>OZ002730.1:12217424-12673587 GCA_963924305.1 Polygonum maritimum | reverse complement strand
CTCAGGTTGGCAACATGGAGAGTCTTCAAGGTTTCCTTCTCAGATTTCACCCTTTTAATTTCATTGGAGCTGTTCATTTATGTTTTTTGGGTTTGTTCGATCATGTGCTTTGTGAAACTATTAGCATCAAAGATTCTAGCTTGGATCTAGTGAAAACAAAAACTGTTCTTAGATCGACAAGATGTGGTGATTCATCTTTTTCTCTTTCTTTCTCTCTTGCATGTTGTTCTGAACGTGGGATGTTTGTTTATTGCTTGGATTTGAATCCTTGATTAGATTGCTTTGATTTGAATTGAGTTTTGGTGTGCAGTTTTGCAGCTGTGCTACAACCAGCTGACAGGGAACATCCCAACTGAGGTGGGTTCTCTGAAGAAGCTGAGCGTTGTTGCTCTTCAGTTCAACCGGCTCAGCGGCGCCATCCCGGCTAGTCTAGGCGGCTTACACAGCTTGGTCCGGCTCGACCTCGGCTTCAACGCCCTGTTTGGCTCCATCCCAAACCGCTTGGCCGATGCTCCCCTGCTCCAAGCCCTCGACATTCAAAACAATTCTCTTTCCGGAAGTGTCCCCCCTGGTAAATTCAACTCTTTGCTTCATCCAGTGCATTAGCATTGTGTTAAAAGGACTTTATAGGGGCTTTGACTAATGCATCCGTTTTTTCTTGTTTTTTTGGATGTTGTATCCTGAAGCTCTGAAGCGATTGGACCAAGGATTTCAGTATGCAAACAACAAGGGGCTATGTGGAGTTGGGTTCATCTCCTTGGCAGTTTGCTCTGCAACCGACCGCCAAGGTCGTCCCATCCCTGAAGGTGCAGCCGCCCTCCCGCACACTGACATTCCCGAGACAGCAAACGTCGTCTCTGGGTGTACCAATCCGCCACAATGCTCTTCTGGCTACATTCCAAACAAGAAGAGCAAGGCAAATGTCTCAGTTGCAGTTGGAGTACTCGTAGTAGCGGTTTCGCTTTCAGCCATAGGCATCATGTCGTTCACGCAATATCGTAGAAGAAAGCAACGACTCGGAAGCTCGTTTGGTACGTCAGAAAATCGGCTTAGCACGGACCTCATGCCTATGGAGTCGAGCAGGAAGACGGGATCTCCCTTAATCAGCCTTGAGTATCCTGGTGGGTGGGACCCCCTCCCCCACCATGAGGCCGGAAGCCATGGAGGCGGGTTCCCTCAAAAGATCCTCCAGAGCTTTATGTTCAACTTGGAGGAGATCGAGTCGGCCACACAGCACTTCTCCCCGGGCAATCTGCTTGGCAAGAATGGTTTCTCGGCTGTCTATAAGGGAATACTGAGGGATGGGTCATATGTTGTAGTCAAAAGGATGAGCAAGAGTAGCTGCAAGTCTGAGGAGGCCGAGTTCTTGAAAGGCTTGAACACTTTAGCCTCGATAAGGCATGAGAATCTCGTTAGGCTGAGAGGGTTTTGTTGCTCCCGGGGAAGAGGCGAATGCTTTCTTGTGTATGATTTCGTTCCAAATGGGAAGTTGTTGCAGTTTCTTGATCTTAAAGATGGAGACTCCAAAGTGCTGGAGTGGTCTGTCCGGGTTTCCATCATCAAAGGCATTGCAAAAGGTTAGTGAGCATACCCCTTGTGGCGTCTTACTTCGGATTTAACTAACTTGACCATGATATAAATAGCACTCTTATATGAAGCTGATGTGCGTGCTTCTTTGTATCAGGGATCCAATACTTGCATTCATACAAAGTGAACAAGCCTCCTTTGGCACATGAAAACATATCCGCGGAGAAGGTCCTTATAGACCATAAATTGAACCCTCTCCTCTCTAACTCAGGCCTCAACAAGCTTCTCACAAACGACACCGTCTTCTCCACCCTCAAATCCAGCGCTGCCATGGGATACCTCGCCCCGGAGTACACCACAACTGGGAAACTCACTGAGAAGAGCGACGTCTATGCATTTGGCATTCTTGTTCAACAGATTCTCTCTGGAAGAAGCAAGGTAAACGATCAATCCATCCATGAACTCATCGACCCAAATCTCCATGGAAGGTTCTCTGAGACCGAGGCTGCCAAGATTGCTAGGATGGCGATTGCTTGCACTCATGAGTGCCCTCTTGAGAGGCCTTCTATGGAGGCGGTTGCTCTTGAACTCGGGTCATGTGGTGGTATTAGTGTTTATGTATCTCCTTAGTCTGTGACACTGATGATAACGACTGCCTTTTGTTGGGATGATCTCTTGGGGTGTTTTGGATGCTTAGTTTTTGTAGGCTCTAATTGATTGATTCCTCAAGAGAAGGGATCCTTTTATGTGCTTAGATCTTAGGATTTTTAGGTTAGTTTGCGCTGAAAGTGTATTGTTGTGATAAGTAGTCATCGTTGAAGATGTGATCTCATCTAAGGATCTGTAAGACATATCTTTTGTAGCATCGCCCCTCTCATTTTTTCAGTCTGCTAGGGTGGGTTGCGAGTAGGAAGGTTGCCTTAGTTCCGATATGTGTGGAATCACGAAGTTCTATTCATAGTATTCATCGTTTCTTGATTAGAATATCCAACCTTTCTAACAAAAAAACTCCGATAATGGGCTGGTGCTTTGTGCAAAAAAAGAAAAAAAAAAGGACGAGTAGATTCTTTGTTAGGTTGAGAGGTACATGAACAAGTAGATTCTTTGTTAGGCCGAGGGGTAGTTGTTGCATGAGGGAACAATATCTATGGAAAAAAATGTGGCAACCATTTGATCCGCATATAAACTTTAAGGACCAAGATTATTATTTTTACCGATTTTTTTTAACTAAATCCTAACATCTGTTGTTTTTATTTATTTAAGGATCTATTCTTTTTTTGCGGCATTTATTGGAAATCACCCGTCCAATAGGACATATATCACTGAACCACCCGTTCAATGTCTAGTTACCGGAACAAACTGATGAAGACTAACATGATTCAAGAAATCATGCATAATTAAACATGCTAAAACCGAACCAAACCACTTGCCTCAGAAATGATGTTTGACTACAGTTGTCTTGAAAGAGTAGATAAACAACAACTCGAATTTTCGTTAACGAAAGTTTAGTAATGAGCATAACGGCCCTGTTGTTCGCGATACCAGGAAAAAAATAATTCAAAATAAGCATTAATAACTTATTTTGAAGAGAGAATAGTAGAGTTTCATATCTTTCGTGAACTCTAGCTAATTGAATAATAACCCTTTATATTTATAATTTTTTTTTATCATAATATTTCATTATTAAGGTTTCATAGTGAGAGAATACTTATACTATTTTGAATGGGAAAAGAAAAGAAAAGTGGGAAGGTGGGAAAAGAAAAGTTCCAATTCTTGCTGGACAAAGTCTCTCATAGATTATGTGATTGGCAATCAAAAACTCTTTCTTTGGCGGGTCGAATCACGCTTGCGAGGTCGGTGCTATCTAGTATGCCTCTTTATTTGATGCAGTCTGTAAAACTTCCAAGAGGGGTTTACGATAAACTTGAACAACATATACGAAACTTTATTAGGGGTTCGATAGGCTCGGTGCGAAAAATCCACCTGCTTTCTTGGGAAAAGGTTTCTAAACCAAATTCTGTTGGGGGTTTAGGCATCAAAGATATCAGAGATTTTAACCAAGCAACGCTTGCAAAGCTTGGATGGAGACTCCACATGGAACCAAATGCTCTTTAGGCCCGGGTTCTAAGAGGGAAATATTGTGCGAACAGGTTTGACGTGGACATGATCACGAGAAGGCCGGATGCTTCATATATCTGGAGAGGAATTGAGCATGGGGCTGAGCTATTGCACAAAGGTCTTTGTGTTGCTATTGGCAATGGGGAGCGGACGCTATTTTGGACTCACAAATGTCTCCTTGATAAGCCCTTGGAAGATGCGGTTACTTGCCAAATTTTAGATGAAATTTTAGGAGCTACTGTTGCTAAGGTGTGTGATGTTAGTGATTGGAAGTGACACTTGATTACTCCGTACCTTCCACATCAGTTCATTCCTAAGCTCAATTTAATCCAAATTTTAGACTCAACTTCCACCAATGAAGACAAGATATTTTGGGGTGGCAATCAATCGAGACTTTTTTCCACAAAATCGGCCATGCAGCTGGAGCAGCAATACTCGAATCAAGGGGATTTCGAGTGGTCGCTGATCTGGAAAACACCAACATAGTAGAGTCCGAACTTTTTTGTTCTTGGCTGCTCAGAACAGTATTTTGTGTAATGCCACAAGATAGCGCAGGCATCTCACGAATTCAGATCAATGTCCGAGATGCCACCAGAGCGAGACTGTGATTCATGCCCTTAGGGACTGCCCCTTCGTTTTTTGAAGTGTGGTCGGCTTTTAGCGAGGCTAGGAGTAATGATAGGTTTTTCTTGTTGGACTTACATCAGTGGTTGCACCAGAACTTAAAAACAAAGAACAGTTGGAGTTGCAAGTTTAGTTTTGCTGTTTGGTACATCTGGAAGCAAAGGAATGCAAAAATCTTCGAAGACAGATCGGATGATGCCAATAGAGTGGTCCAAATTGCGAACGCGACGACGATGGAGTTCTTACAAGCTCGAAAAGGAAATCAGTCTCAAGAAACTAGGGAAATTCCTAGCAACGTCCCTCGTTCTGCCAAGTGGTGTCCTCCGGCGAACGGAGGGTTGAAAATGAATGTTAACGAGTCTTCTAGAGGCAGCCCAGGAGATGCATCTCGCGCTGGCATTCTTAGGAACCAGAAGGGGGAGTTTGTGATGGCTTTTATGGCGAAACTTGGTCACTGTTCTGTTCTACGGGCTGAACTTTTTGCCGTCTACCATGCCCTGAATTGCTTGTGGGAAAGGAGAACTCCTATGGTTATCATTAAAACGGACTCGCAGCTTGTGTCCGACCTCCTTGATGGTGAGCCTTCGCTTACCCACCCCGATTTTTCGATGGTGGTTGACTCGGCTAAAGTCATCGTGCCACGATCAAAGATAAATAACCCAAACTACAAACTAGTATAGCATGCAAGTAAAGGGTCGAACCCAAGAGAACTAAGGCTTCTAGTATCAATATATCTATCAACTAAAGATAAGGGAGATTTCATGAGAAAGATCTAAACTAAGCTAAACTAAGAAAACAATCAAACAATCAAATATGGGAAACAAGTTCATTCAAAAGATCCACTTTGAAATAATCACTCGATCATAGATTCATCCATTGATTTCATTTACACCTATGGTTAATTCCTATCTTGATCATTAACAATCGCAACTCCACGGTCCAAGCAATTCTATAACCCTAGGCAATGACGCTTAACCTAGAATTAGCATAGAGAACAAGGATATGCAAGATACATGCAAAAACAATCAAACTACGAGTCAATTGCTAAAGCATACAATCAATTCTCTTCTTAATCCTAGTTGCATAGACAACAGGTCTAGGTTAAGTTGTTTTCAGATATTGATTTTGTCCATGGTCCAAACCCAATCCAACAATAGAACATCAATCAATTCAATAGGTTAGCTACTCCTAGAGAAACAATCAACATTCATAAGATGAAGCACAAGAAAATTAATATCAGCCAAAGGATAAAAATCAATTACCAAAACCTCACGAGTTCATACATCAGAGCTTCTCCCTTGAACAAACCCAAGGAGACTAGCTCTTCATAACTAAACTAAAAAGAGAAGAATTGAATTATGAATTGGAATGCCCAAAACCTAAGGCAGACTCCTCCTTATATAGAACATGCTCCCCTAATCTAATTAGGAAAGAGGAAAGATAGGAAAAAGGAAAGAAGATAGAAAAATCTCGTCCGCTCCAAATCCGGCATCACCGCGCCCGCGTCGTCTCCACCGCAGGTGCGCTTTCGCAATAGAATAGAACAAGTCGTCTCGGGCAACCACCGCGGGCACGGATCCTCCACCGCAGGCGCGGTTTCGGGACAGAATCACTAACAACACTTTGGAGCCTGTTTTGACCCTCTTTGGCTTGGAATCTGACTTTGGTGTAAAAAGATGAATTGAAGCTCATCAAGTTAGCTTTCCAACGGCACCGGAATCAGCCCAATCTGACCTCTTTAGCTCCAGATATAGCCTTTGCAAGCAAGAGGTGTCACGCAAACAACTCAAAACGCCTTAAAAACTCTTGAAACTTGAATCCTTGTGTTTTCGGCCTAGATATTACAATTATGCACAAACTGTAACCTAAACACACTCAATATAGCCCTAGAATACAAGAGTTAACACGTACAAACTAGATCGAATCAATCTGAATCCGATCCGATCTGAAACTGACCCGAACCGAAATGACCCGAATAAAATATAATCCGAACTGACCCGAACTAAAATATATTGTATTATTTGTATAGTTTTAGTAGTTACAGACTTACATAGTTTAACAAATGAAATATATCATATTATTAGAATATCTTTATAAATAGAATGGAAATAGCATATTGTATAGTTTTATAAATAGAATATGGGTGATAAACGCATGTATAATATTCTTATAAATAGAATATGAGTGATAAACCCTAAACCTTAAACCCTAAATAGAATGAAAATAGCATATTGTATAGTTTTATAAGTAGAATATGGGCAGTGGCGAAGCCAGACTGAATTGAAAGAGGGGCGGACTCGGTTATGAAGATTAACTATAGCCTATAAAGACAATATATTATTATATTATATAGATAATAAATATTTAAAATAATGTTAATATATAGGGAAATTTGCATTTAACCACCCCTTATTTTATACTTGTTGCATTTAACCACCCTTTATATTTTTTTCAACACTTAAGCACCCCTTATTTGTAAATAGTTGCACTTAACCACCCATTTGACAAAAATGGTATTCTCTCAAAAATAAATGACATTTTTTCCCTTAGTTTTAATTTTTGTTTTATAAAAATAAAAGAATTATTAAGCTCACATAGTATCTCCAAACTGAAAAAGTTATTTTCGGATCCTAAAACTCCTTTAAAGCTATATGGTTGGTTCTCAAATTGTATCTGTCAACTAAAAAAATAGTTTCGAATCCTAACACTCCTCTAAAGTTGTATAGTTTTTTGTGTTGGGACCCGATCCGAAATTAATGGGTCAAAGAGAGACTCGACTCGGTCATTTATTGGATAAAACTTGAAACCCAATATCTGATGGTGAGTAATAATATATTTGCATAAATAAGAAATACGCATTAAATTGTAACAGAAAAATTAATTCTTCTAGAAAAAGTATAAATCATGTTCTACTATTGATTGACTACTCCCTCCGTCCCATAATGTTTGTCCACTTTCCTTTTCCGTCGTCCCAAAATGTTTGTCGACTTTCCTTTTATATCAATAACTTTCTTCCAATCTTACCCCTATCCAATCTCTAAATTTACCCCCATTATCCAACTTTTCCACCTACTTGATCTCTTTTCAACTTTTTTTCCCTATAAATTTACAAAAGTACCTCTACTCAATCATATCATGTACTCACTTTATTCTACTTTTTCATTTTCTAATACCACTTTATATCCTTCATTAAAAACCGTAAAAACCGTCATTTTGGACAAACATTATGAGATGGTGGGAGTATTAAATAAAAAATTATTTACAATTACAAAATTTTCATTTCTACTTTGCAATATACTCCGTACATTTGAACTATTAACTAAAGATATTATTATTTTAGTATTATTAACTAACACTTTTTTTGATCGAATAGTATCTATAATACAATAAAATAGGAAAATTTGGGGCAATAAATGCCCGTCATTTTATATATGTAACAATGTTTTTATAATATTACTTCAACCTATTTAATAGGAATTGGAATAGGCCATAGGATTTTAACGCTATTAATCGCTGCACCTTAATAGCGTGTACGTTACATTGTAGCTACTGGGCCCGTTGCAGGCTTTTGCCAATGAATGTCCAATTCATTCTCCACGTTACAAGATACTAATTAATTACGTCTTTCAATTTGGACGTTACACCCTGTACAGTTTCTTTGTCCATCGGTTAAAACTCATTAACCAGGGTCTTCATAATATATCATGATTCAGAGGCTTTTGCCCATCATTTAAGTTGTGCATTACGCTTAGCAAAAAAGTAAAAACCCCATCTACTGATCATGGTCCTCTGCCTCCTCCTGGTCGCCGCCTCACCACCCCAAGCACCCGACCTTCTCCGTCCAGATCTCCTCCTTCAACCTCTCCACACCCGCCGACATCGCCTCCGGGGCCGCCTTCTCCACCCCACCTCCAAACTCGACTTCACTCTCTCCGCCAAGAACCCGAACGGCAAGATCTCCTTCCTCTACGACCCCTTCGCCGTCGACTCCTCCGGCAGCATCCAGGTCGGCAACGCCACCAACCCGGCCTTCACGCACGTCCCCAGCAACACCACCATCGTCCGAGGCTCCGTCTCCGGAGATCCCAACCGAGATCTGGATTCGGACACCGTCAGCGCCCTCAAATCATATCTCAGCAAGAAGAACGGCTTCCTCCTCAGCGTCCAGATCGATACTCAGGTGGAGGTCAAGATGAGAAAATTGAGAGAAAGTCGGAATTCGAGTCCTCTGCGACGGGATCCGTGGATTTTTGCCCAAGCTCAAGACCTCCTCCGACAAGAAGAAGAAATCACCGCCACCACGCCGGCCATCGCCACCATCTCCAACGCCAATTGTAAGGTGGATCTCAGGATCAAGATCTGGAAGTTCACCTTCTAGGGTTTGATTTCTGCCTACATCGCATCTATTGCTGGTATTGTCTTCGCATATTTTCAAGGCCTTCAGTGAAACCGCTCATTGAAATTATGTCATAATATAATTAACAAGAATTCTTGCTCAACTGTTGATTGTTACTGCAGGAAACTCTTCAATATGAGGGAATATAGGAAAGAAAACAAGCTTCTGCTCAAGCCCTAGAAGTATACTCTGCCTCTCCCTTACTCCAACTATTTTGCATTTTGATTGCTAAATATTTTTTATGCTTTGACTATCCTGCATCGTTAATAATGGTATTGGCTGTAGTATTAATTGCTTCTTCAATCTGTAAAAAATTTTTGTTGTATTTGACAACATGCTTACCAGCAGGAAACATGACATATGTGAAGAATATTGGACCTGGTTTGCCATTATTTCTCTTCAATTGCAGTGACAGAAAACTTCTTGGCATCATTGAAGCAGCTAGCGCTGGTCAACGGAATGTAGACCCATATGCCTGGACAAGTGGAATTTCAGTAAGAACTCAATTCTCAGCTCAGGTAAACAAAAGGTTTTGCATCTTTCTAATCCAATCAATGGCTACTTTTTAGAGTGTCAATCAGAGAAGTGCTTCAAGGAGTAAAGAAAAATGCCTCGCCTAAGTTTTTCATTCGCAATTTGTCCATGACAGGTTTTAATCCTGTTACCAGTGAGCTGCATTCATGCAAGTCTTCTACACCTGGTGATCTGCTCACGACCAGTTCGCTCAAGCCATCAACCAAGTGAGCTGCATTCATGCAAGTCCATGACAGGTTTTATTCAGACCCTGTTCCAGTAGTATTGTTGCACTTTGAATTAAGGTGTGCCAACTAATTTATATATTTTTGATAGATGTTGCTCGAGTGAAATGTCAGAACTATGGTAACTGTGCTTTTGTAGAATCATGATTGTAGCAAACTTCCAAGTGAGAGACTCTTTCAAATACTGTAATTGTGAATCAAGTGTGAGAATGTAGATTTTTGGTATAGCACACTCTTTTCACTTTGCTTACGTTAGGAAATAAATAATAATCGCATTGTGCTTCAGTTTTCCTTTGCGTCCTACTATTAATCAATCAGTTTACAGTATTGTGACTTACTTGTGTGAAATGTTATGTTGTAGGATAAGAGCCTTATCTCCTTAAAAGGTCGGGAAAAACAATTTAAAAGCATTGGTTGGTCCTCATTCTCATTACATTCAGCCTCTGCTAACACTTGAGGAGAACTTATTTTTAATTATTTTTTGGATTGTACAGGTGGGAAAAAACGGAAAAAAACACCAGCAAAAGTTGCAATTAAAGCCTCCCGAAACAAATTGATACAGGATCGTAAGTTCTGTAAACAAGAATCACTCAGAGTGATTGCAAATAGCCTGTAATGTGTATCAACTGATTAAGATGTTTATTTTCCAGGACTGACGCTTCTGTGATTGATGTGGTTCTTCTGATGCATTTCCGGATAACCTAAATCAATTTAAGGATGCGTGTTGGAGGTTCCTCAGGCCTCATACGATTCGTGGCACTGCTCTTGGTTCTTGGTGAGTGTTATACCTAGATAATTGGAAATTTGGAATTGGTCTTTCAAGTGGGAGGCTGATTGAGCTTGATTTCGATTTTGGGTATATTTTTGCTTGATTTTGGGTATATTGGTTCTTGGTGAGAGCTAATATGATTTTGTTCTTGGTGGGTACATTTCTTGCTTGGAAATTTGGAATTTGGAATTGAGCTTGATTTGTGCAATGAATTGATCTTCTGTTTATTTCGATTTCAAGTGGAATTGGTCTTTCATCGCACTCTAGCTTGATTTTGATTTCGATTCAATCCTCAGAGAGCTGTATATTTTTACTGGTTTTCTTTCCTTCATTATGTTTGCTATGCTCGCTCATATGATCAAGAGAGAACACGTCGATTCTAGAGTATAGTCTCTATCTCCCATTTGCTCTTCTACTTTTTAATCTCTTTTGATGGACATCACTTTTTACCAAGATTAGGCAGAGAAGTGTTGATGGTAATCATGTGGTTCATCTTTCATGTCTTGATGAGACTGTTAAAGATCTTCTTTCTCCTGGTATCCTCAGAGAAGACAAACAGGTGAGTGAACTGTTGGGTAGTGATAACAGTGCGCAAGGAATTTGTTTGAGATGATAGAAACTTATGGGTTTGGCTGAATTTTTCATTTTGCAGGGGATTATAGCAGCTGGCCTTACTCAATACAGAGCTTATTCTATAGATGAGGTTATTTTCATGTTAAGTTTATTTTAATGGTACGGAGGCATACTATACTAGGTTAAAGAAATTAATGGTCTTTTAATAACGACATCTGTATGAGTACTCTATGAAACTTGGAAAGAACACCTATCTGACGTTTTGGTAATTTGATGAAGATGTGAATGTGATCACATACAATATTCTCAGTGTGTAGTTGTCTGGATTTGTAACATCCTATTGATCACATTTATACAAGGTGCATAAAGTTCTCTTAGTTATTTCTAAACACATAATGACATAAATGACGTTATTATAGAGCATTTATGGTTTTATAGTGACTTCACAAGCCGACCATAATTATGTCTTTGAATAACGACATCTGTAGCATTCTTTTGTTACTTACTCAATACAGACCTGAATACAACCCATGGTGTTATGTTATTCAACCATTAAAAAAATTGTTTGGTTGAAATTGAGGCATACTATACGAGCTTAGTTTTATGGTTATTAGGTGACGACATTGTTATTGCAAAGTAATAAAAACAGAACGACTGATTGTACCTTAACACTAACGAATGCTATTTTAGAAAGAAAAATCAGAGTTCAAGTGGGAGCCAAGATATAAAGTACTAGGAAAAGAACAATGTAGAGATTATCAACCATGGAAAAAAGTACTAAAATGCACATTATCAACCATGTCTCTGGGAAAGCAAAGCAAAGATATTGGGTTCCTTCCAAAAACAACTACTGAAAACCTAGATAAGAACTTCTAACCACAAGAAAAAATAAACAACATCTGCAATTTCGTAAAAAAAAAAACCAAAGTATCAAGTGGACATTCAAAATGTGCTAGAGTTGCCAGTAAATCACACCCATTTCGAATATTAATTGTATTTTTTTTAAAATCTTCGATTAAACGCCCATGTATCAACAATACCCATTTAATTGCATTTGTTCCCAGACTAAGTGGACATTCAAATTGTGCCTGTTACAAAATAAATAAAGACATTGAAAATAAGGCTAAAATTTATCATATTCAATTATTCATAGATAGTAATAATAGGGGATAGAGTTGGAGAGTAAAAAACGCCTTTACCATTGCCAAAAAAAACATCTTTACCACATTAGTGTCATATTAATGAATGGTTATTAAGAATAGGGGTAAAATTAGAGAGAAAGAAACGGTTTATGTCCCTACCTTAATTCCATTTAGACTTAAAGGATTTTATTCTTATAACTGATGTATTGTATTAATTCCTATTTTCTTTACAACTAAAAAAATCGGCTATGGATTTTAATATAGTTATTTTGTTATGTATTTTCTGAATTAAATTATGCGAATAAATTAATATATGTTAAACTAATTTTATGTTACATTATTAGAAATTTGAATAGTCCAACAATTATAATCTGACTAAATTAAATGTATTAACAGAAAATAAGACCAGTTTTTGTCATTGAACCAAAAATAATTCCAACTTGCAAAAATCGTAAAAGCATAGCCAAACTATTAACATTAACATGTTCACCAAAAATAAAACACGGACAATTTTCCGGTCAAATTTTGGATTATTGGTATTATTGTACGTTCCTTATATGTAAGTTAGCGATATACTTCAAGTAGATTTAAGTTTTAAGAAAAAACAATCAACAATAGGATCATATTTTACTAAGTTTTGAAAGTTCTCTTAAGTATGTTTATGTTATTTTTCACATAATATTAATTTATACTTTTTATTGAGACCTTATATTTCTATAGTGGTTTTTCGATAATTTATTATCTTATTATCTTATCGAAAATAATCAAATTTTACACTGCCCCAACTTGGGACCGGAGAAGAATATTAACTTACCGTGTTTATTAAATAATTGCTTATTAATTAATTTATGGAAGTTCTACTGTAATATCATAAGATGATTAAACTTCTTGGTTTAACTTCTACTACGCATATATCATAGATGGAAATTTTATAAACAATTCGGTCATCAAAACATGATCATATTTTTTATGATGTACATGATTAATATTTTTGATTTCTTTCTAAAGCAACATTCATTCTGCTGTAAAAAAAGCCCGTGCATCGCACGGGCACTGACCCTAGTTACTAACTATAATAGAGATACGTAGTGTAATAAGTACATTTTATTTGTTGAAGGCTAATAACAAATAAAAAATAAATAGAAAAGAAAGTTGTGTAGTCAAAGAAATAAATTGAAAAGGGCCCGAACCGAACTAGACCCAAAAAGCGAACAATATTCGATCCGAACTAATCCGAAATATTAAGATTTGAAACAACTCGAACCCGAACAACATCCAAATCTGAACCCGAACCCGGACCGAACTGAACAAGACCCAACATAACTGTTTAACCCGAACAAACCCAATTCGAACTACCCGATCCAAATTAATCCCAACAGCACGAATTGCCAGGTCTAGTTCCACTCCATATGTTATTTGTATTGATTTAATTAATTGACACCGAATGTTGGAAGGAAAAACTTTTATCTCAACTTGGACGGGAAATAATGCCCTATCAAGGAGTTTGTAACCTGCAAGCGAGAAACTACTCGTTCGTTCTATCCGAAAGGGAGACAAGGTGTGGGAGAAGCTAAATCCCGATAATAAGAAGAGAGGGAGGGATTGCATAGAACCTCAAATCCCAAATCCAATTTCGCCGTCGGAAACTATCAATTCAGCCACTGACCATTGACAAACCTGCCCTGATTTTAAATTTCCTAAATCCTTCTTGCGAATTAGGTCTTTCTTTCTGTTCTACCCAGGAAAAAATGGCTCCTCACATTATCAACCTACCATCAATATCTGCTGTTGCTTACCCTTCCGAGGTCGGAAGAATCAGTGGCCAGAATTTCGCCATCCCATCTTCCCAAAAGCAAGATTGTGGAGCCTTGGCCAGCTGCTTCGCTGGAGCTCAGCTCTCCATTAAACCATGGCGGTCACTCGAACGCGTCA
Organism: Polygonum maritimum; assembly: GCA_963924305.1. Classification (NCBI taxonomy): domain Eukaryota; kingdom Viridiplantae; phylum Streptophyta; class Magnoliopsida; order Caryophyllales; family Polygonaceae; genus Polygonum; species Polygonum maritimum. The sequence goes on along the minus strand of OZ002730.1, from coordinate 12,659,748 downwards.
TTTCCCCCCGTCGACGCTCGCCTATCATGACGGTTTTGGTCAGCTTACCAAACAGGCAAGATTAGATTTTTCGGTGCTTTTACATTTTTGTGTGTCCAAACTCCAAATTGTAGCTAAGCCTATCTTCTTACATGTTTGATTGACAGTAAACCTGCGGAAAAGTCAGAGGAGAAATTGCCCAAGTATGTTTGACTTGCCTTGCATTAGCTCTCTTATGCTGCTTGATTGCTAACAAGTAATTACCACTTTGGAAGCCTTAGTTCTTAGATTCCCACAATTTTTTTTTCATAGAAACCAAGGCTAAATGATTAAGCCACTAGTGGCACATGCTGGTTTCACTGGCGAGGTTAATTGAGCAAGGTAGTAAGACCCATCTGTGTCAGTTTTTTTATCGGAGATTTGATCATCGGAAAGATCAGAAGCTTTGTTCATCCTTGGCTTTTATCTTTTTGAGTATTTGGTTGAAGCAAAAGGGGAAAACTTTTTCTTACAGTTTGTGTTGGTAGATTCATTTATTGATTGTATTGTTTAGCTTTAATATTCTTGAATTCAGTAGGGTATTCAGTCATAGTTTTTCTCAGTGGCAATCGGTTAGGAAGGTTTTGTGCTATGAACCTTAGCATAGATCCAGTCGCGGGTCTAGACGCAAGAATTCATATCACCCGACCTCCGTATTTGTAATTTTTCTAGACGCATAGCCTATTCTATGTAATCGACATTCTCTGTTTTGCTTTGTTTTCGAGCTAAAGAATTAAGTGTTTTTATACAGTCCACAATGTTTTGTTGAGCTCCAAGGAAGAGTGTGTGTAACTGTATATTTCTTTGAAAGGAGAGGATTTCTACATTCTCGCTAGTTTGAGGAATAGCAGAAGCCAAGACGTGTGAGGCTTATCATTAATACGCAAGATCTTTTGCTGGAATGCTATTCCTTTAGAACTTTTATTCTCATTGAAGTGGAGGAATTTGATGTGGGCAATGAGAGATTGGTGCTTGTGTAGTTGCATGCTTCATTTTCCACTCACTTAACATTGAGATAGAGTATCTCCCTTAATTCCAAGATATTAATCATTTATATTGGCTTGGTTCTTAGGATTAGTTTTGTGATTTTAAAAACATTTTCCATGATCTTCTGCTACCATAGTAATGTTCTATATATATATAACTTAGTTGTGTTCCTGTGTTAATCTCCACAAATTCTTGTATTTTCTAAGGTGGGTGAGCCTGCTGTGGTGTTGCTCTTTGCCTATTTTTGACAACATTCATTTGATATTTTGATTCTTGTCTTATACTGACAAACTATGTTTTCAGGAAGTGTTCTTATGTCCATTAATGGCTGTTTTCATTTTATCATTGATTAATTGCTTGTTCGTTATATGTTGCTGGACTTTTGTGCAGATGGTCTTCTCGGGCAATAAGGTCATTTGCTATGGGTGAACTAGAGGCTAGAAAGCTCAAGCACCTAAATACTGGAACAGAGAGTATTCTAATGGGAATTTTGGTTGAGGGTTTGTCTCTTTACCTTTGGAATTTTGATGTTTAAGTAAATTTGATTATTTGTTTGGTACAGGTACTATTGACAAAATTAAAAAAATAAAAAAAATTTCCTCAGTGTACCATATTTATGCAATTATTTGCTTGATACAGGAGAGCATTGGGTTGTTCTGGCATTGGCTTCTTCTTAAAGTGATATATAGTATCAGAAGCATAAATTGTTTTCATATGATTCTACTAGGTGCTTAGCTTAGTACCTTGTCTTATAAGAATGACTGACTTTATTCCTGGTAAGGCTTACTATTCAATTTTGTATGTTAACCTTCCTGTCTCTCTAGTTTCGCGTTGTGCTCTCGAGCATCATAGTCTTTGAAAGGATTCTTCTTATACAGCTGGAAGTTGGTTTCCTTTATCCTTCCTACTGAAATTTCTTAGCAGGATCTCTTGTACTTTGCTATGCAGTCTCCATTTTTTATGGTTAACAACCCTTTCATGAAAATAAATAGACAACGCTTGGAACCGTAGAATGAAGTTCTGGGTTATGTCTTGGACAACAGTCGCTACTCTAAAATGCTTTCAGAACACAAGAATAATGACAAGAGAGAGGTCCTTGCAGTATCATGACAAGATAGATGGTTTGTGCTTTCAGCTAAGGAAAGGAATGTAAAGATAATTTTGCTATAATGAATATAGAGAAACATGGTCATTGTTATTAGCAAACTAAAGGTCATGATAGTGGCAGAAGCCAAAGCACTGCATCTAAAAGGATGCTTGTTTTCAAAAAACCTTCTTGGCAGGTATTTCTTGTAGTATTTGACTATTTGTTGGATGAGCCAACACAATGACTAATGAAAATGAGCAATGGAGATTGAACATCAGAAAAGTAAATAGGGGCTAAATTGAACCTTATACATGTTTTTGCAGCATAGTTTTAGCTGATGCCTGATTGTGTAATTTGTTTTTATACGGGTCTACTGTGACTTTTCTTAATCAATTTTGTATTGAAGCATGCGGTTTGTTGTAGAAAATTCATTACCCAGTTCTATGTACTGCATTGCTCCTTTGAGGAAGCATGTTACTACTTGTTCTTCTGATTCATACTCAACTAGGTTGAAGATGAGTATCCAAACATGAACCAGTTACATTCATTCTTTTCAGGAACTAGTCTAGCTGCAAAATTCCTGCGTGAAAACGGCATCACACTATTCAACGTACGAGATGAAATTGTTGAGTTGCTTGGGAAGTCTGACGTGTACTTCTTCAGCCCTGAGCATCCTCCACTAACAGAGCAAGCTAAGAGAGCCATTGATTGGGCTATTCAAGAGAAACTGAAGTCAGGTGAATATTTAACTTCCTTTATGCAATTTAGATGCTCTTTGCTATATAACTTATCAGTCATCTCTTAGTTTTTGTTTCTTGCTTTATCTTTGAAACTGTATATGTTTTGAAGTTTTCGACATGGTTACAGGTGAAGATGGGGAATTGACAGCTACCCATTTGCTCCTTGGGGTCTGGGCACAACAAGATTCTGCTGGCCACATGATATTAAAATCTCTTGGCTTCAACGACCAAAAAGCAAAGGAGATTTCTAAAAATGTAAGTGAAAGATTTTCATAGCTGCATACAGTATATGTGGGCTAACATTGCTCATATTGCATTTTACCTATCTGGCTATCTCCTTTCTTTCCCTTGCAGATGGACAAGGATGTTATCTTGAGCTTTAAGTAGGATGACCCACCATTGACCAATCAATGCAAAAGATATTCTGGTGACTGAAAGAGGCGCCTCATTCTGCTCTGCAAGGATTAGTATATTTATTATAAGTTTGAGCTTTCCTTCCAGTAGCTAGCCCTTTTCAAGTGTTCATTAGCCATGCCTTTTCTCATTGTTGCATTTTCCCCAGAAACATAACGTTGCTTTTTTCCTTTCTACATAATGGGAATTTCATCTTAGTGACCAAAGTGAATACCTTCATTCATTCAGATGCAGAATATCCCTTGCTTAAAGGTAAAGTAATTCTATTACAAGCCGATTTTTGAATACAAGAAATACAAAGTATTCTTCTGTTTGGTATGCATCAAACTCTGATGGTAATAGAGTGCTCTATTTCTCCTATAACCAAATAATACACACCTTCTTCAATCATTATCAATCCATCTTCATTGGCTCTGCTAAAATGATCACAGGCATTAAATACAAACTTGATCATCTCCTTACCTCCTCCTTTCAGCTTCACTCGCTGAAACCCAATCAATTTCTTCAAAGGACTACCTTCTTTTTGCTTTGATTGCCTCAAGAAGAGCAGCACAGGATGCTCGCCCTCCATCTCACCCACATTTTGAGCTTCTATTATAACTATAATCTTCGTTTTCTCGCATACATGGGGTCCCAACTTTGAAACCATCACATAGCCATTAGAATTCGGGTGCGAACTATTCTGGATCAAGAATTGACCCAACTGGATCTCGTCTTGACTGACTGAAGAAAACGTGCAAGAATAGTTCGAGTAGCTGAGACCATAACCGAATTCAAAAACCTTCTTGCCCTGGTAGAACCGGTAGGTGCGACCCGGATAACCGGAGGCTTGATCAGGTCTCATCCTCATATCCGTCATGGGTATCCGGACAAACTCCTGAGGATACCACGTCATTGGCAACCTTCCACCTACATTTCATCACATTCACCAGAATTGTAAGCTCTCAAATTTGATATCACTACATGTTGAATTCTAATATAGAAGAATTCAATTCTATGCTTAATAATAAAACTCACCAGGATTATGATCTCCAAAAATGACCTCTGCTATGGCAGTTCCCCCATCCTGACCAGGATAACCAGCCCACAGTATGCTTCCTATCTTGTCATTATCCTTAGCAAAAGATACGTCAACTGGACCGCCACATAAGAGGACTAATACAACTGGATTCTTCGCCACATCAGCAACGCTGGTTATAAGAGTCTCTTGTTTTCCTGGCAAGACAAGATTTTCTCTATCCAGCTTCTCCTTCTCCTGAGTTTGATCTAACCCCATTACCAAAACCACATAATCTACCTGTTTAGCCACCTTTACCGCCTCCTCGGTGGAAGCAACCGAGCAAGCGACCATGTTGCAGCCGGGGTGGTAACTAACGTCCCTCAAGTAGGTTCGTAGCCCTTCAAGCGGTGTTACGGTTTTGCAAGGAAAGCCTTCGTAGTTGCCGAGGAGCACATCAGGAGAGTCGGCATTTGGACCGATGACACCGAGTGATGTAGTGGTTGAGTTTGAGAGGGGTAGGAGAGCATGAGAGTTCTTCAAGAGCACGATCCCGTTTCTTGCTGCTTCGAGAGCGAGGTCTTGGTGCTGTTTAGAGCAGATCTGTTTCGGCCCCATGAAGCCAAATACCTTGTTGCTTGCTTCTCGGTCAAACAGGCCAAGTCTCATCCTGACTGAGAAAAGGTTTTGAAGGGCTTGGTCTATTTGATTCTCCGTTAATTTGTGCTGTTCAATAGCGGCTTTGGCGTGTGTCTGTGTGTAGGAACCGCACTCCACGTCCATGCCTGTGTTGTTGACAGATGAGTTATGCATGAAGCAAAGATTTGATCCATCCACACGTCAAGCGTAGCAGTAAGAAGTAGTAGTAATGATTGTCTGTAAAGCATATACAAATTAAATAGGAAGATGAGATTCACAAAGTAAGAATAAGAAGTACCTGCATTGAGGACATCAGTAACTGCATCTTCTGGTGTAGCGGCATACCCTTGAGATTCATGGATTATGGAAACCGCATTACAATCGGATGTGACGTACCTGAAAACACCTATGATTCATTCACCTTACCAAAAAAAAGAGTTGAGTGCCAGTATAGTGTACCCTTTAAACCCCCATTGGTTTCTTGCTACATCAGTCAGGAGATGACGGTTTGCACAGCTGGGAACGCCATTGACACGATTGTAAGCACACATTATGGAGCTTGCTTGGCCGTCTTGCACACAACTCCGAAAAGGGGGCTGGAAAGTATCGGCCAGATCCTGCGCGGTTACAACGGCGTCAAAGGAGTAGCGGGTGGTGGCGTGCCAGTTATCAAGATCATGAGCAGTGTAGTGCTTGCAGCAGGCAGAGGCTTGGAGGTAAGGTGGGCTAATGGGGGTGCCGTTGAAAGCGTGACCCTGGAGGCCCCTGACGTAGGAGACGGCGTACGTGGAGGCCACCAGGGGGTCTTCCCCGGGAGTCTCCTGTCCTCTGCCCCACCTGGGGTCCCGAAACACGTTGACGTTGGGAGCCCAGAGGGTGATCCCGTTGGCCTGCGCCGCGTTGAACATGGCCCGCGCCTCCGTTGCGATTGCCCGCGCAATGCGGAACCAGAGGACGGCGTCGAAGGACGCGGCGGAGAGGATGACCTGGGGGAACATGGTTGCTGAGGGAATGCTTTGGAGGCCGTAGCGGAAGGTGCCGTTGAAGTCGGTGGTGGCATTGAAGCGGAACCCTCTGCCGTGGCGGGACACGCCGTGGAGCGACTCCGACCACCACTCGTACGCCGGCACGCCCAGCCGCGGGATCGACGGCGCCGAGTCCGACAGCTGGCCCGTCTTCTCGTCCAGAGACAGCCGGGCGCCCGCCCGCTCTGGGATCGCTAGCTTTTGGTTGCAGAACGGGAGCGAGTTCCACGGCGGGTCGCATCCGAACAGGGGCTGGGCTGACTCCGGTACGACCAGTCCCGGGACGAGTGAAGTCAGTACCACCAACACCACGCGCATCCTCACGCCTCCTGCCAGCTTCTTTTTCATTTTCCTACCTCAACTTTACCAATCCGTGCGATTTCCTTTTGTACAAAAAAAAACGTTATCTTGTGCTATTCGGTCGCCACATGTCAAAGGGGAAGCCAGAAAGCGATGGCAATGGGATCAAGGATCCAAAGAAGGCTGATGTTTACAGTTTTACAATGTTGAGTTTCCAGGTTTTGACAGGGAAAGTTCCCTTCGATGATTCGCATCTTAAAGAACCTTCTCAAAACACACCTAATTACAATATTCCCACAAGCCATCAGGGCCAACAAGAGTTCATTTCTTGAATAAAAAATATGACAGAGTGATAGATTAATCATGACCAAAACTACAAGCAAGAATCCAATAGCAAACATAATTAAGTTTCAACACGATGGCTAGATAACCGATCAAGAGAATAAGCTAGAAGGTGTGTGTATGTGTCTTTTCAATAAATATTAAATGATGCTCTAGTCCTATACTTATCAAATCAAAATAACAAAACTAGTTCTCCGGTGAGTCCCTAGCAGCAACTACGCTCTTCATCCCCAAACTACCTCTTTAACCAATGTCAATTATAAATTTATAAGGCTCTTGTTTACTTCATCTGTTGCTCTCAAGGATCACCCAACATCTGCAGCTGCTTAAAACAAAATTTACACGTAGTTAGAGATCTAAAATATAAATGGATGATTTTAATAGCTAAATATAAAAAACTGATAAGAGCAAGCAATAAAATAAAAACTACACCAACCTACTTTGCTCGAATTAATACACTTTTAAGTTTAAGTTAAAGCTCAAGATAAGTCTATAATATATATAAAAAAAACACCAGCATTTTAATGGGACAATATAGATAATTCATGTATTTAATTTCTTTAGATCACGTGAGTCCCTCCAACACTAGTTAATAATTCCATATAAGGAGGTTGTGATTGCTCATTGAATTGAATAGGTAGGGGAGTGCAGTACATGCCACGAGGGTCATTTAAACGTTCATTTTCAAAATTACAACGGAAAAAAAAGTAGCTCCTTCTATTCAATATCTTTATGGGGTCAAGATGGACTGAAATTAATTAACAACAATTTTCGTTTAGTAACTTTGTTACCAATAAAAAATAACGAAAGTTTTTCTAAGAATTTACACGAAAATAGAAAAAAACCAATACGATCCTTTATTTTTATTAAAAATAGTGACAATAAAAAAATTGCACCGTATCCTCATGAATCGGATAATACTATGTTATTCCCTCTGCTTATATTAATTTTTTTTACTTTGTTCATTGGATTCCTAGGAATTCCTTTCCCTTTCAATCAAGAAGGCATAGGTTTGTCCATATGGGTCCAATACATGTCCAAAACCAGTTGGTTGCTGTGAAGCACTTCCATCAATTTCCACAGTTTGCTTCTCCTACAATAAAGAGCATATGAATTAAAACACAAAGAATTGGAAGGCTCTTCATGGTCACTTATAGAACACAGTGAATCATTTTCAACTGGAGCAACTTTCTTACTCTTTATATTTCTTTTTCTTGATGTACTAAGGGCACTTTTCAGTCTTTTTCCAAATCGATTTCTAGGCTTTGGCTTTAACTTCAAACCTCTAATCCCCTCTTCCCTGCCATTAGTTGATGAAGGCATATCATGACTTTCAACTTGATCACCTTCTAGAGTTTCTTCACTTTCTGGATTTCTAACCACCTGACTCTTCTTGATACATTCCATTGTCATCTTTGAAGAGCTTAAATTAAGTTCTTCCAGCAAATTCAGAAGGCGCTCTTGTGCAAGGAGGTACTTGTCTTCAACTTCAACAGCCTGTGTCCCCAAGCGCAAAAATATACGGTATAAATCTTTGTAGCGTCTTCCCATTATTGTTTTAGGATCTGTATCAATACTTACAGTTGCAGAAGCAGCTACAATGCTTCCTCTTTTAGCATTTTTTGTCCATCTTTTCAAAATATATGTGCTAGGGATTCTTTTGACATCTCTATCCGAAAAAACCTTCAATATATGACTGCGTAGCAACCCAGCAAACTCAAACTTCCTACAAGTACAGCATACACTTTCTTGAGAGTCATCGTAAGAAACTATATGTCTGGGATGCTTTCTATAAGGCATGACCTCATACTTCACGAGTGCTCCCATCTCACCACAAGCTTCAATATGACAATCATAAGCTCTATTAAACTCTTTCTGAAACATCAAATAAACCTCAGGCGTATAGACACTCGCAGCATGCTTTAAGATTTCAGCAGGACAAGCCAACACTACTTTACTTTGGCTATCCTTAAAACCTGCTACCATCTCGTCATAACGACGATCATTAAGAAGTTGTTGAAAGTGTTCAAAAAATCTTCTTAACTCAAACGTATAGCTCACATACTTCTTGATGAGACTATTAATGCTTTCACTTCGTTGTGTAGTGGTTATATCTGCACAAAATGTATCTCTTCCATAAATTAATGCCCACTTCTCTTTTATTCTAAACATCCTCTTCAGCCAATCATTATCTTGCAACTCATACATATCAAGCATTTTACTCCAAGCATCCAAAAAATCCTCCTCATGCTCATAATCATAAATGCATTTGCTAAAGTCTCTTGAGAAGTCTTTATGCTTTTTAAACACAACATTCAAGTGGATTGCTGCATTTTGAAATAGGTACCAAATACATAGACGATGATAAGTATTTGGCCATTGAAAAGCAAGTGTTTTTGCCATTGCAGCATCTTGATCAGTACGTTAAGATTGTCTCAGGTACTTTGCCACCCATAGCTCTCGAAAATGTGTCAAACAACCATATGAATGACTCCGCTGTCTCATCATATAATAATGCAACCCCGAAGATAGTAGATTGCTTATGGTGATTCACACCAACAAACAAAGCAATCGGTCTCCCATCCTTATTCTTGCGATACGTAGTATCAAAGAAACCTACATCGCCAAAATGCTCATAATCAATCATCATTCTTCCATCAGCCCAGAAGATATTAGTTATCAAATCATCATCATCCACCTGAATAGCATAAAAGAAACCTGGATCTTCTTCTTTCATACTTTGCAAGTTTTCCAAAACACCTCCAGTATCACCCGATGCCATTTCTAAACTGCATTTGCTACGCAAATAATTCTTAATGTCCACCTTAGAAAATCCAAGTTTTTCCCTACCACCTGATTGCCTAGCCATAAACTCATAAGCATGTCTTGGAGCAATACCAGAACCATCAGCCATGTCTACTTGCAATTTTTGGCACGTTGAGATTTTCCGGTGTGATCTACCTAGATGTGCCTTTCTTGGACTTGCCAAAATGTGATTATGTGCACTGATGAAATCTTCAACACGATACTTGCTTGTATAGCGACAACTAATTTTCATCATGGTTAAACAACCAAATCTTGTCTCCGGTCGATGAGATCTATAAACATCATCCTTTTGATCAGCTCCGCGTGCACCTTGGCAAGAACAAACAAATCTTCTATCCACAAATATGTTGTTTACCCTATGAGCTGAACTTCTTCGTATAGAAAAACCAACCGCCAACGCATAAGCATTGTAAAAATCATAAGTTGATTCTTCGGTCTCAAATTCCATACCGATTTTCGGAATAATTTCCTGCGATAACTTTGAATGAAATTCTTCCATCATTGCATCAGTTTGTGGATCTTCACCTTGCTGACTTGATTCAATTTCCACTAGAGTAGTGTCCATACCCTTTCAAGCCAATCAATCATATAGTTAATTACAATTTACACTATACAATTGATCGGTGCATAAAATAATTTAAATATATATAGCATGTTTAACGGATTCAATAATAAACCTACAGTTGATCAAAGTATGAAGTAAGTAGTCCATAAATAACGTACGCATACAATTCTACTAAACCATCCAAATCCACTTCAGTCACCCACCAACCTTGTAAATTGAAACAAAGTAAAATCAATCAAGACATTCAAATTTGAGTCCATGTAGAAGCTGGCAACTACCCGGATGGAAAATTTTGATTACAAATCCCAACAAAATATACAAGAAAATTTATCGGCAGAATACATCAACAGACCCCCGTACTTACAACTTTTTTTCCATTAGACCTCTATACAAAAAATTGTTCAAATAGACCCCTGTACAACCCCCGATTTTGCCTATTGAACTTTTTTTCTTGCTTGGACAAGCGCGTGATTTACAAACGCCGTCGAAGCGAGTCGTGCCGATTTTATGTGGTGACATGGAAATTACAAAAAATGAATAAAACAAATGTTTTCAACCCACTTTTTCTTCCCCTCTTTTGCCCTGGAATCCAGTTGACGGCCCTTTCACAAATCTGTGGCATCTACTTCGCCGGCCAACCCCGATTTGACGGCGACCGACCATCAGGCCAAACCATTCCGATTCACAATTTCACATCATCTAAACAAACTCATGTGCTGATTTGCCCCAAATTTCTTCAAATCTTGCTTCAGTTTTTGCCTATTGAACTTTTTTTCTTGCTTGGACAAGCGCGTGATTTACAAACGCCGTCGAAGCGAGTCGTGCCGATTTTATGTGGTGACATGGAAATTACAAAAAATGAATAAAACAAATGTTTTCAACCCACTTTTTCTTCCCCTCTTTTGCCCTGGAATCCAGTTGACGGCCCTTTCACAAATCTGTGGCATCTACTTCGCCGGCCAACCCCGATTTGACGGCGACCGACCATCAGGCCAAACCATTCCGATTCACAATTTCACATCATCTAAACAAACTCATGTGCTGATTTGCCCCAAATTTCTTCAAATCTTGCTTCAGTTTTTGCCTATTGAACTTTTTTTCTTGCTTGGACAAGCGCGTGATTTACAAACGCCGTCGAAGCGAGTCGTGCCGATTTTATGTGGTGACATGGAAATTACAAAAAATGAATAAAACAAATATTTTCAACCCACTTTTTCTTTCCCTCTTTTGCCCTGGAATCCAGTTGACGGCCCTTTCACAAATCTGTGGCATCTACTTCGCCGGCCAACCCCGATTTGACGGCGACCGACCATCAGGCCAAACCATTCCGATTCACAATTTCACATCATCTAAACAAACTCATGTGCTGATTTGCCCCAAATTTCTTCAAATCTTGCTTCAGTTTTTGATCAGCTCCGCGTGCACCTTGGCAAGAACAAACAAATCTTCTATCCACAAATATGTTGTTTACCCTATGAGCTGAACTTCTTCGTATAGAAAAACCAACCGCCAACGCATAAGCATTGTAAAAATCATAAGTTGATTCTTCGGTCTCAAATTCCATACCGATTTTCGGAATAATTTCCTGCGATAACTTTGAATGAAATTCTTCCATCATTGCATCAGTTTGTGGATCTTCACCTTGCTGACTTGATTCAATTTCCACTAGAGTAGTGTCCATACCCTTTCAAGCCAATCAATCATATAGTTAATTACAATTTACACTATACAATTGATCGGTGCATAAAATAATTTAAATATATATAGCATGTTTAACGGATTCAATAATAAACCTACAGTTGATCAAAGTATGAAGTAAGTAGTCCATAAATAACGTACGCATACAATTCTACTAAACCATCCAAATCCACTTCAGTCACCCACCAACCTTGTAAATTGAAACAAAGTAAAATCAATCAAGACATTCAAATTTGAGTCCATGTAGAAGCTGGCAACTACCCGGATGGAAAATTTTGATTACAAATCCCAACAAAATATACAAGAAAATTTATCGGCAGAATACATCAACAGACCCCCGTACTTACAACTTTTTTTCCATTAGACCTCTATACAAAAAATTGTTCAAATAGACCCCTGTACAACCCCCGATTTTGCCTATTGAACTTTTTTTCTTGCTTGGACAAGCGCGTGATTTACAAACGCCGTCGAAGCGAGTCGTGCCGATTTTATGTGGTGACATGGAAATTACAAAAAATGAATAAAACAAATGTTTTCAACCCACTTTTTCTTCCCCTCTTTTGCCCTGGAATCCAGTTGACGGCCCTTTCACAAATCTGTGGCATCTACTTCGCCGGCCAACCCCGATTTGACGGCGACCGACCATCAGGCCAAACCATTCCAATTCACAATTTCACATCATCTAAACAAACTCATGTGCTGATTTGCCCCAAATTTCTTCAAATCTTGCTTCAGTTTTTGCCTATTGAACTTTTTTTCTTGCTTGGACAAGCGCGTGATTTACAAACGCCGTCGAAGCGAGTCGTGCCGATTTTATGTGGTGACATGGAAATTACAAAAAATGAATAAAACAAATGTTTTCAACCCACTTTTTCTTCCCCTCTTTTGCCCTGGAATCCAGTTGACGGCCCTTTCACAAATCTGTGGCATCTACTTCGCCGGCCAACCCCGATTTGACGGCGACCGACCATCAGGCCAAACCATTCCGATTCACAATTTCACATCATCTAAACAAACTCATGTGCTGATTTGCCCCAAATTTCTTCAAATCTTGCTTCAGTTTTTGCCTATTGAACTTTTTTTCTTGCTTGGACAAGCGCGTGATTTACAAACGCCGTCGAAGCGAGTCGTGCCGATTTTATGTGGTGACATGGAAATTACAAAAAATGAATAAAACAAATGTTTTCAACCCACTTTTTCTTCCCCTCTTTTGCCCTGGAATCCAGTTGACGGCCCTTTCACAAATCTGTGGCATCTACTTCGCCGGCCAACCCCGATTTGACGGCGACCGACCATCAGGCCAAACCATTCCGATTCACAATTTCACATCATCTAAACAAACTCATGTGCTGATTTGCCCCAAATTTCTTCAAATCTTGCTTCAGTTTTTGCCTATTGAACTTTTTTTCTTGCTTGGACAAGCGCGTGATTTACAAACGCCGTCGAAGCGAGTCGTGCCGATTTTATGTGGTGACATGGAAATTACAAAAAATGAATAAAACAAATGTTTTCAACCCACTTTTTCTTCCCCTCTTTTGCCCTGGAATCCAGTTGACGGCCCTTTCACATATCTGTGGCATCTACTTCGCCGGCCAACCCCGATTTGACGGCGACCGACCATCAGGCCAAACCATTCCGATTCACAATTTCACATCATCTAAACAAACTCATGTGCTGATTTGCCCCAAATTTCTTCAAATCTTGCTTCAGTTTTTGCCCCCCCCCTCTAAATAGCCATGGCAGCAGCCATGCTGAGATCGAAATCGGCCAAGGAAACTGCCGTGTTAACGGCTCGCGCGGCCGGTTACTACACTACTAAGAGGGCCAAGCCCTTTCAAACGGCTGTGTTAGGCGTGTGAGGGTGGGGCCGAGGGCGGTGAGGTTGGGGAGGGCTCTGATAAGGTCGACGTTGTAAAGGGAGATCTCGACGACGTCGTTTTGGGAGTCGCATGTGACCCCGGTCCACCCGCAAGGGAAAGGGCTTTCTGGGGTCCAGTTACTGAGGACGTTGTCGCCGGCGAGGGAGTTCTTCCATGCGATTGGGGCGGCGCCCTGGGGGTTTATGGCGGCAACGGCGGAGGAAAGAAAGACGATCAGGATGAGGAGATGGGGGGTTTGCATTGTTTAATTGGCAATAGAGGAGGTAAAGATTAGGCTACAAAGTTCGATGAAAAGAGGAGGGAGATTGGGAACTGGGGCTTTTTTTTCTGGGGTTGTGTGATTGTAGGCTACAGAGTTCGATCAACCATTCCTACAAAGTTCGAAACCCCACACGTCTCCCACACTCCTGTGCGAACTCATCGCAAATTCCCCACCTTCCGCCCTCGAATCCTCCCTTTCCGCCATCGGAATCACTCTTTACTCCGATGTGGCCGAGGAAGTCCTCAAGCTCTTGTACTCCCACCCCAAGGGCGCCGTCAAGTTCTTCATATGGTCAGGCACCAACCGGAAGCCCACCGCCGATGCCTGGAATCTGGTCGTGGATCTATTCGGAAGCCCACCGCCGACCCAAACCAGAAGAAAAAAAGATAATTTTTTTTTCCACCAGAAAAAAGAAAAGGGAAAAGTTATATGCTTATATGGTGGTATTACATGGCAGTTTCTTTAAACGTGGCATGAGATGTCAAATTGGACATTACGTGGATGTCACGTGGCAATTACTTGGCAAAAAAGAAGACACGTGCGCACGTCCATTTCACGTACCAGGGAGAATTTAATGAGGGGTTCATTAGGTCAAAGCGCGTGTAGAACAAGGGTCTATTTGCACATTTTTTTGTATAGGGGTCCAAGGGGAAAAAAGTTGTAAGTACAGGGGTCTGTTGATGTATTTTGCCAAAATTTATCCATATATATCCAGATAAAAGTTGGGAATTGCTAGTTGTTTATCCCTAATTTTAACTTGTTCCATTGTATATAGGTGTCTAGCATTTCTTAATAGTTGTCATACATACTTACTGGCAGTAATAGATATATCAAGTTTCAGATGACTTCCGATAAAAAAAAAAAACAAGTTTCAGATGACTTGTTTATACTTAATAGTGCATATAATGTTATGAGTTATGACAGACCTCAAACTCAGTAATTGGAACAAAGAAAGAGTCAAGGCAGTGTCAACGGCGCTATCTCCTCAGCCCGTACACAAAATACAACACCCGTTTTCGGAGTAGGAAGTTGCTTTCGATGAAGAACTTGACGATCCTAATCAACGATCCCGAGACCAGCCCACTACCATTGACGAGAACTAAAACCCTAGTATGATTTTGGTATAATTTGTTTGATCGTGAGATCATAAGAATTACGTAACTGGAAGTTTTTTTTAAAATTTAATAATTACCACTTTTTGATCACCAAAAATAATAATTAATATTTTTTTATTTTTGTTTTAAAATTAAAATAGCCTAATTAAAGATCTACATGGCTTTTTTAAAGTGGTGGTACAAGATTGGTTCCACGTTAGGTCTCATAGGATCCGGACTGGGTTGAATCGGTCCGAATGATAATGGTGGGTCGTCGAGGCGCCCCGGTTTCATTTCGAAGCGCCCCAGTCATTTTCCTCGGTTGTCACTCATCAGTAACTTTTCTAATTTTCAAAGAAAATGTGACAGTCACCTCGGTCGTCACCCTAGAAGACAATTTTTTTGTAGCGGCTAGACATCTCCCTCGTAGTATAAATACGCGGTTGAGGTCGTAAAATTGTTTTACAGCTTGATTTCCTCCTCTAAAATGAAGTTGGGAAAATGGTTGATCGGAAATTTTAAAATTAGTATTATATAATAATGTTAATTTATTAATATATCAAATTCAATTCAATTGTAACTTTTTTACTATAAAAATTATAAGTTATTTTTAAAATTTTATAACTTTATGCAGTCTCTTACGATCAGATTGTTCTAAAGCCTTTAGGATTTCACACTCAATGTAAGTCTGAATAAGCATTATGAAAACTAAAAAGTAGCATGAACTGCATAAGTTAGTTTTATAAGAATTGTTTATCGATTACGATAGCCAAAGTATTTTTGTTGTGATATTTGAAGCAATTGTTACCTCACATATATAGGTCTGTTTCAATAAATATATGGATATCTTCGATACCGATTTTAGTTGATGATATTGTCAGCCAATGATATATAAAAAATGTTGTGATACATGTGGACTATCTTCTGTACATAAATATATGGTTCAATGACACTTTTTTTATATATGATGACAATTTGTTTGATACTAATTTGTCGGTGTTAGTTTCTGCATAAGTTATCATTTTATGCTGATGAAACTTTTATGTATGATGACAATCTTATAAGAGAGGATGATATTTTTATTTGACGGGAAATTTGGTGATGACAAATTTATAACTAGTGATCATTTTTTGTTGACAACTTTATATTTGTAATGGGAAACTTTGTAATTGTCATCGTGAGATCATATATAACGGGAAATTATCATCCATATGAATAATTATCATCACTGTTTGACGGCCAATTTTCATTCACAATTTGATGATAGAAAAGTAAAATCAAGGGCTTAAAACATATCTGGCTCCCCGAACTTATACAAATTTATCACCTAGACACTATACCTTTGATTTAGACCTATTGGGTACACCTCATGAATTAAGTATTACCTCATGGTCACCACGTGAAATATCCGTATTTTTCGGATATTTCACGTGGTAACTCTGAGGTAATGCTTAATTCATGAGGTGTACCGAAGTATGGCATATTTCACATGGTAACCTTGAACTTTGTATGAAGTTCATCCCATACCCAAAATAAATTAATCTTTGTAGCAAAGGAGGTTTAAGACTGTATTTTACTTTTCATTAACTCTCTGAAATAATGCTGCTGAAAATCAGCCGGGGCTTTGTAGCTAAAGCTCAATTTGATCTAGTTTAAGAAATGGAATGGCTTCAAGAATGAGTTCATCTGGAATATAGGAGACTATTCTTGAAATTTGTTATATGCTTAGATTTTAGGAATCATGAGGATTACCTACCTCATATGACCTGTAGTATCGTATTCATCCATGTTTATTTGTTGCCCATCATCTTCTTCCTTAGTCTCCTCTAACCCTAACGTTCCATTCGGTCTTCTTCTTTTAGCTTCCTTCTTTCCTCCTTAACCATTTGACCTTGGCCTCATCCCAAGCATTCGCCATTCAACCCTATTTAATTTCTAACCTGCCAGTCACATTTGTCTTCCTCCTTCGTTTTCATGTTGCTCGTTGAAGCTAGCCGAAAAACGCTTTCGACTTCGCCGGCACAACCGCCAACGTTATCAATTGAAAAGAGGGTTTTCTCTAGGAGGATAGTGAAAATTATATAGAAAATGATTATTGCATAACATACTGTTAATAATAAAATGAACAAAACAGGTTAAGTTTAATTTATTTTGGGTATGGGATGAATTTAATACAAAGTTCAAGGTTACCATGTGAAATATGCCATACTTCGGTACACCTCATGAATTAAGCATTACCTCAGGGTCACCACGTGAAATATCCGTATATATTTTAACCTATTAAACACCTGATTGCTGACTTGTATAAAAACATTTGCCACCATGGTGCCATGTGTATACCATGTGTATGTCACCGATTTCCTTTAATTAAAAAAAACAATAAGAAAAAGAAAGAAAGAAAAAGAAATTAAAAGTAGGCAAAACAACCAGGCCCCGGACCCACGCCGTCTTCATCGTTGTTCTAAATCTACTCAATTCCTTCTCCCTCCAAACCTTCAAGCTCAAGACGAGGCAACAGGAGCTCCTGAACACGCCGGCGACCCCTCTATCACCCACTAGATCTGGGACTTCCCCGGCCACCCCGACGATAAGCCGCCCGCGTTCACCTTCCTTCGCTCGGTCCATTCCTCTCCCCGCGACTCCTCTGCTCTGAACGACTCACCACCACCCAATCTCGACCGGACCCCTCTCTTCCTTCCTCCTTCCGCTCGCTCGACCCCACCAGACCCGCGCTCTCTCACTGCCCAACCCCCTCACCGACTCCCATCTCTCACTTTCGCTCGCCGGCCACCTACAGATCTGGAAGGCCGAGGATGGAGTAGCACTTGTGGTGGGTTTCAGAGGCGGCGAATAGGACGTCGGAGACGACCACAATTTGTTGAGCGCGGTCGCGGAGGCCACGGCCGGCACCGTCGGAGAGGCCATCGCCGTCGTAGGAGGCCATTGAACGAGTGGCAACGACTTTGGAATATTTTGCTTTTAATTTCTTTTTCCTTTTCTTTCTTTTTTTATTGTTTTTTTAAATTAAAAGTAATGAGGTGGCATCCACATGGCGTCATGGTGGAAAATTGTTTTGCACAAGTCAACAATAGGTTAAAAAATATAAGTTCAGGTACCCAATAGGTCCAAATCAAAGGTGAGGTGTCTAAGTGACAAATTTGTGTAAGTTCGAGGGGCTAGATATGTTTTAACCCTAAAATCAAGACAAGCAATTGTCATCAAGAGGATAATTGTCATCACTACTTGATGATGAGTAATTGTCATCAAGTCAATTGATGTTTAAATTATATAATGATTTTTCGTGTGGTACCCTTGTGGTATTGCCTAATTCGTGACATACCCACAAATTTAGACATATTCGCATGGTAACCCTCAAGTTCAATAACTTTTTGTATTCCACCCAACCGTTAATCAGACGTTAATGAAGCGTTAACTTGTTTAAAAAGAAAAAAAAACAAAGAAAAATCCATATACACCATTGTGAGAGACGGTTCTTCGAGAAGTTGGTAAAGAGAGGAGGGAGAAGAAGTAGATGCTGTTGCAGTGGAGGGAGACGCTAATGGAGGAAGTCGACATCAACACACATCGCGCCGCTGCTATTGGAGGTTGCTGGATTGACCGATTGGACGATGTGGATACAAGGTGGTCGACGCTACTGGATTGGACGAGTCTGGTGGACATTTGTCTGCGACTTCAAGTACGCATTTATGGGTTTTATTGTATGGAGTTTCAATCTCATTAGAGATAGAGATTACAACAAGTATAGTGATTCTGAAACTTGTTAAAAATTGAACTGTATTTAGGGATTTTGAAAGCTCTATCTTGTATATGAAATATTTGGGGCTTCTTGAAACTTGTTAAGAGTGTAGTGATTAAGACCTTGGGTTGCATTAAGGCTAATTGCATTGCTACGATGCTGAACTTTTCGTGTGAATTGCACTACTTTTGAACAGTTTGTTCTTCCTTACCAAATTATGAGAAATGTTATTCTCTTAATTGACTGATTGAATTTTTTGAACAATCTTCACTTTGTACATTTCCCAAATTAAACCTAAATTTCATAACCCAAAATACAAATTAAGAACCCTAAATTTGGTACCTAAAATTATATATCTTACGAATCATTGTGCTTGGCCATCCTGTCATAACAAAGCATTGATTGTATCGAGTTGGAGGCGTCTTCTCCGACGACCCTCGACACAGCAACACATCTTCTTCATTCTTCCGTGGATTGAGCGGAAAGGCCTACCTGACTTCTCTCTCTTTTAATAATTAACGTTTTATCAACGGCTGGGTAAAAGACGAAAAATTATATAATTTCAGGGTTACCACGCGAATATGTCTAAATTTGTGGGTATATCGCGAATTAAGCAA
Source organism: Polygonum maritimum (assembly GCA_963924305.1). Lineage (NCBI taxonomy): Eukaryota > Viridiplantae > Streptophyta > Magnoliopsida > Caryophyllales > Polygonaceae > Polygonum > Polygonum maritimum. The sequence continues at coordinate 12,640,500 of OZ002730.1, read as the reverse complement.
ATACAAAAGGGGCACCACACGAAAAATCCGAATTATATATATAGCGGGATGAGTGATGACAATTTGGATGATGATAGTTTGGTCGATAATAATTTAATCGGCTAACGATCGGTCAACGAATAACGTGATGATGTCATAATTATTTGATGATGATTTCATTTTCCAATTGTTGATATATTAGAAGGATAAATTTGAAAGAAATAACTATATAGCACATCATAACTATACACTAAAGCGGAGGTTAAAAATAATATTTAGCACGACACATGTCAACCTCTTATTGGACCGCATCACCCATGTTTATTAAAATTATTTAATTTGTTTGATTGGTTGAAATTTCATTATAGACCGCACACTAAATTGTACACATAATAAATCTATCCAGATTTGAAAAAAATCTATCCAAAGTTGTACACATAAGATATATTTTTATTTAGTTATATTTTTAACCTAGAATCTATCTAATATGTTATGTGTCTAATAATGATATTAAAATAAATTGTACACATAATGGATCGAATACGTTATGTTATTCACTTGTATTAAAATAAATATCATAAGAAACAAACTAAATAAACTGATACAATATTTTATATCAAATTATTCTTTTGAATAACTTTATATAAAATTTAAACTAAGATTTTTTAGCTAAATCAAATCCGTGCCTTCAAGGCACGGGATTAATACTAGTTGTTATTCTATAACAAGAACCTCTTTTTAAATATATTTGTGTAGACCATGACTCTATTCGGCTGGACAGGTAGAGGGGACTGGGGAGCGAAAGAAAGAAAACACTAGTGGAATCCAATCATCTTAACAATATAAGGTTGATATTTTTGAAGGATTCCTCACCCACCAGCGGAACACGCTACCTATTCCGCTAATAAACCCGGCCATTCCGGGTTTAGATAGGCTCGCATTCCGTTAAGCCCATAGGATAAGATCAAACGGCCGAAAAGTCAACCGTAAATCTCCCAACTGGAGTAAAATATTTGACTGGTAAACCGCCAAGTTTGGTCAAATTCATACGGAGCTCGAGCCTAACAAAACTTCCATACATATCATTAATAGAGGGGATTCAGTGCTTAAATGTAATTGAATCCAATGTAGAAATTTATTTCAAGTCCTTCGTTTGAAAAACTATGCAAGTCAACTGTAGCAGGGGATTGCAGGATAGATGGTAATAAATAAGTCGGCATTATAGTTGTCAAAATTTCGACCAAAAAAATTATAGTTGTCAAAATTTAGCAGATGACGTCATCTTCTTCTACAAAATTCCATCATTTTTATAGTTTTGGTAATATAATAACAGTCTCGTTCAACATCTCCTCTATAAGATTTTACCAAATAAACAATGAGCAAGCCAAGTTGACTTAGTTAGCATCATAAGTCAATGCAATGCTACTCACAGCAACCAAAACTCAATAGAGAAAGGAGGATCCATTTGGCACTCGAATCTCCCACAAGTCTATTACTGTATTTTAAATTTAAAAGTAGATGTCCCAGCTCACCAGTAAAACCCATGATTGCTTGGTAATTGGAAATCCACCTACTTCATTACCTTGTGTTTTTCAACCTTGTGTGGCATTCTGATTCTGGGTAGCAGCCATTTTCAGATCAAAGTGGTGGGATACCCATTTTGCAATCAAACAAATAGGGAAAAACATTGTGGGCTGACCCAAATTCCACAACCTCAAAAGTAAGAGATTAGGTAAGCCTAATCCCCATCACAGAATGGTTTAGTTGATTGACCAAATGGAATAATGCTTTCCTACAAGACAAGCTGATGTGTTGCAGCATCCTCTAACCCACTACAACTAAACTCTTATATATAGACGCACACACCACAAGCCTAGATAGACCGGTAGTACTACAACACCATGGAAGAGCAACAAAGAAAAGATACCGGTAACAAGAAGCGAATCTTGCAGCAGATTTCGGTTCCCTTCCTTTGGGAGGACAAGCCAGGGATCGCCAAGAAAGAGTGGTCGCCGGATTCCTTGCCCACCGCACAACCTCAGCTGCAGACGATCGCTCCACCGCCGCCACCGGGAGCTCTTCTTCCATGTCGTCCACCACCACCCCCACCACCGGTTGCTGCAAAGTTCATTGTGTCGGTTCCGTTCAAATGGGAGGAGAAGCCAGGGACGCCAATGCGAACCTTTGCAAAAGCCCCATCATTAGCAGCAGCCAAAAACAAGAGTTTGCCATTGCCTCCTGCCTACTACTCGCAGTTCTATGAGTGTTTCGAGAGCGACCACGAGAGCTCGTTTGAAGATGATGATGATGATGAGGACGAAGATGATACAGATGATCTGGAGGACCCTGATTGGTTGATGGAGCTGGATCAAGATGTGGGATCCAAGAGCTCTGCCCCTTCGCTCTTGGCAAACCGGATTGTACCGGCATCAGCAATCTCGTCTGCTATTCCCTTCGAGAGCACCGGGCATGGGCATGCTCCTTCTTCACCGGATAGTGGGAGTAGTACATGCAGCTATGCAACAGGGAGCACCAGCCCTGTGGGAAGCTCCTTCTTGGAACAGCTTTTCCCACTCTATACTCCAAAGGCTGATTATTCTCCTGGGAAATTCGCGCGCATTGATCTTGAGAAAAGCGGATTGAATGAAGCGGCCGAGCCAAAGGTTAGGGGTTTAAGGGGCGCAGATGAGCGTAGCATTGTAACCAGAAGGCCGCAGACGCTTGGAGATTTGATCATGCTGAGCCGAAGACGTAGCTACCTGCACAAGGCCGTGATGATGAGGAAGAACAGCATCTCAAAGGTAACATATGTCTATGAATGCAGCATATAATCATATATGTACTTGTACAAAGGAATGACATGTCATGGTTGTGAATTGAACAGGAACTCGACGATCCAAAGGCCAATGGATGCTGCATGTTTGGATCTGGGAATGGCGGAATAGCAAAACTCTTGGGAGGGAAGGGTCTCTTGACCTTGAAATTTGCTTAGGAGAAACACTTATCAGTTTTCAGCTGTGCTTTCTTTCTTCAAGTGTGCTTGTACCAGTAGTGTATACTAATGATATATGAATGTCCAATTTGTGTCTCATCTCGTTGTAAATGGATGCCTAATAAAAGCCAAAAAAACTGCAACTTTGTTTCTACATAGCCTCCAAATCCAGCAAAGTGACACCCAAATAAGAAGCGGGCCCACAAATTCAAAATGCACGCTCCGTTGGGAACGGGATAGCGTCGATCGCCCTCCCTCCCTCCAAATGATACATATATACAAGTTGGGCCAAAACCAAAACGCAAATTTCGCCCCCAAAAATCTCCGTCTCCCTCGTCTGTGTTTGCCGAATATACAAAGGAGGAGGAGGCACAAGGAACAAGAAGTATCTCTTGTCTCTGGATCGGCGCATCCCCCTTATCTCTCTGTTCTGGTGGCGTCCTCCCGTGGAGCCTCCTTCCTGTTACGAGTTCGACAGGGAGGACGCCTACTTGGCTCGGATATGGGGGACGCCGCAGAAGAATTCCTCGATTCTGCCGACTTTGATTTGGATTACGAGTTCGACGCCCCCCGATTCTTCGATTTCACCACCCCCGAGTCTCCGTCTCAGGCCGCCCACGCCGACCGCTGGTTCCTCTTCGCCGATTCCCATTCTCCATCCCGTATGGATCCTCCCTCTCTGTTCCTTGCCTTCTCTTTCTATTCTTCTGGAAATTCCTTACATACATACATATATACATACATTGATGCACACATACATTGATACAACTAGGCTCTTATTTCTTATTGAGGCTCTTCCTTTTCAAAAAGGGGGAAATGGGAGCGTTACAAAAAGTTAAAGGTGGACAAGAGAATTTTTGGCTTCTTCCACTATTATTGTACCCACAAAAGTTTAACGTGTCCTTCTTTTATTCTCTGATTGGGAGCGTTCGACCCGCCAATCAGAGGAGTACATCTCTGAAAAGCCCAAAGTAAAGGAAAATACATGGATGTTGTTTCATTCTACATTAAATCTTTCAAGTTTGCAAGAAACTTCTACTATCATGCTAGTAATGTGTTGCTTTTGTGTTTCTTCAAGTTAAGACGTGCAAGAAACTTGTAGCTTTGAAACTTTACCGCATGTGTTCTATGTGAATTCACCTCATCCGTTTGCTGACTTCAATTTCTGTTCTCTGTTATCATGACACCAGCTCTGATCATAAAGCTTAAATGGACAACTAATGAACTTTTTTACGGGGAATCTCTGGCTTGCGAATCAGCGGATCGTCAAGAGGAGTGTTCTACCAACCATGATACTGATGTTAACATGGACGCTGAAGACACCCCTAAGGGTATGTTTGACACCAAAAGCAGCTTAAAAAACTTATTCAAACAAATGATTAGTGCAAGAAATGTGATTATCATCATCACGCCAAACTCCTATTGTGCTTTATCGATGTATAATTTTTCTTGAGGTGGCGCTTTTTCTACAGTTATATTCATTTTGTTTGTTGTTTCTTGTGTGTTTTTAAATTCTAAATTTATTACTATAGGTAGCTGCTCACAAAAGTCTACACCTAAGTCCCAATTGAGACCATATTTTCCAAAGAGCTCAACTTTATTGAAGCCCACTGCGAGTCACCTGGCCAAGCTGAATCAGCTAGGATCATCTTCACCCAAATCGAATGGAAGGTAATCATTTGAATACATGTTTACAATATTAAGAAAGTTTCACATTTACTATTCATCTCGCGAGGTTATGGAGCCAGATGTTACTGAAGAGTTCATGTCCTGAATCTTTATTTGTTACACATGTATGAATTGAACAACACACAAAAGTCTCAATGAACACAATCTGATTTCTTTGTATTCAAAGTGATAACTGTAATAACAGTTTACAACATATATATATAGGCTTACATATAACTGTCATAGATGACAGTTAATAACAGTTGGCGCCAAGTAACTAACTTGACCCTTACACGCCATATATAATTCTAAATACATAGACTGTCTTATACATATGCAGTCTTATTCATATTAACATAACTAAACTTAAATATGTATATAATCTACTAAGCTTATATACAACATTTTCCCCCTTAACCTTAGTTTGGTAACTTCATACCTATTCGGTTCCTTAGCTCACAGAATCTTTGCTTTGCTAATGGCTTTGTGAGAAAGTCAGCTAACTGATCATTAGTTCTCACAAATTCCAGCCTGACTTTGTTCTTCTCAACACAATCTCTTATAAAGTGATACTTGGTATCTATGTGTTTGCTCCTATCATGAAACACAGGATTCTTTGCAAGAGCAATTGCAGATTTGTTATCTACATATAGCATAGGCACACCATCTTTTCTTTCTTCCAGAGTTTGCACAATCTGTTGTAGCCAAACTCCTTGGCAGGCTCCCATAGTGGCGGCAACATACTCTGCCTCACAAGATGACAATGCTACCACTCTTTGTTTTCTGGAAGTCCAAGTGATAGGTTTCTTACCCAGAAAGAAAATCACTCCACTAGTACTCTTTCTGTCATCAACATCCCCTGCCAAGTCAGAATCTGAGTATCCAATTAAGGACAGATCACTTGATCCTTTGTCATATGAACATCCCCACTTCATGGTTCCCTTTATGTACCTAGTGACTCTCTTCACAGTTTCCATATGAGTCACCTTAGGGGCGTCCATAAATCTGCTTAAAACACCTACACAATAGCTCAAATCTGGACGTGTGTTGAGTAAATACCTCAGGCTTCCAATGAGACTTCTAAACTGAGTTCCATCCACCAAATCTTCATCATCATCAAACCTGGACAGCTTGAGTCTTGGCTCCATAGGGATGACACTAGGATTACACTCCTGGAGTCCCAACTTGTGAACTATCTTTTTTGCCAAACCCTCTTGATGAATGAAGATTTCCTTCTCAGTTTGCATTACTTCAATGCCCAAGTAGTAACTTAACAGGCCAAGATCACTCATCTCAAATGTGTTCTTCATTTCCTCTTTAAAAGAACTTATGGCCTGCTTACTCGAGCCAATGATGATTAAATCATCCACATAAGTTCCCAGTATCATAGTATTATTCTTCCAAAACCTGGTATATAAGGCATGTTCATTCTTGCACCTCTCAAAACCAAGTTTTCTAAGACACCTATGCAGTTTGACATTCCATGCACGTGGTGCTTGTTTCAAACCATAGAGTGCTTTATGAAGTTTCAATACCTTCCCTGGAAACTCATGATTTTCATACCCTTGAGGCTGTCTGACATACACTTCTTCTGTCAATTCCCCATTCAGAAAGGCCGTTTTGACATCCATATGATGAATTTCAAACCTTTTAGATGCTGCATAGGCTATCAATACCCGAATGGTCTCCAATCTTGCAACTGGAGCAAAGACCTCTTCATAGTCTATCCCATATCTCTGCACATAACCCTTTGCAACAAGTCTGGCCTTGTACTTGCTAATGCTCCCATTAGGCTCCTTTTTTAACTTGAAAATCCACCTCAAACCAATAGCTTTACAGTTTTTAGGAAGATCCACCATACTCCAAGTTTGTTTCTTCAGGATTGAATCAATTTCCAAATCCATTGCTTTCTTCCACTGTTTGCTTGAGATAGCTTCCTCAAAAGTGACTGGCTCGTCCTCTGCAATGAAACATAATCCAGGTTCTTCTTCCTGGTCCTCAAACTCATCATAAATATCCTGTAAGGACCTGAACTGTAAAGGTGTATGATCATAACCATCAACAATTCCTTCATGTTCTTCAGTTGCTGGATTCACATTACTAGACATAGCATTATCTGGCATGTCCTTTCCTGAACTCTGTGGCACTCTTATTGGTGCGTGTGGAGTGCCTTCTCCTGAGTTCTGAGACATTCCACTTGGTGTTTGTGGTTCTTCAATCATTGCTGAACTATGATCACCACCTTGGTGATCTTGAGCACCCTCAGATACATCCACCCTAAAGATGCAAGGTGCATTGCCACTAACAGATTGTTCTTCATTCCAATTCCACTTCTTACCTTCATCAAAAGTAAGATCTCTACTTACCACAATTCTCTCTTTCTTTGGATCATACACTCCGTATGCTTTAGAGCCTTCTTCATACCCCATGAATATCATCTTAGAGCTCCTGTCTTCTAATTTAGGCAAATTTGGAGTGGTGTTCTTGACATACACCAGACTACCAAATATCCTAAGGTGTTTTACCATAGGCTTCCTTTCATTCCAAGCCTCATATGGCGTTTTGTTTTCCAAGCTCCTTGTAGGTGATCTGTTAAGAACATACACTGCTGTATTTACAGCCTCACCCCAAAATACTGATGGTACATCCATACTCTTTAGCATACTCCTAGCTGTTTCCATGATAGTTTGATTCCTTCTCTCCACAACTCCATTTTGTTGTGGTGAGTAAGGTGCTGTCAAATGTCTGGAAATACCTTCTAGATCACAAAATTCCTTGAACCTATTGGAAGTAAATTCTCCTCCACGATCTGTTCTAAGAATTTTGATTTTCTGTCCCTTTTCTAATTCAACAACAGCCTTAAACTTCATGAAACTAGTGAAGGCCTCATCCTTAGTTTTTAACAACCTTATCCACATGAATCGTGAGTAATCATCAACAAGTAAAAGGAAGTATTTATTACCTCCAACTGTCTGTGGTGAGATGGGGCCACACAAGTCAGCATGGATCAAATCCAGTGGCCCTTTTGATCTGAAACTGGTTGCACGAGGGAAGGAAGTCCTGTGCAATTTTCCCATCAAACATCCATCACACCTTATTCACTTGATCAATGCTTGGGAGTCCTATCACCATCCCCTTTTGAGACATTTTCCTCAGTGAAATGAAGTTGTCCATACCTTGCATGCCATAACCAGTCTGCATTGCTTAACTCTGACATTAAACATACTTCTTTCACTACTTTGAGATGAAGAATGTACAACTTGTTGGCCTGTCTATTAATCTTGGCCACCAATCTCCCTCCTGTTGAGTAGATGCACAGCTTTCGATCCTCAAAAACTGACTTACTTCCATTCACATCAAGCTGCCCAATGCTTATGATGTTGGCCCTCAGTTTTGGAATGTAGTAAATACCTCATAGTGGGACGTGTTCTTCATCCTTTCCAAAGAAAATTATTGATCCTTTTCCCTGAATCTCAACATATGATGAATCTCCAAGCTTTATATTCCCTTTGAAAGATCTGTCTAATGTGGCAAACAAGGTTTGATCTCCTGTCATGTGATTGGATGCTCCTGAATCCAAATACCAAGTGCTGAATTTCTCTGCATCCTTGTCTTGTGCAGATTCAGACACCAACAATCTGTTGTTTGGTTCATCTTTAAGCATTAGTAAGGCTGGTTCTTCCTCCTCCCTTCTCATTGAGAGGTTGACCTTCTCTTCCTTATCCCTTCCATCACACTCATACTTGAAATGCCCCAGGTTACCACACGAGTAACATTTTACCTTGGCCTTTTCAAGTTTCTTCTTACCTTTTTGCTCACCATGTTCTAACTGACCTTTCCCTTTGCTTTTGGACTTATCATCCTTGGAAGGCTTCTCTTTGAATTTCTTCTTCTCTCTCTCCTTCCATTCTGCACGTGTGAGTAGTGCAGATTCAAGTCCCTTTTCCTTGCTGTCATTCAATCTCTCTTCAAATGCCTTTAAAGATCCAACTACTTCTTCAAGTTTCTTGATCTTCAACTCACAGAATTCTTCCATAGTCGTGCATAATTGAATGAATCTTGATGAAGTAGATCTCAGTAACTTCTTTACAACTGTTTCTTCATCAAGAACATGACCAAATTTCCTAAGTTTACTTACATTAACACTCAATTTTGTAGTAAACTCTTCCATGAATTCTGATTCCTTCATTTTCAGACCTTCATATTCCCTAAGAAGAGTCTGTATTTTCACATCTTTGATTCGATCTGCCCCTTCATTCATAGTTCTAATTATATCCCAGGCTTCTTTAGCGGTTCTCTTGGCACCAAGTTGCAACAGAACTTCCTCACCGATTGCTTGATACAGGGCTGCTAAGGCTATTTTATCCTTCCTTGTATCAACCGGTTGAGTGCCTTCAATTGAGTCCCACAATCCTTGCGCAGTCAACAAGACTTCCATCTTGATAGACCACACAGGATAATTTATTTTTGTAAGCATTGGATAATTTATAGAGAGAAATTTCTCACCAGGATTTCTGTTAACATCGTTTGTCAATCCTGGATTTGCTGGTGAATTATTGTTCAAAACAGGGTTCATCTGTGAAGAATTGCTATTCACCAGGGCATTTGTTAAATCGTTTGATGTGCTTGAATCTGTTGACATGATCTTTCTTCGATTATGCTCTGATACCAAATGAAGAGTTCATGTCCTGAATCTTTATTTGTTACACACGTATGAATTGAACAACACACAAAAGTCTCAATGAACACAATCTGATTTCTTTGTATTCAAAGTGATAACTGTAATAACAGTTTACAACATATATATATAGGCTTACATATAACTGTCATAGATGACAGTTAATAACAGTTGGCGCCAAGTAACTAACTTGACCCTTACACGCCATATATAATTATAAATACATAGACTGTCTTATACATATGCAGTCTTATTCATATTAACATAACTAAACTTAAATATGTATATAATCTACTAAGCTTATATACAACAGGTACATAAATATGTGTATGCTTGCTGTGAGTATTTGTTGTTTTCTTGTCCTTTTTCTACTTCCCTTCTGAAAATTTCTTTTATCTTCTGTATGTCAGATTTCAGAATCCTGCAAGTCCGCTTAATAATTCTGCAGACGCGATCCCTACTAAAAGACAGAAGTTGGATAATGGTTACTTGAGAAAGGTCAGACTCCTAAGTAGTCCCTCTTTTCATTATATGTTCTCGTTTTAATCTTTGTTCCAAGTATTGACTATTAAGCAATGCATTAATCATAACTACTGTAAACTTTTGAAAACTTTCACAATTTATTAATTACTCAGCATACTTGTAGCCAATGAGGAAAGAGACAGTTGATGTAAAGAGTGAATATGTACCAACTGTTAATAATAAACCTTGAAACTCACCAATAAATCATTACCTGTAACTCTAAGACGACAAACAATCACGGTATATGTGAAGTATTTTTTATATGATCATGTTTATAAGGTGATAGCTCATTCTTACTTACTGAAACAAGACTGGTTGCTTTCTCTTGGATATCATATCTTTTCTCTCTTTTGCAACATACTATGGACAGAAATTATCTTGTTGTACATCTACATAACTGATGTTAATGCAGGCTTCACAATTGAGTCATCAAAGTTCCTTTGCACACAAGTCTTCTGGAAAGGTGAGATTGTCATGTCGAGACAGTTTAGATATACATAGGAATAACATTGGCCCTGCAAAGGGTGCACTGGAATTTTAATATGCGTCACTGATTTACCTTTGGACAGGTTGTTCCGAGCAATTCAGGTTCTGCACCTTTAAAATCTAAGGTTACAGTTCCAAAAGGACCAATCCTGAAAACGAATTGTCGGGCTCGGAGGTTTAGGTGAATTTTGTTTTAAATTGCCAAGTTGCATAAGAAGTCACAATAACAGTTATTCCCTTCACAGAATAACTTTCGTATTCTCTACAAATGATTTTCAGGTCTGCAAAAGCTGTGTGCCAAGATGACCCCAAGATATCGAATCAATACACCTTTAAAGCTCTACCCTTAAATAAAAAAGTGTGTAAGTTGTAGTCTTAGTTTGATACTTGAAGGTTTCTGGCTAAATACCTGTGCTCATATTTTTCCGTGTTTTATTTCAATATTCTCCATTGATAACAGATTTTTGAAGGTCCTTTGTTGGCACAACCAAAGAAGAGCACACCATGCCTGCCTGAGTTTCAAGTAACTTGAATTATTTTTTTGTACCTTCTTTACGTGGATTATATTTTTCTTTTAAAACCAGATCATTAAAATATGTGTAGCTTTCTCACATACGATTTGATACTATTCTCAGGAGTTCCATTTAAAAACTGCAGAGCGAGCTTTCTACAACTCATCGGATAATGTAGGTTATTCAATTGTTGCATTTTTGCTTGGCAGAGTTTTGTGTTCAATATTATGATCTCTTATGCAAGATGCTTAATTGCATTTTTCATTATCTTTAGTGTACCATATGGTGACAGAAACAAACTTGAATACTTTGTACACCTGATATTGATGATGTAGTTCACGTATATGCAGAATGATCTTTCTATCAAACGAAGCCCTTTGAGGTATCTTGATTTGGTTCTTATTAAGCTGCTTAATTTCACCTTTCTTTATTACATCCTGCAATGTTATATACAAAGACCAGTAAACTCACCAGGACTAAATAACTTCTGTATTTACATTGTGCTTTGTAGCCCACGATTGTCAAAGCTTGACAATTCTTCTATGGATGTATTTTACAGATTTAAATCTCAGCCTGCAAACAGAAAGGTAAATTGCTGATCCCATATGATGTTTGCATCTTGGCTTGTTTCTTTATATGATAATGATTGATTTTCTTTTGCAGGAGTCAAAGTTATCTGGTGATAAAAAATGCTCACATAATCTGCCCACAGAATTATTTAGTAAGGTGATTGTTAGCCTTATTGCATCATGTAATCTAGATTTCCAGTTTCCAGTGATTCGGTGGGTGCTCATATTATATTTTGCTATGAAAAGTGCAGCTTTCCCTCAAATCAGACAATCATCCCATAAGTCAAGAGGTATGCTGTTGATTAGAACTCTCGTGCTTGTTTTACAGTGTTCATCTGCTAAAATTCGTAGTTATGGCTGTTGTTTGATTGTAGGAATTGAAGGAGAACCTTCCCCCCACCTTGCCACCAAATGGGGTATGGCTGCCTAGTCTTTATCGATAATTAATAAGAGTGGCCACATTTATTTTCTTGTGCACAAAATCATTTGGATACCCTTATATTTTTGTCAGTAGTCGTCGCGCATAACAGCTTATTAGCTCTCATCCTTTGTGGTCGCCTTATGTAGAATATGAGTCCAAGTAGATCACCAAGGCGTAACGTCAAGCACAGTCAATGTGGCGGAGTCAAAACAATCACAAGTAATCATGCCCCACTTTTGCCGGGTATAATCTTTTCTTTCCAGGGATATGTTTTCCCCTTGGTTTGGGTTTGGTCCGTGCACTTACCATTCCCTGTGAAATGAAGCTGGCAACTACAGGAGAATCTAAATATACTTAACAATGTTTTGCAGGAATCTGACAATTCAATCAGAACACTGCTGTTATAGTTGTAATACTATAACGCCTAGCAGCCCTTCATTTCATTACGTTCAGGTACAGCAGAGTTTGCCGAATGATTGTCCCAATCCTCTAAATCAGCTTCCTGTTCCGCAACAAACTGGATTTTTGAGGCCTCATTCATATTTGGTATCTAAGAACATAGGGAGTGTTGGAAAGGAAATAGAGGTTCATATCAAATTGAAGTCTTGGGTTTGTAGCGACAGTGAAGTATGTGTATAGAGGTTTGATGTATAGGGCACATTTACTTGGTTCATCATTCCATCCATTTTACTCAGTAATGGCTTCATATCAGTTATAGATAGGTACTTTGGTAAATTGAATAAAATAATTTTGGGTACTTTGGCAATTTTGGACTGTTTCCAACAAGTGAATGAATTTTGACGAGTTACAGAATTGGGTCATTCAATGTTGTGTTTCCTCTACTTGGGTTTCTTGATTAATAATGGGGTTCCATATGTGATCCGCAGGCATTGGGAAAATAGAACCCATTAGCAGAAAACACATGCACAGCAGAGCATACTGTAAATCAATAGAAATCCTTCTCTGAACAGGCCAAATGTAATAACAAACTACTAATCAAACTTGCATTGCAGAGTGTGCTGAAGTCACCATAACCTACCAAAAGAAACACACCCACATTCTGAGCATAGCTCGGCTAAATGCAGACTCTTGCCACCGAGGCATACATATGGAAATCCACATCACAAAAAACGCAGTATCTTTTACTTGAGAGGGTTAGTTTTTGCACAAAATAGCATCATGTACCTAATAACTAGTAACTAGCGAATGTTTGTTTTGTCAATTTCTGGTGTCTAAAGAGAATCCCAAAGCAGCCCTTGTCCACCTTTAATGGTTACTCTTGGAAATGGCTTCACTGTACTTGACAAGCCACTGAACATCAGATGAGTCATCATCCTGGTGTTGTTTGTGGTCGACGTTTTCCTTGTCAACCGGCAACTGAGACAAGTCAACAGTCTTGTGAGGAGAGAAGCACTTGGTAGTGAGAGGCGAGGCGGGCAGGAGAGAGACAAGTATCTTGGCCACCTCCTCCATGGTGGGCCTCTCGGCCGGATGAGGCTTGGTGCACAGAAGCGCCAGCTGGAACGCTTTCTTCACATGGCTCAGGTCCATGCACGTCACTGAGATTTCTGGATCAATGGCATCCATGACGGTGTTGCTGTCCACCTTGGACAGTATCTGAGATCATACCGACAAATCTCCTAACTTTAATTCCGAGCAAATGTTGGAAGTCAAATCACCTAATGAAATCAGTCTTACCAGATGATGCAGGTTAGCCTCATTGTCTACTGCTTTCCTCCCAGTGAGTAATTCCAAGAGGACAACACCAAAGCTGTAAACATCAGATTTCTCGGTGACTCTAGAGGTTCGGGCATATTCTGGGTCAATGTACCCAATTGTTCCTAGAACATAAGTTGAGGCATGAGACTTGGATGGTGATATGGACTTGGCAATCCCAAAATCTGAGATATGAGCCTCAAAGTTGCCATCAAGAAGGATGTTTGAAGACTTGACATCTCTGTGAATGATTTGCGGGTTGCAATCATGGTGAAGATATGCAAGCCCATGAGCGGCTCCAATCGCAATCTTTAACCGTGATTCCCAATCAAGTGTCACCTTCTTTGACGGACCTGTCATCAAACCCAAACAAACACCGAATTTCATTCAATTTTTAGCATTTTTACACACAAAATGGTCCACTGATAAAGACAGTGAGAGACTAACCATGAAGCAAATCCCACAAGGAACCGTTCTCCATGTAATCATAGAAGAGGAGGTTTCCACCAGGAGACAGACAGTAGCCATGAAGACTAACAATGTTTCGGTGTCTGATGCTGCCGATAGTTTCCAGCTCTGTCTGGAACTCTCTTGAACTATTTTGATATTGTTTGTAAAGTCGCTTAATTGCAATTGGTCGGGAATTCTTCAACGTACACTTATATACAGTGCTAGACGCACCGTATCCTATGATGTACTTCTCATTTAAGTTCTCTGTGAGTCTCATGATGTCTTCATAAGAATAAATTGCCATATCCATCTGAAGAATCACAAGCTTTGGCAAACCTGACGACAAGAACAAGTTGATCTAAAAGAAGTGCATGACAGCATGCTGATTAAAACAAATTTGTTCAAAAAAATAATAATAAACTACCTTGAAAAGGCCTAACATAAGGCTTGATGGTGTTATCAGCATTCTTTGTTTTGTAGACTGCTATTACCACCATCAGGAGTAAGATCACAATGGCCAGCATCAAACACAGAATTGATGCCCTAGAAAATAATCCTGCCATGTAAAACAATGAAACAGATTCTAAGACTGATACATAGTTGAGCAGGAGATGAAGAGAAAAGGAGTGAATGAGAGAAAGCTACCCTTTGATTTTGGCCCAAAATGCCCGCATATTGACCCTGACCAGTTTCCACACAACAATGGGTTTCCAATGAAACTGCAAAACAAACAAACGAAAACAATACAATGGCGAAATTCATAAGCAAGTAGTTGGAAGGATCAAAGGAAGATGCTACAAAATAACCATGTAACTATTTGGTGGACCTGTCCAGAGGAAAATGTGTGAATGTTTGGCTTAAAGGCAGCAACCCAGATAAGTTGTTGTATGACACATTCCTGCAATGCAAGCTGACAGTCAACATCTCATTGAAAGACATGCATTGAAACTTGGATTTAAAAAGCAAACTCACAGATTCACGAGGCTGAAACAATTTGCTAGTTGATCAGGTATCTCACCATGCAGATGGTTATTGTTCAGAAACCTGCCAATCAAGTTCATGCATCAACTTCTCTAGTATGAAACAAGACCTAGCTCTATGGGCTAAATAAACGAGATACAAGTCAAAGTACTTACAGAGACATGATGTTTTGCAGTTGACCCAACTGTTGTGGAATTTTACCACACAGCTCATTGAAAGACATATCACTAAGGAAACAGGGGTAAGATTTATTTATCCATATTTAGGGAGAAACGTTTCAATTAAATGTGAGTTGTAACTCAAAGCAACTTACATGGTTACAACGCTCCTCAGGTTGCCAAATTCAGTTGGTATCAACCCAATAAGATTGTTTTTGCTTAAATTTCTGCCCATACACAACTGCAGGTCAGCAGATACAATAACACACAAGAAAGCAAACCACATATTTGAAGTTTGCCTTACAATGTCAGAAGATGTTCAAGCTCACCAACTGAGGAAGGAACAGATCCAGAAAAATTATTATTCGAAAGATCCCTGTATAATAGAAGAGTAATTTTGGTAAAGAGTATGTATCAACTTCCAATGTATGAATACAAAATCAACTTAAACTGACAGTGTATCAAGATTGACAATACGCCCCAACTCCGCTGGTATCTGGCCACGAAACTTGTTCAATGAAAGATTCCTGAAGAGCAGTTAAAGTATTAGACATACACAGAAAAGGTATGCTGAAATTGAAAAGCTAAATTGAACTTACAGGTAAGTTAGACTCCCAAGGTGCTGCAATCCAGAAGGAATAGTACCATTTAAGTTGTTCCCGTGGACATTCCTAGAACCGCATTACACGAAGTTGATCAGAACTTAATAGCAGAGAAATACAGTAAGGATGCAGAGTTTAGGGTGGCTTACAAATGATTCAGTGAGGTACAAGAGCTGATATTTTCTGGGATAGGACCCTCGAGGTCATTGTTTGCAAGATTCCTGCATCGTCAAAAAAAAAAAAGAGAGCTATTATAAAGCTGGCCAAGATTACAAAAAATACTAAAAATAAACACGGAATAGTAACCAAGTCTGTTAAAGCATAATCATTGAAGACTAACATACAATTCAAATAGCTGCTCCAGCTTCCCAAGCTCGGCAGGTATAGTGCCCGTAAGTTGGTTGTCATTCAACTGCCTGTAATATATCACTTCAAGTATTACTACCAACTTGAAAATACTCATAGAACTCGTCCAATGTCATTTTAAAGCTAAATGCTAAATAAAGTTGATGTTAATCTTCATTTGTCATTCATTTCAACAAGGTAATAGAACAGGTTAGACTCACAAATAACTAAGTCTTGACATGTTTCCCAGCTCAGGCGGAATAGGCCCTGTGAGCTTGTTTCCATGAAGATACCTAAAGCCAAGGGGTAGAAAACCTTGTAAGGAAGAGGCTTATACAAGAAATTAACTTGGTAGTCATTTTGTACATTACATACAGTTTTCCAGTGTATGACAAATTTCCCAATATAGGAGGTATTGGACCAACCAGCTCATTATCACTCAAATCCCTGAAAAATCAAATGTAATCAGCTTCAATCTATTAGAGTCCACAAGGAAGTCTTCAAAAGCAGTGACTTTAGGCTTACAGCACAGCGAGGGCTTGCATTAAACCAATGACTTCTGGAATCTTCCCAGTAAGCTTATTTCCCTGGAGCGACCTGCAAAACAATTCAAGGATATAATCCTACAAAATGAACAAGAAATTCCCAAGGTGTGTAAATGGAACTCAGTTTAGATGTACACTTACAGAGTTGCAACTTGTAGGAAACCAATATTGTAAGGAATTTCTCCTGTTATCTGATTGTATGATATATCTCTGCATTTGCAAGGAAGACAGGTAAATCAGGCCTCCTAATTAAAACATAACTGACCACCACACAATTGTCTTAGAGACAAGAGTATTACAGGATCTCAAAGCTTGTGCAGTTCCCAATGTTATTTGGTATCGTTCCAGTTATGTTGTTACCCCTCACGTCACTGTAACAATTGATAGAATAAGAGGTCAAAGCATTGCCATAAGGTGGGGGTAAATGCTAAAATGACCAAGAATGATATATATGCATAGGTGAGATATACATTGCAAGATACAATACAGTTTATATCTCCCAAACTAACTACGAAGAATTAAGACATTTGTAACACAATTAACTGACTTACAAATACCACAATCCTGTCAGCTGGCATATCTCTGGCGACAGAGTTCCAGTCAGCAAATTCCCGCGTAAGCCCCTGAAACCAGCAAAATGCACGAAATAAGATAGTGAAGTGTAGAACAGAAACCACCATAAGTACAAAATATAGCTTCTTTGAAAAGACATTCGGATTGTGTGCAACTGTGCAGTCTACAAATCACAAGGTAGCTAGCCTCAGGTGTTAGTTCTGGCTTTGGCAGTGAACAACTAGGTTACTTGCAAAGGAGGACTTACAGGTATTGCAGCACTTCATTCCAATAGATCAACCTCGGAATTTCACCACTAAGCTGGTTTTGTGCAAGATCACTGAAAGTAAGTGAGAAGAACCATTCTTCACATTATAGATGATGTTTCTAGAGGCAAAACGCTACAGCATTGCATTTTTGGAGGCAACAACTTACAGGGTTTTAAGATTAGGAAGTTGGGTGAGTGTAGCTGGTATTGGACCAGTCAACTGATTGTTCTTTAGGTTCCTGCACATAACAAATCGAATGATGAACCTTGCCCATGATAGAAAACCGCAACATACAAGGCAAAGATAGATTACAGAGATAGAAAGGATAAAGAGTCACTTACAAATATTCAAGCTGCTTCAGCTTGGATATTGAATATGGTATGTCCCCATACAGAATGTTATCAGACAAGTCCCTACATCAAACACAAACAAAAAGATTTTCAACCGGGATAATCCTTCTAATTTTGAAGTTACCCAGTGTTTCACATCAAGCAAAGAGCATTACAGGTATCCAAGTGAAGCACAACTTCCAATCTCATCAGGAATTTGCCCATTTAGCTTATTCCCCTGCATGTCTCTGTCCAATAAAATCAGACAGTTGAACAGAAGTGATAGTTAGATCATCATGAAATCCAATTAGACATACCAAGAGTGAGAATTTGTAAGTTCAAAATAAAAGTGGACATATACATAGATCGTAGGCTCCTTAAATTCCCAATAGCAGGGGAAATTTCACCACCCAGTTTCAGACTTGACAGATTCCTAGAGCCACAAAAAGATCACAAGTAAGTGAAGGCATGATCAAAAACAATTGCATGGCTCAGTAAAAAACACAGAAGGGTGTGTCTTGTTAGCAACATACAGAGCGAGCACTGACGAGCTGAAATTATCACACAAAACTCCTCGCCATGAGCAGTAATCGCTGTTGTGTGCATCATCCCAGTCTCCAAGAAAGTTTGACACATCACTAAGGGACGATTTAATGTTCATCAATGCCTTGACTGTTAACAATGAGAGCAACAAAAAATCCAATCATTCAATTGCACAATCGCATAACCGTATACACACAAAGGTTATCAAAGTTTAGCAATAATCGCTAATTTAACACCCAGAATAGCAATCAGAATGAACTTACTACTAGTACATGGAAAAAGTTGTAGCCATCGTACTGTAGTCAACTATAAAACAATTAGTTTGACCATTTATATTGTGTAAGTCCACCAACTATTCTTCTTACTCACTTTCCATTCTGTTGCTCGGAAATGAAAAACCAAGGAATGATTGGAAGCCACATACAAACTAGAGTATAAAGCTTGAGACATGACCAAAGCTTTTAGGAAACAGCCATCAACCAGAAACAAATTAAATAATAACAGAAAAGGTATGAACAAGGAAGAAGCTTCACATCAAGCTACAAAAGCCCATTTGCTGTTGAAAAAGGGGCATGAAGAAAGGGGTTCGGAATATTATTATACTCCGTATTATGATTATCTTCAACCCCAAAAAGTAAAGAACTACTATTATAACAGGGAAACATAGCAGCGAATCCAGAAACAACAAAATCTTCCACAAACATAAATTAGAAGAAAAAAATAAATAAATAAACGTTGGAACTTCCGATTTTTCCCCCAAAACAGTGGAATAGAAAGCTCCATAAAAGGTGATGAGCTAAAAAACAAACAGCTCTTGCAAAAATAAACAAAAAGAAGCCATTAATAGATAAGTGAACAGCAAAAGAAGAATTGACCCCCCAAAACAAAACAAAGCAGCTGAACCCAACATGTATCCTTAGGAATTGAAGTGCTCAAGGACACTTATAAACTCGTAAACAACAAAGGGATGAAGAAATTCTCTACAGATCCCATAAAATAGAATAAAAAAGACAAAAGGGCCAGAATAGCCAAAGAATTTTGTTGAGTTGAAAGCACAAGTCAAAATGGATTACCCACAAACAGACGCAGTGTAGAGAGAGAGAGAGACCTTGTTCATTTGGAAGAGAGGAGCCAAAAGAAGGCGAAGACAAAATGAGAAGCAGCGTGGCCAAAGAGAAGAAGACGGGCTGCTTGTCCAAAACCCAGATTGTGCCACCCTCCATCATCATGGTCAAGCAAACAAAGACCCTAAACTTGTCCCAAGCAAACCCCTCCTAAGTCCCATACAAGGCAGATGAAGGCATTGTTTTTCTGATGCAGTATTATTTTTGTGAGGTTTTCTGGGCTCTTTGTTCTCAGCGGAAGTGGAGAGATGGTAGCAGTACAGAAAGAAAAAAGGAGCTTGAAAAGGATCCGTTGAGCGTCGTCTATAAAGAAAGAAGACTGGGTCTCTCAGAATGAATTTCTTCTTCTGTTGGGTCTACTCTATAATTGTAGAGTGGGGAGGAGGAGTAGGCAGCTTGCTGGGGCTACCATTTTGTACAGCCTTCTCTCTACTCTCTGCTACCATCACCTCCTCACTGTACCACAAAAAGCAGAGAGAGAGAGAGAGAGAGATGGCAGTAGAAAGAGAGAGAGATGGCAGTAGAAAGGATCAGGCTTTTTGGCGTAGGGAGCAAGGTAAATTACAACTGCACTGTTTTTTTTTTTCGAATAGATTACAACTGCACTGTTCATAATACATTAATGAAGAAGAGAGATGCCCAGTTAAAACAGATAAAAAAAGAAGAGGAGGAGGAAGGAAACGGCGGTGAAAAGACGTGTTTGACATCCGAACACAGAGCTCAGACCTCAGAGAGAGAGAGAGGGTGCCTGGTGGTACGACGCCGTTTCCCAAACCCGCCAGACTACAGAGTCACTTCTAGCCCCAGCTAGCTCCCTCGCCCTCTCTCTCTCTATCACAGAGTCAGTCACACACCCTTTTCAAAATGGAGTATGTGACATGATTGCAGCCCCTACCATTATTATTATATTATTATGCAACGACGCCAGAATTATTATATCTCCATTTTTAAATCTCAACCCTCGCTAGGTTATACACCTCCACGTATTTTTTGTATTTTTCATTTGGCTTCAAGTTGTTATGTACTGTAAATACTTTTCAATTGGTCAAAATTCATGTTTTTCGTCCCTGAAATTTCTACTCAATCGTTAAGTTTGTCCGTCTTTTTATTTCAATCTTCCCAAATACTTTGTTCATCTCTCAAATATTTTTATTTTTATCTATAAATTTTTACACTTTTACACTTATTCAATTTTATATATTACATTTATTATTCAATTTTTTTATCAATTTCATCACTTTTTCCTGGAGTATAAAACTATAAGATTACCCTCAACTACTCTTATATATTACCTCTATTATCCAACTTTTTCATCAACTTTATCATTTTTTAACTTTTTAACTATACAACTTTTTAGCCTAATCATCTAACTTTACAATTTTATTAATTACCGTGCAAACTGTCCTTTATGTGCAAACAATTTGGGACGAAGGAAGTATTACCTATACCAAATCTCATATAGTGGAACCTCTATAAATTAATACTCAATAAGTTAATAGATACGGTAAATTAATATTTTTTTCTGTCCCAACTTAAGCTAGTGTGAAATTTGATGATTTTTAATAAGATAATAAATTTTCAAAAAATCACTATAGAAATATAATGTCCCAATATAAAATTATAAATTAATACTTATATGAAAAAATACATAAATATAACTATAAGAACTTTCAAAACTTAGTAAAATATGATTCGATTGTAGTTGGTATTATTTTTGGTTCAATGATCATACTTGTTATTATTTTAATTTATTTTTCTAAATTTAATATATTTATAGAAGATAATATATAATTGAAAATATTTCTACCGCTAAAATCTCGATAAATTAATAAATATTAATTTATTGATGAATTAATATCTCTATAAATAGTGAAATACTCCGGTCCCAACTCTATTAGTTATAGAGTTTAAGTGTATTTCACTCGCTTGTAAAACCATATCTCCATTGGATATTTTTCTTAAGTATTTTTAGAAAAATAAAATTAACAAAAGGTTAGATTTTCTCAATTATTTACCAGAAAAAAAATAATCAGTACTTGTAGAATAACCTGAATATGATAAGAGTTACTTCTAAACATAGCTTTTTAACATTATTATTGTAATATCAAACACTAGTTTAGAGCCTCCACAATGGAGAAATCGACTAGATTTCTTAATTTGAAAAGAAAAAATAAAATAAGCAAAATCAAAATTTTGTTAGAGAACATTTCTTATTTATCAACAAAATTTGTTGCAGTAGAATAGAAGGAGGAAAGAGAAAAAATATTTCTACTATAAAAGCTGACAAAATTCTGATTTTACTTATTTTATTTTTTTTCTTTTCAAATTAAGAAATCTAAGTAGATTTTTGGAGGGTCTTACTAATACAGATGCTCTTAGTTTTAAAGTTAATCTAATTCTACACTTCAAATTCAAGATATTTGCTTAAAGTAGTGATTATTAATAAAAGAAATGTATAATGTGGGAATGATATCTAATTAGAGAAATGAAAAAGAACTACACCCACGGGATCATGTCAGATCAAATGTTGAAATCACGCGCGCGTGCGAATGTTTTTAAAAATACTTTCAGGATTGCAAAATGTAACAAATGACTATGTATTTTTACTTAACTTGACTATATCCTTTCAAATAACATGATTGTGCGTTTCCAATTAACATAATTGTGAATGATCCGAATCACATTTTATGTGATTTTTCATTTGTGCAAGCGGAAATGACTGTGTTTTTTTCACTTAATATGATTGTGTTTTTGTATATCACATAATTGTATCTCTTCATATAAAGTGATTGCGAATGGCCTTTTGTCTTATTGTGTGTGATTTTTTTTAATATAAGTACGTAAGTGGCGAATGGTTGTGCATTTTTCAAATAACAGGACGATGTATTTTCACTTACCATGAATGTTCATTTACACTAAACATGATTGTGCATGTCTACACATATTTGTGCATGACTTTTTTCATATGTAATATAATGTACAATTGGATACACAATCTTTAATGTTGTCATACACAACCATTATGAATGAAAATGCGCAATCATGTTGTATGAGATTATAAATTCATTTCCCTAAGCATACACTGCAAAGGTAAAAAAAAATATTACTCACGCTTTGTGCGACTCCCAGACGTGTAACTAGTGATTGAAATCCATTCTTATTTCTCCCTTGCAAAATCGTTCTCAGGTGAACTCCATCCTTAATATTGGAGGTTGTAAGCGGGTAAATGAATCTCCATCTTTAATCCCTAGTTAAAGGTAAATTTTAATTATCTTATTTATTATGCTTTTTTTTTCTATCTTTTTCTTAAATATCCCCAAATTGATGAGGGTTAAGCGTTGTAATGGGAGGTTCTATATTATGCGCAAAGATAGAATTATCGCTGAATTGGGCTCCAAGGAATCGCCTAACCCTCTCCCTTCCGTTATAAACACATGGACACGCCATGTATGGAGCAACCTCTACGCTTTTATTGCATATGACCGAACATTCCGAGCAATGCAAAACGTTTCTCGAAGACTTGGTCCGAAAAGGGTACTTACGCGAGTACTTGGACCAAGAGTCGAAGACGTGATGGACAATCGCGCTTTGGGGCAAAACCACGAGCACAGAAGCCCCCCCGCGAGCGTGGTTTCAGTCCAGAAATCGGAACCCCTGTTCTATGGCAAAACCGCGCACGCGGATCACCACATCACGACTGCGGGTCGCCTAGCCGCGAGCACGGCCTATGTCTCTACGAGCGCGGATCGAGTGCAGAACTGAGCGGTTCTCAAGAGAAGAGCCGCAACCGTGGCCCGAGCGGGCGCGACCACGGGTACCTAGACCCTTATGCACGGGGATCCCGGGACTAGGTTGCATATAGGGGGAAATCTTTTTTTCATGTGGTTTTGATGAGGCCCCTAGATTTTTTATTTTTCATATCATTAGCTCAAGTCCTTAGGATCATGACATTCACATTTAATTTTTCGTTAAAAGTCTGTTTTTGCATTAGTTTGAGAATTCATAAATAATAGCGCAACATTGATGCACCACACTGATGGACTTTCCCCATATGCGTGTATGGGCGAGGAGCAAGGATCCTGTTTGATATTCGTTCATGGATATACGAATATATGAATATACGAATTGGAGACCGTAAGTTGTCGACTATTGCCAAATCTGCATGGTCACTCCGTGTAACCACCACGCGCGACCTTTAAGTATCCTAAGATTCAGTCACGCTAACTCAATCGTAGGTGGGGATTCTATAGCGGGTAAATTAATCATCATCTTTAATTTCCTGGATAATGGTAAATTTTAATTATCTTATATTTTATGCTTTTCTCTATCTTTTTCTTAAATATCCCCAAATTGATATGACGATTAAGCGTTGTAATGGGAGGTTCTATCTTATGCGCAAAGATAGAATTGTCGTTGGATGGGGCTCCAAGGAATCGCCTGACCCTCTCCCTTCCATTATAAATACATGGACTCGCCATGTATGGAGCAACCTCTCCGCTTTTATTAAAACCCTAGCTTTTTACTTCTCCCTTACCCTCGCGCTCATTCGGCGATACTCTATTGACTTAGGCATCGGAGGTGGATTAAGGGGTCCCCGCCCCCTTTGTCCATTGTTTTGCAGGCCCTAGGTCATTGAAGGTTCTTGAAAAAGAAGGAATTCGAAGGAGTCACCTAAGTGCATTACAGACGATTTTTTATGCACTTACAGACATATATCATAAAGAATTTCCTATGAATAATATACAAACACTAATGTGCCCGCTCTCTAATCAAGCACGTGCTCCACTTAGATTAGGACTTAGTCATTTTTATTGTATATTTATTTGTTTTATTTTAATTTAATTTGTATCATTGTTATTTTGAGTTCTTACTATTTTGGGAATGTGTCTCTCTTGTATTTAAGAGAGTCAATTTATTAATTAGCTAGAATGAAGCTCATAGGTTTAGCTTTGTTTTGCCTTCATTCTCTATTTAAGTAAAATGGTGTACTTCACTTTAATTTTGTCAAAATGAAGAACATTGCTCTAAATAAAAAATGAACACTGCCCCAAAAACTCTCCTGAAAACTGCCCTCCTTGAAACCCCCCACTATGAGCAGCAAACACAGCCCCAACCCCAAATTCGAAGCCCTAGGTTTCGATTTCAGTCCTTCTTCGGGTCAATCTTGTACTCTCTTGCTCTTCATTGGATCGGTAATGGTAATCAAAGGAAAATCAAAAGAAAGCCCCAAAAAAGACTCCCGAAACTTGCCCCCCCTTGAAACCCCAACAAGTAGGAACGCAAGCTCAAACGCAAGAGTCCTTACAAGGCCACCCAACAAGATGACATCACTAGACAAGCCTTGATCATAGAGTCCACGTGGAAGCAGATCCTGCTCATCAGTCCATCACCACGTGGAAGCCAGAAGTTGCCAGGAAGCTTCCCTCATCATTGCCAGAGACACGTGGAAGCCGATCCCTGTTGCAACGTACCGGAAGGGCATGATCTTCCAAGTGAAAGACGCCCTTCCCAAGCCACTATAAATACCCCAGTGTATTTATTGTGAGCTAAGCTTCTCAGAGAATATTCAGAGCGAATTGACAAGATCACGAAGAACACCAAGAACACTTAAGAACTCTTGAGAAATCGGTGTTAGATCTGAGAGAAGCCCAAAACCATCACACAAAATCTGTTTGTAACAAAAGGAGAGAGAAAGGACCGTCGTTCACAATGCTAGTGTGAAGGACGATAGGATAGCGTCCCTATAAAGATTGAGTTAGGTTATAGTGTTAAGGCTAAAAGGGGTTGTTACTAGTGAAACTTAAGGACGGACTCTTGGGAACCAAAGAAGTGTAAGAACTCGCCTTGTAATCTGTACGGACTCTCAATTAGATAAGGAAAAAAGCTATTCGAAAATCTTCCACGGAGGTAGAGGTTTACTCACAAGGACTACTTGGTCTTGTGAGGTTCCTCTACAAATACCTGAGTCCTTTACTTATTGCACTTTACCTATTTAACATCTCAAGTACTTATTTCCGTTGCCCTAAGGACGCCTCTCAAGCACGCCCTTAGAACTCACTAACATACTTATGCGATCCAACACTAATGCAAAGCTTTATGTTGCCTAAATATGTGCACGACGAAATTGATGCAATCAACAGAACTTTCTTTTGGAATAAGGAAAGACAACATAAACCCCTGATAGAATGGGACAAAATATATAAACCAAAGGCATATGGCGGCTTAGAAATAAGGAAAGTTGTGGATATGAACAAGGTACTATAGATGAAGCTGTTGTGAAAAATACTCATAGAGTATGACAATGTCTGGGCCAAGATGGTAAAAGAGAAATATCTACGAGGGAGCACGTTGGCAGAATATAGGACGTATCATGGCAGTGGAAACAGTTGATCAAACTCAAAGCGGAATTTGAAAAAGGACGTATATGGCAAATAGGAAATGGAAAGTCAGTAAATTTCTGGACAAATAATTGGGTAATGCAAGAACCTTTAGAAAAGTTTATCAACACAAACATTATAGAGAATATTACTGTTAAGGTGGAACAATTTATTTCAACAGCCAGAGAATGGGATATAGAGGAACTGTGCAAAACTATACCTATAGATTTAGTAGAAAAAATAATGTTGATACCTATACCGCGTAATGAGATAGAGGACAAGCTTATATGGGCACCGAGCAGAAATGGATGGTTCGCAACAGCATCAGCAGTGAGTTTTGTTACGAAGGAGGCTACGATGAATCCGAGTCAGAATGATTGGATTTGGAAACTTAACTTCTATCCAAAAGTGAAAATTTCTTATGAAAAATTGATATGAATGGACTTCCAACGAAACAGAGGCTTGATGAAAACCATATTGCAATCCCGCAAAGATATCTCATGTGTAATGGAACCCACGAAGATTCGATACACTTGATGATTAATTGCCCACACACGCTGGGTGTGATAAAAAGCATAAATGAAAATACCGAGCAAACAATTAGGATGTATGTACCCCCACATCAAAGCCCAAGGAGTGTTCTAAACAACATTAAAAGAAAACTAGGACATCCGGAATTTATTGAGCTTGCAATAATATGGTGGAGCATATGGCATCAACGGAATAAGATGGTCTTTCAAACAACACCTAATGACTTAATACATTACCTAAGACTACATATTCGTACACAATTGAGACAAGGGGAACAAGCCAAGAGGTGGCAAGAGGATGAAGAAAAGGCACAGGAGAGTATGCTTCGAAGACAACAAACTGCACGACAAAATTTGAGTCATTGAAAAAAACCAAAGACAAATTATGTAAAACTATTTTTTTATGGCTCTAAAATAAGTAATGGAAATGCTTCGGGTAGATCAATTATTAGGGACACAGATGGGAACCCAATAACTAGAACAGTAAGAATATTCGGAAAAGTGTCAATCCTGATGGATTAAGTCCTTGCATTGTGGGATGGCATAATGGGAAGGCCAAAGAAAGTGAGATCTGGAGAATTGAAATAGAAGAGGATAATGTAACGGTAATCAAAGCTGTCAAAGGTCTAACCAATTGTCCATGAGAAATTGAAAGGTTTATCGCAGATATTCTCGTATCCCTACACTGATTCGAGTCAGTCCGAGTGTCACATGAGAGTAGGCAATGTAATGTTGTGGCCGATAAAATTGCGAGTCTACGCCATAGTCACTCATGAGAAACAATTTGGAATCACCACAAGCTTCTAGATCTCATCCGTAAGGATGCTTTAGGCTTTCCGCCTTAAGTCGGAATCCTAATCCTCAACGATTCGAAAAAAAAAAATGTCAAAATGAATTAATTCTCAAACTACCAAGTTGGGTTACTCCTCTTAAACCCAGTGTCTCCCCATCAAACCTAACCTAAGATCATCAAGCACAAATCATCATATTAGGAGCAAAGAAATTGGGTGATAGGGATGGAGCTAAATGCTACAAGCTCCGATGCTTGCACTAGAAGACAAAATTCGAGAAGCTTGTTAAATAGACATATTGAAAATTGAAATAAAGGCATGGGAGATCACCCACTCATTACAAGGTTTTACGTTGTTTGTTTCATGTAATTAGGAAATTTAACAAAGTGTTAATTAAAAGAGAAATTTGTCGGAAACTACCCGTATGATAGGCCATATTTCGCTAAACTACCAAGGTGTTTGGATATTATTTTGGACCACCTGTATGATGGTCTCCGTTAACAAAAAACCACCCCAAACAAGATTCCATTAAAAAACCGTTAAATGTGCGTGGCCATGTGGCATTTTAATATTTTTTATTTTCTTTTACACATTTTAACACTTAAAAAATACCAAAAAACCTAAAAAAACAATTTTGAAATTTTTATTTTGTTTTATTCCATTTAAATAATTGCTTTTTTCTTTTTTTCTTTTTTAATCTTTAAAGTAGCTTATCAGCAAAATAAACAACAAAATTGTTATTTTTTATTTTCTTTTACACATTAAAGTGTTATTTTTGAGTGGTCTAGCCTCTAAACAACAAAATCAACAGGCGGGCTTTTTTCTTGCAGAATGCAAAAGATCCCATGGCCAGGGAAGGAGCGATGTGATGAGAAGATGCCAAAACACATACGTACACTCAGGGCTGTTGAAAAATATCCAATCTGGTTGGTCCGATCACACGATTTGGTCAATCCGATACGAATTTATTCAATCCGGTCCGATCTGATAAAGTTTATCGGATTAGCAGACTGGATATTGGAAGAATATTTTGTCCAACGGATATCCGGTATATATTACTTACACAGCATTATTTGGAATATATTACATAATTTCCATGTAAACCAATTGATTTATTATATTTTTCTTCCTAATGATATCTACATTTTTAGAGTACTAGTTCGACTCTAATGTGCTATCACCCCATGTATTTTTCATTTTATTTGTATAATTGTAACTTGGGTTTTGTAATTAGTGATGATGCTCGTGCATATGCACGAGACAAATTGTTCGTCAAATTATATTAATATAATATACTTTAATGTACACATAAATTACTTATTGCATTATATCTATGCATTCAACTTACAATGTTAAAATTCATTTAATTCTAGTAATGTTAAAATATAGGATGAAATATATATATATAGTATTTCATTTATGCTTTAATAAATTTATTGATTTTGGATTGTACCATTTTTATGAAGTTTATCATTAGTACCATATATTTGATTTTTCCCTCATGAATTTTGTAATTGATTATTATTTTTATGATGGTTATCTCTTTAATAATGTATTGATTTATTAAGCCCTCCATTTCATGTACGTAGCTGATTTATATTCTGTGTTATAATAATGAATAGTTGCATTATAATAGCAAATTTTACTTGGGTCGGATGACTCGGATGTATATGCATTTCCGTATACCACTTAATATAAAATAGTATACAGAGTAATTTTTACTCCCTTCGTTTCATAAAAGGTGTAATTTAGCTTTAAAATTTTGTTTCAGAATACATGTCTTTTTACATTTTTGACACTTATTTTACAGATTTACCCTTATAATCATTAGCAATTTATTAGTAGTGGTTTTCAATAAAGTAAAAAAGTGAGGTAATAATTAACGGTATAATAGTACATTTAATAGCTTCCTATATATAAATATATATGCAAATTGCTAAAATGACACAATCAACGAATCAGATGGAGTAACATTTATGTACTCTTGGATCATTAGCAATTTTTGGCTTTATCTTGTCAATGGAATGATATCCCATATAATTACAACTCTAGCACTGTAAAAATTTGAACCAATGATATCCATTAACCTGACAAATTGCATCTATTTCTACTTTTTTCAAGGTGATTCTATCTAATTGTAGTTAAGCATTTTTTAATTAGGATAAGAGTGCTTGACTGCTTATATAGTTATATTGGTAGAGTAGCTCCACTGGAAGATCCTAACCCGGTTGCAATATGAGCAGGGGAAATACTATTGGAGTTCAATCCATTTGAAATAGAATATATTAAAAGAGATTGAAGTAGTCTTGTTATTTTTTATAATAAAATAATTAAAGGCGTCACAAATACTTTTCGAGTTCATCAAGAACGTCCATTAGGGTTGAAAGAGGTAAATTATCACCCATGATATTCAAAATCGTATTCTTTGGGTGTTATACCAGATTTTTAACTGTCAAACCAAATATAATTAGAAAACGATGTTCTTATTTGTGACTCGGCTATGAGGAAGTTATGTCATTTGGAAAATTTAAAAGCTAAATTTGAGAGCTTTTATGATTTGCTCTTTTTTTTTTTTTTTTTTGTCAATAAAATTTAGGATGAGGGGATGGTGCCCCAGTCCAAGGGTAGGGAAGACCCAAGGGCTCAAAGAGCTCTTACAAGGGGATTTACATATGCCTCACCTCAAGGAGACTAGGGGGGATCGAACCTGCGACCTGGCAGACCGATGCCCTGTCATGATTTGCTCTTTAGAAGTAGGAGGCGATTGAGGCTTCGTTTGACAGAACTTTTTTAAAACTTTTGGGACCTTAAAGTAGCTTATCAGCAAAATAAAAGCTTATGAATTTGTCTTTGGCAAAACAAGCTTTTCATTGCTTAAAGTAACTTATTTTTTAGGAGAAATTTAATCTAGGGATATGGAGATTATGAAGCTTTTTGTAACTTATTTTTTTAGCACTTAAAAAAAATTATTTGAGTATATAAATATTGATAATTATGTATGGGTAGAAAAAAATCCATAAAAATAAATATTTCATACCCTTTTTCATCAATATACCAATCATTTCTACACAAAAATAAACCCATTTCACCAAATATTATTAAGCTTAATTTTGATATCAGCTTCTAAATATAAGTTACTAATTTCAGCTAAAAATATCAGCTTCAACTACCATTTCTGTTTGATTTGAACAATTTCGTTAACGAACAGAGCTTGAATTTCATTATTCTATGGAAGACTTAGTGGAGAATTTACAACAATCAACATACATACACCTTCATTATCAAAAAATGAAATACACTATAAAATATGCATGAAGAATTGCAGCAAATGACCTAATCTTTGAGATTAATTACAATTAATAACATGATCTTTTAAAATTGTAACAAAAATTAGTCTAAACTTAGCTGAGGTTAGTAGCCTGATTTATTTTTTATTTCTTGAAAAATATTAAGATACTTGTGTTGTGTATTAATAAATAAAAATCTTAAAATTTTAATTTAGTTTTAAAATGGCATTGTTATAAAAAATTCAAATTATTGTGCTATGCAATATTATATAAAGTTTATAAAGTTCTATGTAGTTTGAAATGGTACTTTTATACAAGAATTCAAACTCTTATGTTATGTATTGAGTTGTTATAACAGTTTAAGCATTTTGATGTATTTTTAAAAATGTATTATACTATATATGTAATGACATTCAAATAAAATCAAATATTTAAATATTTCTATTTTTTGAAGTGGTATTGAAAAATCATTACATAACTACTTAATCCCGGTACATGTACGGGTAATATTGATAACTTTTCTAGAAACATTGGTGAGAAACAAATATAACTTATCTACAGATTTGTTATAAAAATTTATTAAAAATAAATAAGTATATTTTTGTAAAAATCACACAAGATTTATTTCGTTTTAATAATACTAATGCTATGATCCAAAGTCTAAATTCTTAAAATAAATATATAAAATAATTATTCTTTTAATATTATTAGATATAGTAAAATATTTTAAAACAGTGAAACAATTTATCCAAAAAACTCACCCATTTTAATAATGTTTTATAATATATAATTTGTTTTGTATTAAAGATATCATTTTTTTATTCTCATGGTTTCATAACTTGTATTTGTATATGGATATAACTTATTAATATTAGCTCAAATAGTTATAGAAAAGATCATATTTTCATTAAAATAATTATTTTTATATTCACAAGAACATATTTTATTTAAACTTTACGGTATTATTCAAGACTATTAGCTCAAATAATTACAGATGTTTCATAACATGTTTAAACTAATGTCATGTAAATCCGCTCATAGATCATGTTGTAGGTAAAATATATTAAATATTATATATTCAAAAGACCATGTTTTAGTTCAAATAAAAAAGGTTACTTTGTAGCTCATAGAATTGTAGACAATTTGTTTTAAATAAAATAATATTGGACGTAATGACGTAAACTTCAAAGATCGAGCTATTAAGCGTCAAAGATTGAGCTAATTACTACAATTTTCCTAAATATACACAGATCAAGAAATTAGTAAGACGAAACCTGCAAAAGACCACTAACTAATGGAAATGGACCAGTTATTACGTATGGAGTATTCAATTAACTTGGCATTTGTTTCTTTTGGGTCCAAATAAACTTAAAATGTGTGAATTAAGGGCAGTTGATCAAGTACGTGGCTCAAATCAATATTTGTATTGAATTATGAGAATACCAGATAGTAGCAGTCCAACGTCTCTCTCTTCATCACAGGACAATGTGCTTGTGTGTGCATACTCCAGTTCATTTTGATGATTTGATATAAATTGTGTTAGTTTTGGTTTTGTTTGAAAAGGAAAGAAGGAAAAGGCAATGTGAAAAAAATGTGGGACGTAAATGTGGTTGGAAGAAATAAATGAGGGGGATGGGATGAAATGAAACCGCATAGGACCCGTGAGAATGAGTTATTGCAATTGCAATGGCTGCATAGTGCATACGCACACACGTCCCTATTAATTCATTTATGGTGATTTACTCTATTGAATTGAATTGAATGTGGGGCCCTTTGTTCCATCCTCCTCAAGACGGCGACGTTTTCATTGTTTTCAACTTTGTACCCTTTCTCCCCTCGTTAGGCTAGAATTTAGGGTTGAGAAATTCTTATCTACTGGTTATATAAATACATAATATTTAGAATGTATTCAATACATAGTTTATTTGAATCCGATAATTATTGTGAAAACTATAATATTTAGAATCGGTTAATTGGTTAATTTTAGTGATGCGAACATACGTAGAACAAATTCGAATTTAATGGTGTGAACCTTGTTAATGAGTCGGTCTTTTAAATTAAAAAAGTATTATAACAATTACATATAATCTATGAATACTATAAGTTAATTAATGTCATATTTCTAACTTTAAAATTGCATATATAAAATTATATAAATATAAATATACATCTATTATTAAAATAAATAAATAAAAATAACTCTTGTTCATCGTCAAGCTGGTCCAAAACGAATGGTGTCAAACAGAAGTATAAAATAGTTGACTTTTCACTAATTCGTCAATCTAATTTTGCAAGAAAACCATAGTGGTCTGCTTAGCCCAACTAAGATATAAAATTAACAACGTGAGCCTATACTCAAACCAAACTAACTGGCCCGAACTCAACTGAACCAAATTTGTAATGACCCAACCCAATCAACCTGTAAATTTGTGCATCCCAAACTTGTACTCAATCTGAATTCAAATTAACTACCTCTCGAACCGACTTTATTAATGGATATACTCTTCATATATAACATCTCACACATGGACTTAATCCAAACTCAAAAGAATCAACCCATCAAATTGATCCATCAATAGGTTTGTTTTTCAATATAACAACTCAAAGTTGTACTCAATCTGAACTCAAAATGACCAACCTATCATAACAATAAGTTTACTCTTCATACGTAATAATCTAAATTTGTACCCGATCCGAACATAAATGACCAATGTATAAAACAAACCGAAAATAGGTTTATTCTTCACATATAACACCCCAAACTTGTACTCAATTCGATTTCAAATTACCAATCTATAGAATTGAACCTATTAATTGGTTTATTCTCCATCTATAACAATCCAAACTTGTACTCAATTCGAACTCATTATGACCAACCTACCGAATCGACTCTATCAATAGGACCTATTAATTGGTTTATTCTATATACATAATGATCCAAACTTGTACTCAATTCAAATTCAAAATGACTAACCTACCGAATCGACCCCATCAATAGGTTTATTCTCCATATATATTACGTACGCTCCAAGAGATATAGTTAATTAATGCTCATAGTTACATACTACATTATTAGTTCTATCTTATCTTTTTTTCCTATATCCAAATATGTAATCTTTTTACTAATATTATTATTTGAATTTTGATATGATAGCAAAAATATAAATTGAATGTTTTATTTTGAAAGGGAGTGTTGTGGCGCAATATAGTGACAAATTTTGTTACAATTTTAGCATATAATAAAGCAATGGTCTAATAAATAGATAGATAAATAATAATATTATTTAATAAAATAAAAAAATTTAGGATAAATTTATTACTTAATTAGCAATATTTATTTAAACAACAAAAAAACCAACGATAAATGTTCATAATAATAAGATTAAAATGTATATATTAGGGTAGAATCAATACTTAATTAAACAACTAAAAATCAATGATAAAATAGCTAGCTAACATTAAAAATAGAAGAACAATATTGAACGCAGGATCATCAAAATTATATCTTTCATGTAGTACAACTATCTACATGAACCAACATACGTAATAAAATAATATATTATAAAATACTTAGCAATCCAATTAGGATAGATTAATGTAATATTATTAGATTTTTATTAATAAAATATATATATCGTACATGCATGATTTTATTGTTCTAATGGGTTTCAAGGGTTTGGCTTGGGTTATTATGTGGATGTTTTTATTGTACTATATATTAAGTATTGGGTAATAGAAAGATAAAATCTTAGATTAAAAAATAATGTATAATAATATTAGGCATGATCTTCACACATATATAAAATTAATATTTTATTTAGAAAATCAAGATAGAAACTACCATGTACTCGTAATCTATTAAATATAAATGATAGAAAATTGGTATAAAAGTTAGTTATTAAAAATAGGATAGATAGTTTATAAAACTTTAATGACAAAACTTTAATAATAGAAACTTCAAGTTTAGAAGTATATGTTGATTACTCTATCCGTCTTTTTTTAAGCTATTTACATAGACTAGATGTACCCGTCGTGCCATGCACAACAATGACTCACGCTTCACATTTTAAAATTATTTTATTTATAAATAAGATATTAATAAGTGAAAACATATAATGAAAATTTTAGTGTATGAAAATGTTCTTTTTTTCTAGACGAAAAAGATTATTTTTCAGATTTGTAGTAGCGCATGTATCACGTATGAGATTATAAAAATATAAAACATATTCTAATTATAGAAAAATTTAGTAAATAAAATTTATTTACTTTTTCATCCTTCAAAATTTGTCTTTGATGGTTAATATATATCAGTATCCCTATTATCACAATTTTGAGATATTATAAGTCAATATAATTTAAAATGAGATGTTTTAATTGATTATTTTGGTTTGATCTTATTTTGTAAATTTAATACTATAATTTATTACTATGAGATTGTTGGGACGCTATCAAGGACGTTTGCGTACTTGATAGTGTGCCCACACAACCGTCCCTTAGTTTTGATATGACAAACTCACTGTGATTCTAATAAATTTGTCCAAGTGTTCAGAAACGCCAGTGACAAAAAAGGACAACAAATGCGTGAAGCGTTCCCTAGGCTTAGGGACGCTAGCTAACAGGAAGTAAGGACCAGCAAGAGACTACTTGAGCAAGGATGGAGTCCCAAAGCAAGTAGGAACGCATGAAGAGCGCCCTTACTCTCTAGCCGACAGGATGACATCACTCGACAATATTTGATCATCCAAGGACACGTGGAGACCGATCCTGTTGAGTCCAACACTACGTGGCGGACGATCCTGTTGCAGAGTTCATCAACACGTGGCGGCCGATCCTGTAGCGGAGTTCATCACACACAGCTGGATACAGGAAGCTTCCTCATCACCGCCATCATACGTGGAGGAAGATCCTGTAGCCACGTCCACCAAGGGCATGATCGTCCCAGGAGAATGACGCCCTTCCCCAAGTCCTATAAATACCCCAAGGCATTTATTGTGACGTTAACGCTTTCAGAGAATATTCAGAGAGAATCAGAGGAAAGCGGCTCACTCAAGAACAAGAAGAACTAGCTCAAGAACTCAAGAACAGTGCTAAGACTTGTGCTAGATCGAGTGAGATTTGTAACCAAACCACAAAACAGTTTTTATTCAGAAAAACCCAAAAAGAGAAAGAGAGTCCTACGAAGTACCGTAGGACGTAGGGATAGAGTCCTTTAATAGATTAAACTCGCTTAAGTTGTAGGCTTAGAGGAGTCCTTTACTAGTGGACTTAGGGAGAAAAGCTAAGTGCCAGGGAATTGTAAAGACTCGCCAGTACAACTGTAAGGACGTTTAATATAAAGGAAAAGCTATTCACAAATCCTCCAAGGAGGTAGAGGTTTACACTCAAGGACTACTTGGTCTTGAGTGGTTCCTCTATAATTCACTGTGTTCATTATTCTCCTGTTTAGTATTTTATTCCGCTGCATTACTCAAGGACGCCCCTACTTCTCATAGGGACGCCTGACCAAAGGACGCCTCTACCAAAGTAAAGGACGTCCCTCAGTTACTAACGATCCAACAGAGATATAATTAGTATGAATTTTTATTTAATTTACAAATATTAAAATATAATATCAAAATTTAGAAATATAAAATGAGTCCAACATGATTCTAATGACTGAATATATTGAAATAAATAAAGTATATTAATCAACAATTATTATATTATGAAATATACAAGCTAAGTTATTATGAAAATGATAATATATAAGTTAAGTAAAATATAGTAAATATAAATTTATTTAATATTAAATATAGGAATAATAATTTTATTATAAAAGAGGGATTCTATTTTTAATTATTTTAAATTCAAGAATTTTTTAAATTACTTCCTACGTAAAGAGATCAAAAATATAAATAATATATTAAAAATGATAGAATATTTTATCATAATTCATATAATTTATTTTACATAAATTGATATTAAAGAATGTACTTATATTAATTAAAATAACATGAAAATAAATTAATTGTTTAATTATGCGAGATAAAGTCTAAGTTAATAGGAACATGATAATATATAATTTAAGTCAAATTTAATAAATATAAATGGATTTAGTATCAAAGATAAGCATATTATTTATTTAGAAAAAGGAGCTTCCATTTTAAAATTATTTTTTTAAATTCGAAAATTTGAAATTATTTCTTACATAAATAGATTAAAAGTTAATTGAAAATATAAGTTAATTAATATGTATCTTTTATAGAGGAATAATTTTAAAGATAGATCATAGTTAGAGCTGTCAAAACTTGACCCGATCCGAAAAATCGACCCGAACCGACCGAAAATTTTTGGGTTGAAACCCGACCCGAGTAGTAGCTGATGTCTCTCATTTTGGAGGTGTTTTAGTAGTTAATTTCCCTTGTAAATATGTGTTTTTCATTCCTTTCTTTGTTAGTTTCGGTCCTTCTTAGCTTAGTTCCCGGTTTTCTTTAAGATTCGGAAACTATGCGAGTTTGCTTTGATTTGTAGGAAAAATGGCAAGAATGAAGACATTTTGGAGGAGCTCATGAAGGAGCCAAGTCAAGGAATGCAAGAGCCAAGCCAAGAATGAAGAGGAACCAAAGGAAACCCAAGAAGAAGACAAGGATCGAGGCCCAGGACCGAGCACCACCACGTCGGGCCCGAGATCGAGCAGCCAGAGACCAGGACCGACATTCTGACATCGGGCCCGATGTTGCCCCTTGTCGATCCGAGTCGGCAATGGAGTGGATTGTTCTCCAAGGCATATTTTTAGTAACTTTCCACATTTGCCCCTTTCTAAATTGGGAATTCCTTGGTCCCCAATCTAAGGAGGAGGATAATTAGAGGTGATTAGTGATCATTTGGAGGGGAGAGCAAGAGTTGACACACACCACACCCAAATCACTCTCTAAAGGCTCAAGGAAGGCTTGGAGAGCAAGGAGAAGAGAGGAGAAGGAAGAGAAGAGGAGATCGGTGGCCTAGAGAGGAGGATTTGTGAGTTTTGTACTTTGTTTTTGCTTTGATCTAGTAGAATTGAGACTTGGATCTTGTTGACACTTTGGATTTGAATGCAATTGGAGTTTGATTGGATATTGATGATTGAGATTTGCTTGATTTCCCTTTTGATTGTGTTTTTCTCTTACCGTATGGAGTAGATTCCATAGTCTTGGGCTATAGGGGAATCCCCTAGCTAGGATTGGGTAGAAAACCCCAATTCCATAGCCTTGAGTGCTTGATTTGTGAATCCTCTCTACATTGAGCTTCAATTCTCTTGTGAAAACAAGAGATCTAGGGCTTGTGTTTGGTAAGAGTAAGCGTAAGCAATCTCGATCCCATCATAAGTTCCTAGCATCGAAGGTGAGTGAAAACTCCCTTGGGTCGAGGTGTAGAGTGGAGGGATCCGGGGCTAGCAACCTCGATCTCACAAGGATCAAACACTTATTGGTTGAATTGGGGAAGAATATCCAAGTCTAGTTAGGGGAGGAACCCAAAAACCCAAGACCGATCTACTTATTTGTGCAAGACCGAGTTACCCAGCAAGTCAGGCCCGACATAGTGTACGTCGGTCCCGGCCAAACTCGACCTCGATCCACCCTCGGACCGAAGTGACCAGTGTCGGTCCGAGGCGATCTCCCTTGTTTTTTTCTTTGTTTTGCCTTTCTTTTCTCTCTTTTTAGTCTTTCGGGTACTCTCGACGCACGAACTCCCGTGTGTTCGACACCCTACCTCTTTACTACAATTGAGATTCGGTTTTATAAATTTAAATTGTGAGACCCTCCGATCCCGGACCGATCAGAATTTTTTGGCGCCGTTGCCGGGGAGTTCTATTTGTTCGAGGTACCCATCTTTTGTTGAGTCTTTGATTTGGTAGTGATTTGGGTGAGGGACTAGCCCAAACCCCTTGTTTGTTTTGATTCGGTTTTTGTTTGTGTCTTTGGTTATAGGTGCATGCGAGCTAGTTCCGTCCGAGGAACACTTGAGCTCGACTTTGTGTGTGACCCGGAGAGTATTCTAAAGCAAGCCCGAAAGAAGAAGAGGATGGCGGACCAAGCCCGAGATGAGGAGTTTGAGAGGATGAGAGCCGACATGGCTCGAATGCAACTTGAAATGGCGAACCGAGATGCCGAGGCTCGTAGAGAGAGGGAGCAAAGGATGAGATTGGAGGCTCAAATCAACACCCAACCCCGGAATGCTAGACAATACATGCATCCGGAGTTGAAAGTGCCCGAACCGGCCATCGTCTTGCCGGAGGTGTCAAAGAATTTTGAGATCAAAACTCAATTCATCTCACTCATCAAGAGAGAGCAATTCCAAGGGAGACCGAATGAGTGCCCGATCGAGCATGTGAAGCAATTCAAAGATCTATGTGAGACCATCTCGACGGACGATGAGACACTTGAGTATGTGCTACTCAAGGCCTTCAAGTGGTTTTTGGGAGGCAAAGCTTTGCATTGGTTGGAGAGCCAAGCACCTCGGTCTATCACATCATGGAGGGCTCTCAACGACTCATTCTTGATGAAGTTCTTCCCGCCTACCAAGACGACGGAGCTTAGAAGGAAGATTGCTAGCTTTCAACAAGGAGCTCATGAACCACTTTTCGAGGCGTGGGATAGGTTCAAAGAGATGTTAAGGGCGTGTCCAACACATGGTCAACAACCCTATGTCCTTCAAGACATTTTCTTCCAAGGAATCAACCCTGCCACCAAGGATAAATTGAACCTCCATACCGATTGTGGGTTCATTGACTTGCCTCCGGAGCAAGCGTGGGAGTTGCTAGACAAGCTCTCGGATTATGAGGCCATGTATGGAGTCAATTAAGTGAGCAAGGAAGTGAGAATCCATGGAGAAGGTCCGAAGAGGCTCTACGATCCCAAAAGTGAAGAGGTGGACAAAGATGTGAAGATCCAATTCTTGGAGGATGAGTTGAACAAGATGAGGAGGAAGATGGGTCATCTCCAACAAAACACAAGAGCTTGTGAAGAGTGTGGTTCTTTGAAGCATGGAGCCCAAGAGTGCCCAAATGAGCGCCAAGTCCGATTGGCCGAGCAAATTGAAGAGGCCAACTATGTTCAAAGGAACTATGGAGGGAGAGCCAATTTCAACAATGGAGGAAGGTGGAACCAAGGCCAAGCTAGTGGCTACAACAACAACTTCAACCAAGCCGAGCCAAGGGCCCAACCACCACCATACCGACCTCCTGGATTCTATGAGCAAACACCACAATGGGCTCAAGATTTGAAGAATCAAGTCACCAACATAGAGACTCAATTCAAGGAGTTTGGTGTGTGGAGAAGACAAGTGGACAACCAATTTGTTCACATGGCAAATCAACTTCCAAGAGAAGAAGGGAGACTCCCGGGCCGACCCGAGGAGAATCCCCATGCACAACAACAACAAAACGAAGTTCGTGCCATAGGATTGAGGAGTGGACGGAGTTTGCCCGAGCCACAAGTTCCAAGAACAAGAGAAGAGAGTCGGACCGAGGTTCCCAGTACCTCGGGCCCGACGTGCCTAGACATCGATCCGGTAGATGGAGGAGGTCCCCTGAAGTGGACCGAGATACCCAGCAACTCGGGCCCGACTTGCCCTGAAAGTGGCTCGACGTGCCCAGAAATCCCCTGCCCCTGGTCCGAGATGCTTGACGTCGGTCCCGACGTCGATCCTAAGTCGGCCCAGGCTGAGATCGTTGAGAAAGAGAAAGATCGATCCAAGGAGGTGGATCCAAGCAAGAAGCAAGGTGCTACCACTCTTCCATATCCTTTGAAGAAGCCCAAGGAGATTGTTGAGGGCAAGTTCAAGCGGTTCTTGAAGCTTTTACAAGGCTTAAACATCACTATTCCATTCACCGATGCTCTAAGTGAGATGCCATCCTATGCAAAGTTCTTGAAGGAAATCTTGAGCAAGAAGAGGTCAATTGTTGAGATGCAAGATGAGGTGAAGATCTTGGAGCTACCTCAAAAGCTAGGAGATCCTGGAAGATTTGCCATCACCGTGGGGATTGGATCCCAAAACTTCAAGGCTCTTTGTGATTTGGGAGCAAGCATATCGGTTATGCCCATGAGCATATGGAGAAGGGCTAACCTCGGAGATATGGAACCGGTTGATATGACTCTTACCATGGCCGATGGTTCATCAACAAAGGCCACCGGAATTCTAGATGACGTCCCGGTTAGAGTTGGAAGGTATTTTGTGCCCGATGATTTTGTGATCTTAGACATGAAAGAGGATCCAATGGTGCCCATTATTCTCGGGAGGCCGTTTCTCTCTATGGCGGGTGCCAAGTTTGATGTGAGGAATGGGAAGGTCACCTTCGAGATTGGCGAGGAAAAAGTGGAGTTCCATTTCAACAAGGCCCTTAATGAACCGGATGCATTGGCGATTTTGAAACTAGAGGAAAATGCCAAACGCAAGAGAGAGGAGTTGGAATCCACAAGAGAGGAAGTACCATTGAGAGACCATGACATGGTCAATGTTCAAGTCCATGAAGAGTCAAGGGATGGAGATAGCCCACCAAGCCATGAAGAGTATCCTAATCATTTGAGTTATGATGTCATTGAGTCCCCTAGGAATAATTTAGACTTTTGTGGTGTAGGTAATGAGGAGCAAGTTGAGAAGATGCAAGAGATACCCACCTACACTTTGGAGGAGAAGAATGATGGAGAATTAGGAGGCCACACTTTCATCAAACACAAATGGTGGCACTTTGGCTATGAGGAGAATGGAGGTGCATATGACGAGAAGGATCAATTCACCGTGTTTCACCCTCCTTGAAGGGTAGAGGTTAGAAGTCAAGCTAGTGACTTAAAAGAAGCGCTCCTCGGGAGGCAACCCGGGTTTAGTTGATTCATTTTCGTAGTTTCTAGTTTGTTTTTCTTTGCCTTAGCTTAGATTCTTCCTAATCTCTTCTTTAGCATGTATTTTGTGGATATATGTGTTATGTGAGCTTGATGATCATGTGTGGTATTTGTGGAAATGATGCAATGACTTGTGGGTAGAAAATACCAAGACGAGGGAATTTTAGGAAACAAAACCGGGTAGGACCGAGGTACCCAGTACCTCGGGCCCGAGGTCCCAACGTCGGTCCAAGCTAGCCGACCCATTTTGGACTTGATTTTGATGGAAATTCCTATTTTACCCTTCTGACCTACCTTTGTCTTCTACCCCATTTAAGCCCCCTTTCCCTTACCTAACACCCATTACCTCCATAACTACCTTCCCAAAATACCAATTCCTTCAAAAAACTCCCAATTCGATCCCCATCTCCCACCATACTCGAACCTCAAGCCATCTCACCACAAGATCTCGATCCAACCCCTAGCATCCCCAAACATCGATCCTCAAGCCAAAAATCCTACCAAAATCCCATAGATCTTCATCCCTCTTCTAGATCTAGAAGAGAAATTTGGGTTCTAAGAAGTTGTTTGCTAGAAGTCTTTGATTCTTCATATTTGGTATGTGAATCTCAATCTCTACTTGATTCTTTGTGAATTTCATGCTTACATTGCTAGATTTGAGATATGCCATGATTGAGTGAGCTTAGACCTTGAGCATCCATGGTGATTTGCATGCATTGTGAAATTTGTGCTTAAGTGTTGTTAAATCCCACTTAGAACTTCGATTGGTGATGAGAAATGGTTGATTTTGGATTTTAGGAACATGATAGAGTGTTTTATGGGTGATTCGAAGTAGAGAAGTCGGAATATGGTCGGACCGAGGTACCCAGAACCTCGGGCCGATGTTGCATGTCGGTCCACAAACTCGGACCGAGGTTTACAACCTCGGACCCGACGTCCCTTGCATGTCGATCCTATGCATTTCGACTTTCTCTTGTGTGAACTTTGGGATTCATGAGCTTGAATGTTGGTTATAGCATGTTTATCATGATATATCTTGTAGCTTGACCAATGATATGTGATTCTTAGTTCATGCATGATTGAATTTTGTGGATTGAGTGTGTTAAGAGCAAGTATGGGGTCATCTCTTTGCATGATGAGTTGTTTGTGATGGAAGCTTGTGCTCTTGTTGTGATTGTATAGATTTTATCTTGGAGTTCTTTGGTTTTGATTGTGTAGGTACTATGTCTACCCGAGCATCTTCTTCAAGGATGGAGAAAGCAACTAGAAAGTCCAAGAAGTCGTCCAAGAGGGTCCAACGGATGGACGACGTGCGCTTTGAGGATGAGGATGTGGCTAGAGAGTATGAGCGACTCATGGGTCTATCTCACCACACTCGGTGGTTAGATTGGGAGTCTATTCGAAAGATGTGCATGGAGGAGGCTCTTATTCGGTGCTATTCTCATATTGGGCTCAACGTCTTGCTAAGGTGGAACAACACTCACTATCCCGCCTTGACGTCCGAGTTCATGGCGACTTTCAATTGCATCTATGAAGGAGTCGAGAGTGAAGGCATGATTTCCTTCCAAATGGGCAACGAATTGCATGAGGTGTCTCTTCGGGACATGGCACATTACTTCGGCTTCCCTTTCCCGAGAGATGAGGCCTATGTTGACAACGAGAAGGTGGACTACCTTTGGAGGTTTGTAGCCGGAAGACGTGAGATGAGGAAAGGAGCATCGGCTAATGAGATAGCAAACCCACTATTCCGAGTCATGATCCGAGCCTTGGGTTGTTCTATCTTTGCTAGGCATGAATTGAGCAAGCCAATGAAGGAGGAGGCCATGCTACTCTATGAGATGTTGTTTGAGAATGAGAAGCCAATGAACCTTGCATGGGAATGGGTGAAGATGGTGAGGGACTTCCAAAGTTCTTCATGGATCTACTTCGGAGGCATGATAGCCGTGTTAGCTCATCGTCTTGAGGTGGACTTGTCTACCTACACGCCGGCCCCTAATGGTGTGGAGCTCATGGACCTAAAATACTTCAAGAAGGCCAACATTATCAAAGAGAAGCAAGTGACCGGTGCCACCACACACCTAGCCCCACACTCCAACTTCGACAATGTGCACATACCTTTGGGGCCACGTCTCTTCAATCTCACCAACTACTACAATTGGTTCTAAGTGTGGACGGGAAAGGTGAATCCTTTTGGAGAGCCGGGGGGGACGCTTGAGGTTAGGAGACAATCACAACACATCCGCTTTACTTCTTCTCAAGTTTCCCCAGACACCGAAGAAGAGGAGCCTAACCAATATGAGTTCGTGAGAAGAGATGACATGGATGTGGACTTGCCTAGAGGTGAAGAAGAAGAAGAAGATGGTGGTTACCACAATTTGCTCACCGACCACGCACCAACACTCTTGGACCGAGGTACAAGCAACGTCGGGCCCGACATCCACCAACGTCGGTCCGATGCATACTTGCCCGATCCGGTCCCGAGCCGATTTGAGAGGGGTGAGGGAAGTGGAGCACATCAAGCACCACCAAGCTATGGAGGGTATGAGGGGTATGCCCAATGGTATGGGCCCGGAATGGTGTTCCCCGAGCCAAATCAATCGGTGGACATGAACTTCTTGGCCAACCAAATGGCGCATCTCCAACTTCAACAATCAAGCTTGCTTCAAGAGGCACACCACATCAACCTTCAACAACAAAACCTCAACTTCCAACAACAACAACTTTCTCACCACCAAGAGGACTTCCAAGTGCAATTTGACGAGGTGAACCGCAACATGGCCTACATGAGACGTGATGTGGATGACTTGAGGGCGGCCGAGGATCAAAGATGGAGCGTCCAAGAGAGTTTCAATGAGTGGATGACCGGGAACTTCTCTTCCCGTGAAGATCAATGGATGCGTCCCGCCCCACAAATTCAACCGCCAAGTCAAGACCCTTTCCACGATCAATTGTATGAGCGAGAGCGGCACGCCCGGCTCCAAAGGAGACAACGCCGTGGCCACCCCCCAAACTAAGCCTCAAAAAGCCATTCAAGAATAAGGAAATTGTGAGCTTTCTCTACTCTTCTCTTTACTTTTAAGTTTTGATTTCTTTTGATGAGGACATCAAAATTTTAAGTATGGGGTGGGTTAGTAGCTCATAGTTCCATGTGTTTGTGTTTGTGTTTGTTTAAGGGATGTTTCATTTTTTTTGGATAGTGGCATGATGAATAATGTGATGATTTGATGGTTGAATTTTATGGCATGAATGGATGAGTTT
The DNA here is from genome assembly GCA_963924305.1 of Polygonum maritimum. Classification (NCBI taxonomy): domain Eukaryota; kingdom Viridiplantae; phylum Streptophyta; class Magnoliopsida; order Caryophyllales; family Polygonaceae; genus Polygonum; species Polygonum maritimum. Next base: position 12,595,960 of record OZ002730.1, on the reverse strand, counting down.
GTTTTGTGTTTGAGAAAATTTTTGGAAAAAAAATCATAAAAATTCGAAAATTGTGAAAAAGAACAAAAAGATTTTGTTTTTGGACTAGGAATTCCCATCTTAGGTGTCTATATGAAGGCTAATAAGTCCTTTGCATATTTTTGGATAGTTTAGCCTCTACATGGATGTTGCTTTTGATGTGATTATGATATCTTGCATGTTTTTATTGAGCACATGAGTTCTTGGATGAAATTTGATGCAACTAAGCTAGAGTGAACCTTTTGAGATTATTTTTGGCCATTTTAGGGATGCTTGTTCAATATTGCATATCCCTCATTTTCTTGTGTGAAATAGCTCATGCATGCTTAGTAAAACTTGCTATTGAGGTGTTTATCTATTTTCCAAGATCAATATGAGAATTGTTCTATGCATTGTCACATTGATTTGAACTTTGTTTCATTTAGTCACAAAATGTTCCGTATCCTACCTTGAAGATAAACCGTTGTTTGTAGCCCCGTTTTAGCCTTAGACCTTTGTTTGAAACTCCTCAAAAATATGATTCCTAGCCGATATGACTTGACCCTTATGGGATTGGACTTTAGTGAGAGGTTTTGGAGTATATTTGGAGAGTTGAGATTCTCATTGGTGAAGGGCAAGAAATGGTGTTATAAATCAAGTGGGTAGTGCATCTTTGTTGTAAAAAAAGAAAGGAAAGAAGTGTTGGAAAAATAGTGGATTGAAAGCAAAGTTCTTAAGTGAAAGAAATGGGTACCGACCGAGGATAAGTGCACTTCGGGCCCGACATATAGTGCAAGTCGATCCTTAGTGAAAAAGTGTGAAAAATCCAACAAAAAGTGTAGTGCAAAGATGAAGTGGAGTGTTTAGTGAAAAATGGGTTGAAAGTTGAGAAAAGAAAGGAAGAAAAATCAAAGTCTTTTGGATGAGAGTGAAAGTTGAAAGTGGAATAAATTTGGTGAAGTTGGTGAGAGACTAGAAAGTTCAATCCCCATTGTAAGCACCACAAGACCAAAGTGATTCCCACCTTGAGAAATACCAAAAGCCCCATTACAACCCGGCCGAATGGAACCTCTTTGAGGACCTCCATTGAGCCAAGTTCATATTCTTTGTATGCATTGTAATAGGCATCTCTAGGTGGAGGAATTGGTGATATTAGCTTCAATAGTAAAGTCTTTACTTGCATGTTTGTTGAGTTTGAGTGTTCATTGCTAAGCCTAAACACATGATGAGTGATACACATTTCTATATCCCTAAAGTGAGGCTTGGTTGTATTAGACTTTATTCCTTGAACACTTGATCATGTGTGATGACATAATCTTGCTAGCATATCTATCACTTGTTTTTACTTGTGTTTTTCATAAGAGGCTTTACTTGAAGATTGTGCTTCGGTCTTGCTTACTTTGTTATTGCTTGAGGACAAGCAAGTTTAAGTATGGTGTATTCTGATGTCTCTCATTTTGAAGGTGTTTTAGTAGTTAATTTCCCTTGTAAATATGTGTTTTTCATTCCTTTCTTTGTTAGTTTCGGTCCTTCTTAGCTTAGTTCCCGGTTTTCTTTAAGATTCGGAAACTATGCGAGTTTGCTTTGATTTGTAGGAACAATGGCAAGAATGAGGACATTTTGGAGGAGCTCATGAAGGAGCCAAGTCAAGGAATGCAAGAGCTAAGCCAAGAATGAAGAGGAACCAAAGGAAACCCAAGAAGAAGACAAGGATCGAGGCCCAGGACCGAGCACCACCACGTCGGGCCCGAGATCGAGCAGCCAGAGACCAGGACCGACATTCTGACGTCGGGCCCGATGTTGCCCGATGTCGATCCGAGTCGGCAATGGAGTGGATTGTTCCCCAAGGTATATTTTTAGTAACTTTCCACATTTGCTCCTTTCTAAATTGGGAATTCCTTGGTCCCCAATCTAAGGAGGAGGATAATTAGAGGTGATTAGTGATCATTTGGAGGGGAGAGCAAGAGTTGACACACACCACACCCAAATCACTCTCTAAAGGCTCAAGGAAGGCTTGGAGAGCAAGGAGAAGAGAGGAGAAGGAAGAGAAGAGGAGATCGGTGGCCTAGAGAGGAGGATTTGTGAGTTTTGTACTTTGTTTTTGCTTTGATCTAGTAGAATTGAGACTTGGATCTTGTTGACACTTTGGATTTGAATGCAATTGGAGTTTGATTGGATATTGATGATTGAGATTTGCTTGATTTCCCTTTTGATTGTGTTTTTCTCTTACCATATGGAGTAGATTCCATAGTCTTGGGCTATGGGGGAATCCCCTAGCTAGGATTGGGTAGAAAACCCCAATTCCATAGCCTTGAGTGCTTGATTTGTGAATCCTCTCTACATTGAGCTTCAATTCTCTTGTGGAAACAAGAGATCTAGGGCTTGTGTTTGGTAAGAGTAAGCGTAAGCAATCTCGATCCCATCATAAGTTCCTAGCATCGAAGGTGAGTGAAAACTCCCTTGGGTCGAGGTGTAGAGTGGAGGGATCCGGGGCTAGCAACCTCGATCTCACAAGGATCAAACACTTATTGGTTGAATTGGGGAAGAATATCCAAGTCTAGTTAGGGGAGGAACCCAAAAACCCAAGACCGATCTACTTATTTGTGCAAGACCGAGTTACCCAGCAAGTCAGGCCCGACATAGTGTACGTTGGTCCCGGCCAAACTCGACCTCGATCCACCCTCGGATCGAAGTGACCAGTGTCGGTCCGAGGCGATCTCCCTTGTTTTTTTCTTTGCTTTGCCTTTCTTTTCTCTCTTTTTAGTCTTTCGGGTACTCTCGACGCACGAACTCCCGTGTGTTCGACACCTTACCTCTTTACTACAATTGAGATTCGGTTTTATAAATTTAAATTGTGAGACCCTCTGATCCCGGACCGATCGGTAGCGAGCAAAGAAAAAAACCTAACCCGATTAACCCGAACCCGATTAGGTTGAAACCCGAGACCGACCCGATATATTATATATATGTAGAATAAATATATTTTATTGTAAGTATTATAATATATTTTATCATAAAACGTATTATAAATAAAGTATTGTTATAAATATCTACTAAAAATAATACTTTATTATTAAATATCATTATTTTATCATAATACGAGTTTAATGATCATTAAAAACTCAAATTCTTGACCTGTTAGGTTGAACCCGCACAATAACCTGTTAAGACCTGACCCGGCTTGACCTGTAACCCGATTGACCCGAACCCACACTCAACCTGAACCCGAAAAGACCGAATCCTAATTTACCCGACCCGACCTGTTTGACACCTCTAATCATAGTACTTTAAAGATAGATATTAGATGAATAGAAAAAAGGATAAAATTAAATATCAGATAAACAAGGATATTTTAAAGATAAATATTATGCCTTCAAAGATAGATATTAGATGGGTAAGAAAAAAGATAAAATTAAAGATTAGATAAATAAGAAAAATAAAACATATAAAATTATTCATAAAGTGGGGCCAGAATTAACGTGTAGGCTCGAAATTCTCCGGCTTTAATATATAGTATACATATCAAGGCATTCCTATTTTTATGAAAATATCATTATTAAATCATCACTAATCTCATTAATTCTCCTCACGTACTATGAACTTTATAATTTCCAAGAATTCAATAACAAATTAATTAAGGGTAAATTTGAAACTTATTGGATGTTGGGACAATGTTCAGGACGCCTTTAGTACTTAACATTGTGCCTGGCGTCCCTCAGTTTTGATATGACAAACTCGCCTTGATCTAATAAGTTGTCCAAATGTTTCAGGGACGCATATTGGAAAGGACAACAAGGTTATGGTTGAGTAGTCGTCCTTAAGGTGTAAGGACACTACATCTCTAAATGGACGACTTGGTATAATCTCAACAAGGACGCCGTCCTTAGTCTTTACACTGGAGTCCTTCAAGGCGGGCCGACAAAGTGACATCACCAGACAAGCATTGATCATGATCTCCATGTGGAAGCAGACCCTACAACCAAAGTTCAACAGAATTGCCAAGAAGCTTCCCTCATCATCAAAGAGACACGTGGAAGCCGATCCCTGTAGCAACATCCCCAAGGGCATGATCGTCAGAGAATGACGCCCTTCCCCATGTCACTATAATACTCTTCCAGAGCATTTATTGTGGACGCTTCCAGGGAATATTCAGAGAATTTGTCAGTCGCTCAAGAACAACTAAGAACACCAAGAACAAGCTCAAGAACAAGTGAGACTTAGGTGTTAGATCGAGCGAGAAGCGTACAACAAAATCATAAACTGTTTGTAATAGAAAAGAACAAAAAAAAAGAGAGAGTCCTTACGAAGAACTGTAAGGACGAGGTGATAGCATCCTTTAGAGAGATTAAGTTAGGTTACATTACAGGCTTAAAGGAGTTGTTACTAGTGGACTTAGGGACGCCTTCTAAGTGCCAGTGAAGTGTAACTAGTCGCCAGTGTATTGTAAGGAAACTTAATAAGAAAGGAAAGAAATTATTATAAACTCCTCCAAGGAGGTAGAGGTTTACACTCAAGGACTAGTTGGTACTTGAGTGGTTCCTCTATAAATCAAAAGCGTTCCTTACTCACTGTCTTTACTTGGTTAGTCTTTTGTTTTTCCGCTGCAACCTAAAGATGTCCTTAATCTTTATTAAGGATGACTCGGTCAAGGACGCCCTTAACTCTGTTAAGGACGCTTCCTTATTCGACTAACGATCCAACAATTGGTATAAGAGCAGGCGCTCTAGATTTCTGTTGAGTGGCAGGTAAAGATGGACATGGAACCTATTAGAATCAGTAGCATGAAGCCTCCACGTCTGACGGATGGCAATTTCAATCGCTGGAAAACAAGGTTTGAGACCTTTGTGAGGAGTCAGATTCATCAGTGCTGGAGAGTGATAAAGAATGGCGATCTCAAAGTTCCTGCTGCCAAGGAAGGCAAGGAAGAAGAATGGGGTCCTGATGAGTTTAAGCTAATGGAGACAAATGCTAAAGCAATATGCTTCTTGCAAACGGCTCTCTGCGAAAGGGACGCTACTAGAATAAGCAACTTGGCGACAGCTAAACTCCAGTGGGAAGCACTTGAAAAGTACCACGTAGGGACGCCAGAGATGTAAGAAGACGTCCAGCTGGAAGTTAAGAGGGACTTCTATGGATTCAAAATGCTGCCAAATGAAACAGTCAAGGACTATTCCTTCCGCTTTGAAGCTCTTATCACCAAGTTGAAGAACTTGGGAATTCCTGATGCTGAGATCTCTATGAGAAACAAAGTTCAAGTTTTAATTGATGGTTTAACAAGAGTATGAAACTTTGACAGTACTACCTTCAAAGAGAATCAGACCAACAAGAATCTTGAAATGGAAGAGATCTATGGGAAGCTAAGACAGTATGAAGCCAGAAGGAACGCGGACATGGCTGAGCTTGGTAGGAACCCTCAATCTGATCTAGCTTTGACTATAGCCTCAAGGACGTCCCCAGAACATACAGAATATCTTCGTCGGCAAAATGAGTTAACCTTGATGATGGACGCCAAAACTAAGGAGCATCGTGAGAACTTGCGCCTTCAGGCTTTGGCAGAACGTCAAGGAAAGACAGAAGAACAACTTGCTGAGGAAGAAGAAGTTGCTCTCTTGCACAAGACCTTGCGTTCATGGGCCAAAGAAACAAATACTCAAAGATGAAACTGCCTTTCAAAAAGGAGAGTCCCAAGCATTCAGAGGCTGAGATGAAAGAACTGACATGTTTCAAATTTAACAAGAAAGGTCACTTTGCCAAGAACTGCAATTCTGGAAGGTCATCAAAGGACCTTAAGAAGAAAGCTTTTATGAGTGTATACGCAGCTGCCTGGGACGATCTCAGTTCAGATGATGAAGAACCGGACGACCAGGTTGCGTACATGGCTATGGAGGACGCTCCAGAAATTCACAAGGACGCTTCTGAAATTGAACAAGAGGTAACTCATGACTCCATGATAAGTTCCTTGGATAAATGTTCAAAGCCTAAACTCATTAAACTTATTGCTCAAATCATGCAAGAAAGTTATGCTATGAAAGAAAGGATGGATGAACTTGAAGGATGGATGAACTTTTCAACTAGAGTCCTCAATTGAAGAATCAAAGTCCCTAAAAACTGAAGTCATGTGTCTCAAACTTGAGAACGCTAATCTTAGGGATGAGGTTAAGGTTTTAGGAAAGAGTCCTACAACCGCAGCTGTAAAACCTGTAGTTTTTGTCCCCGCCAAAAGAGGACTAGGATATGAGTCAGACTCAAAGAACTCTCTTCCTAGTGATTTTGAAGCTAGCAAAACCTCTGAGTTAGAGCTTGAAAGGGAGAAAACTAAGAACCTTCTTGAACGTATTAGAGTCCTTGAAAATGGAGAAAAAGGGCAAAAGGACTACTATACTGACTCTACTAGCCACAAGATCTATAAGAAAATAGCTAAAGGGGAAGGTTCAAGAGTTTGTAACCCAAAGAAAATGGAAGAAAATAGAATTCAGCGTCCTAAAAAGAAATATTATCTAGGTGATTACTATAGGACGTGCTGGTACTGTGGTCAAGGTTGTCATTGATCGGTCCGGATTGGAGGGTCTTAAAATTCAATTTATAACCGAACCTAGTGGAAGTACAAGGTAGGGTGTCGAACACTCGGGAGTTCGTTCGTTGAGTGCACCAAAAGACTTCAAAAGGGGAAAGAAAGGCTGAAAACAAAGAAAATCAAAGGAAACCACTCGGGACCGACATGGTCACTCCGGGCCCGAGATGGATCGACGAAGGATTGCACGGGACCGACACAGTTGTAAGTCGGGCCCGAGGTCTGGGGAAGTCGAACTTGGCAAATTAGGAGAGATAGGTCTTGGGTTATTGGGTTCCTTCTCTAGTAGATGTGGGTAATTCCACCCCAATTCAGCCACTAAGTGTTGATCCTCGTGAGATCGAGGTTGTCCGCCTCGGCCCCGCCGCCTGTACACATCGACCCTAGGGACTTTTACCTCCCTTTCGATGCAGGGTCAAGTGATAGGCAATCGATCGCTTCCGTTCACTCTTGCCAATCACAAGCCCTTGATCCCTTGCTTCCACAAGAGATTGTAGCTCTATGTAGAGTGGGTTCCTAGATCAAGCACTTAAGGCTATGGAATTGGGGGTTCAAACCCAACCTAGGTAGAGGTTTCCCCCATAGCCCAAGACCAATGGAATCTACTCCATAAGGCTAGAGTAACAAGCAATCAAATCACAAAGCAAACAAATCTCAAACATCCAAATCAAAGCAAAGCAAATTTCATTCAAATCAAAGGGAAATCACAAGATCCAAAGCCAAATCCACAAATTGCAAATCAAAGCAAGAACAAACTCACAAATTCTTCCCTAAATCTACTCCTTCTCCACCGAATTTCCTCTTCTTCTTCTCCTCCTTCCTTCTCCTTGCTCTCCAAGTCTTCCTTGAGCCTTTGAGAGTGATTAGATGTGTGTAATGATGGATAATTGTTGTCTAATCTCTCCTCCTTTTTATTAGGGGCCTAGAATACCCAAAATAGAAGAGGGGCAAAAGTGGTAGATCACATTTGTGTGCCTTGGTGCCCAATCCACACTTCCGCCGACTTGGACCGACACGGAGGGGACCTCGGGCCCGACTTGCCACACCTCGGTCCGGGTCTCCATGAGTCGATCTCGGGCCCGACTTCCTGGGCACCTCGATCCTAGCCTCGGTCCACTCTTCTTCTTGGTCTTTCTTGAGCTCCTCTTCATTGATCGCTCGGCTCTTCCACTCCTTTGTGCTCGTGCCTTGCTCCTCCTTGGGGACTCCTTTCAAAACCTCCTCAAAACACGCCAAATTACCTACAAAATGCAACAAATTTGCATAGTCTCCGAATCTCATAGAAAATCGAAATCTAGGCTAAAAAGGAACAAAACTCATCAGAAAAGGAACAAAAGACACATATTTACAAGGGAATTTAAGCACTAAAACACCACCAAAATGAGAGACATCAGAATACCCCATACTTAAACTTGCTTGTCCTCAAGCAATAACAATATAAGCAAGACCGAAACATAATCTTCAAGTAAAGCCTCATATGAAAAATCAATCAAGCACAAGTGATACATATGCAAGCAAGATTACATCATCACACATGATCAAGTGTTCTAAGGAATAAAGTCAAATGCAACCAAGCCTCACTTTAGGGATATGAAAATGTGTATCACTAATCATGTGTTTAGGTATAGCAATGAACACTCAAACTCAAAAATCATGCAAGTAAAGACTTTACTAATGAAGCTAATATCACCAATTCCTCCACCTATGCCTATTACAATGCACACAAAGAATATGAACTTTCACTCACCAACTTCACCAAAAATTCCTCTTTCAACTTCACACTCATCCAAAAGACTTTGAATTTTACTTTCTCAACCCAAACTTTCACTTCACATTCCACTTCATCTTTGCACTTAGGCTTTTTGTTGGATTTTTCACACTTTTCCACTTTGGATCGACTTTCACACTAACTCGGGCCCGAGGTCACTTTGAACTCGGTCGGACCCATTTCTTCACTTAAGCATTTTGCTTTTAATCCTCTTCTCTTTTTCCAACATTTTCTTTCTGTTCTTTTCACTTTTGCTCAACAAAGATGCACTACCCACTTGATTTATAACTCCATTCTTCGCCCTTCACCAAAGAGAATCTCAACTCTTCAAATACACTCCAAACCTCTCCTCTAAAGTCCAATCCCATAAGGGTCAAGTCATATAACGCTAGGAATAATATTTTTGAGGAGTTTCAAGCAAAGGCTAGGCTAGAACGGGGCTACAAACAAAGGTTTATCTTCAAGGTAGGATATGGAACATTTTGTGACTCGAAAAATAAAGTTCAAATCAATGCGACAATGCATAGAACAAATCTCATGACGGTCTTGGAAAATAGATAAACACCGCAATAGCAAGTTTTACTAAGCATGCATGAGCTAATTCACACAAGAAACATGAGGGATATGCAATAATGAACAAGCATCCCTAAAATGGCCCAAAATCAATCTCACAAGGGTCACTCAAACTTAATTGCATAAAAACTCATCCTTGAACTCATGTGCTCAATAAAAACAAGCAAGATATCATCACTTCAAGAGCAACATCATTTAGAGGCTAAACCATCCAAAAATATGCAAAGGAATTTACATGCTCACATCATCATTAGCTCTCATTTGGACATCTAAGATGGGAATTCCTAGTCCAAAAACAATTTTTTTTTGTTATTTTCACACGAAAAATTTTCAAATTTTTATGGATTTTTGCAAAATTTTTCTTAAAAATAAAACAAACTCATCCATTCAAACCAAACTCAATCATCATTCATGAAACATACCATGCCACTATCCAAAAGTAAACATCCCAAAACAAACTAAGAACAAACACAAGAAACTTACATGCGAAACTATGAGCAACTAACCCCCACCCCATACTTAGAATTTTGATGTCCTCATCAAAACAAAGAAATCAAAACTCAAAAGCAAGAGAAGAGAGTTAGAAAAGCTCACAATTTCTTATTCTTGATTGGCATGTCTAGATTTAGTCGAAAGGGTGCTCCCTACGATATCCTCGTTGGAGCCTTGCTTGCCTCTCCCTCTCATACACTTGTGCTTGGTAGAGGTCTTGGGTTGGTGGTTGGAGTTGAGGTGTCGGGCGTGCCCATGGATCCTCTCGGGAAGGATAATTCCCGCTCATCCAATTGTTGAAACTCTCTTGGACGCGCCACCTATCACTTCCACCATCCTTAGGTCCTCCACCTTGCGCCTAGTGTAGCTGAGGTTCCGGTTCATCTCCATTTGTTGAGCTTGGAAGACTTCTTGTTGTTGAAAGAGTTGTTGTTATTGTAGAAACATTTGTTGTTGTTGAAGGTTGAGTTGATGGGCCTCTTGAAGCATGCTTGATTGTTGGAGTTGAAGGTGAGCCATTTGGTTGGCTAGAAACGTCATGTCCATCGGTTGTTGAGGTTCGAGGAGCACCATTCCAGTCCCATACCATTGGGCATAACCTTCATACCCTCCATAGTGTGGTTGCTCTTGCCTAGCTCCGCTCCCTTCACCTCTCTCAAAATGACTCGGGACCGACTCGGGAATATAGGCATCGGACTGACTTTGGTGGAAGTCGGGCCCGAGGTGCCCTGCATCTCGGTCCAGTAGCGTTGGAGCTTGATCTCTTGCGTGGAGGCTGTCTAGCAAACCATTGGTAACCTTCATCTTCTTCCGGAGGCGTGTCAACATCCATGGCCTCTCTTCTAGCAAACTCAAAGTTGTTGGGCTCGTCATCGGACTCCGGAGAAGGTTGGGGAGTGGTAAAGCGAATGTGTTGGGCTCGACATCGACACTCCCTTGTCCCTTCCGGTTCACCAAATGAATTCTCCTTGCCGGCCCATACTTGAAACCTAATGTAGTAGCTTGAAAGATCATAGAGCTTGGGCCGCAAAGGAATAGCAACCTTGTCAAAGTTTGAATGAGGCGCTAGAGAGGTGATGCGGATCTTTTCTTTGATGATGTTGGCCTTCTTGAAGTACTTGAGATTCATGTACTCCACTCCATTCGGTGCCGGTGTGTACTTGGAAAGATCGACCTTGAGACGACTAGCCAAGCGAGCTATCATCCCACCGAAGTAGATCCAAGAGGTGCTTTGGAAGTCTCGCACCATCTTGACCCACTCCCATGTGAGGTTCAAGGGTTTGTCGGTTTGGAATAACATCTCATGGAGCAACATAGCTTCTTCCTTCATAGGCTTGCTTAACTCATGTCGGGCAAAGATAGCACACCCCAAGACACGAATCATCACCCGGAAAAGAGGGCTAGCTATCTCGATCGTGGGAGCTCCCTTTCTCATCTCGCTCTTCCCGGCTACATGCTTCCATAGGTAGTTCACCTTTTCATTGTCCACTCCGGCCTCCTCTCTTGGAAAAGGAAACCCAAGATAAGTCGCCAAGTTCCTAAGAGAAAGCTCTTGTGTCTCATTGCCCAATTGAAAGGTGATTATGCCTTCATCATCCTCTACTCCTTCATAGGTGCACTTGAAGGTGTCCATGAACTCCGATGTCAAGGCGGGGTAGTGGGTGTTGTTCCACCTCAACATCACCTCAAGGCCAATGTAAGCGTAGCAACGAGGGAGAGCTACATCCATCCCCATCTTCCTTATGGACTCCCAATCTAGCCACCTTGTGTGGTGAGCTAGTCCCATGTACCGCCCATTGCTTTCGGCTACTTCATCATCATCAAATCTCACATCATCCATCCTTGGTGCTTTCTTGGACTTCTTCAACTTCTTAGAGGGCCTTTCCATGTGTGAAGAAGATGCTCGGGTTTCCATAGTACCTACACACACTCAAAGCAAAAGACTACAAGATAAGATCCATACAACCTCAACAATTTCATGCATATCTACAACTCACAACTCAACACACAAGGTCACCCCATACTTAGCCTCAAAACATCAATCTCACAAAATCCAACATGCATGATCATAAAATTCCTAAGTAATGGTCAAGCTAATAAATATATCTCATCATATTCAAGCTATAACCAACAATCAAACTCATGAATCCTAATGACAACAAAAGAGAAAGACTACTAGAACAAGGATCGACACACTCAAGACGTCGGGCCCGATACACCCTCAAATTCGGTCCAAGGTGGTGGACCGACTTCCACAACTCGGGCCCGAGGTACCTGGGTATCTCGGTCCTCTTCTATATTTGTCTTCTCAAACAATCTCACCCAAAATCAATCTATTATGCTCCTAAAATCCAATATCAACCATTTATCTTCACTAATCGAAGTTCTAAGGAGGTTCAATCATGCACAATCAACAATTAAGAACAAATTCCCCTATTCATGCAAAACACCATTGATGCTCAAACTCCAATCTCATTCAAACATGGCAAAACTCAATTCAAACAATAAAAGCATGACATTCATAAGGAATTAGATAGGGATCGAGATTCACATACCAAAACTTGAAGAGATCTAGACTTTCTAGCAATCAATCTACTTAGAACCCAAATTGCTCCACTTAGGTCAAGAGGAGGGATGAAGAACAAGATTTTGGGGTTTTCTCTTTGGATTTGATGTTTGGGAGTGTTTGTGGTGTTGGATCAAGATGGTAGAGGGCTAGCAAAGGGAGATCGAGTGTGATGGAGGAGGGGGGCCGATTTTGGTGTTGGTGAGGGAGATTGGTATTTTTGGGGTGGTTATTATGAGGGAGATGAGGGTAGGTAAGGGAAAGAGGCTTTAAATGGGAAAGAGACAAAGTCTAGGTCAGAGGGGTAAAATTGGGATTTTCTACAACTTTTGACCAAGATTGACCGAGTTGTTGGACTGAGTTACCTAAGTTGGGCCCGATGTTCTGGGCACCTCGACCCGGTTTGGTCCGATCACCAAAAATCGCTCCATCTATGCTACTTCTTTTCCCATAAATCCTTTTATTATTTTCACCATTACCTCTACTAAAACATGAAGCACAAATAACACCACTAATCCACAAAAATACATGCTAGGGAAAGATTAGAGAAAGTCTAAGGTAAACTAAGAAAATCAAACTAAAATTACGAAAATAAACCTACTAGGCTCGGTTTGCCTCCCGAGGAGCGCTCTTTTTAAGTCATTAGCTTGACTTCTAACCTCAACCTTCATGGTGGATGGAAGATGGTGAATTGGTCACCATAGTCATGTCCATTTCCATTGCCTTCGTAGCCGTAGAACCACCACTTGTGGTTGATGTAGGCATGGCCCTCCAACTCTCTTTCACCTTTCTCCCCCAAAGCATAGGCTTGCACCTCTTGTATTGCCTCATCTTGGTCCTTCTTTCCTACATCAAAGACATCTAAAGAGTTTCTAGGAGATTCAATAACATCATAACTCACATCATCCTTTAAATCACTCAAGCATATGTAACTATCTCCTAAATCCTCTTTTAGATCACTCAAGGAAGTATAAGAATCTCCAACATCAAAAGGATATGAGTAAGGATACTCTTCTTTCCTCCTTGGACTATCATTGCTTCTTGACATATCTTGATGCTCAAATTGATCCACTAACTCTCTCTCTCTTGAACTTGGGCATTGATCCTTTCATTGCTCCTCAAAGGTGTCTCTTCTCTTGTGGCTTTCACTTCCTCTCTTTTCCTCTTGACATTTTCTTCCAACTTCAATATTGGCAAGGCATCCGGCTCATTTAAAGCCTTGTTGAAGTGAAACTCAACCTTGTCTTCTCCGATCTCAAATGACACCTTTCCATTCTTCACATCAAATTTTGCTCCCGCCGTCGCTAAGAACGGCCTCCCTAGAATGATAGGAACCAAAGGATCTTCCTTCATATCAAGAATCACAAAGTCGTCGGGAACGAAGTATTTTCCCACTCGAACCGGGACATCATCCAAAATTCCCGTGGCTTTGGTGGTAGAGCCGTCGGCCATAGTGAGAGACATGTCAACCGGCTCAATCTCACCAAGGTTTGCCCTTCTCCAAATACTCATAGGCATAACCGACACACTAGCTCCGAGGTCACATAGAGCTTGGAAACTTTGAGACCCTACGCCAACGGTTATTACAAATCTCCCCGGGTCTCCCAACTTTTGAGGTAGCTCCAAAATCTTCACCTCATCTTGCATCTCTACCATGGACCTCTTCTTGCTCAAGATCTCTCTCTAAAACTTTGCATATGAAGGCATCTCATTCAAAGCATCGGTGAACGGGATTGTTATGTTCAACCCTTGCAAAAGCTTTAAGAACCTCTTGAATTTGCCCTCTACAACATCCTTGGGCTTCTTTGATGGGTAAGGAAGAGTTGTGCCGCCTTGATTCTTGTTAGGATCGACCTCCTTGGACCGGATCGACTCATCCACATTCTTCTCTACTCGGACCGATGTTGGCTCCACGTCGGGCCCGATGTTCTGGTCCTCGGTCTGGGGGCAGAGCAATGACTGGGGTGTCGGACCGACATCAGGGTAAGTCGGGCCCGATACCCTCTCTTCCTTGGTCCTAGTCAGGGGACCTCCTGTGGCTTCTGGCTCGATGTCTTAGCACGTCGGGCCCGAGTTGCTGTGTAACTCGAGCCAATGTGCCGCCTTGCCCCCAAGCGACCACTTGAAAGCCTTGAGTAGAACGTACTCTAGCGTCTCCTCGTCCGTCGAGATTGTCTCACACATATCCTTGAACCTCTTCACATGCTCAATCGGACACTCATGCGGACGCCCCTCAAATTGGTCCCTCTTGATAAGTGATATGAATTGAGTTCTGATCTCAAAGTTCTTGGAGACCTCCGGTAAGACAATGGTCGGCTCCAGCACCTTCAACTCCGGATGCATGTATTGGCGTGCATTCCGGGGTTGGGTGTTGAGTTGAGCCTCCAACCTCAATCTTTGCTCACGCTCTCTCCTCATTTCGGCATCCCGGTTTTCCATCTCAAGTTGCATCCTAGCCATGTCGGCCCTCATTCTAGCAACCTCATCATCATGTTGTGCTTGGTTCTCCATTCTCTTCTTCTTTCGAGCTTCTTTGATTATGCTCTCCGGATCACTCACAAAGTCGAACTCAAGTGTTCCTCGGGCGGAACGAGCTCGCATACACCTATAAGAAAAGACACAAACAAAACCAAATCAAAACAAACAAGGGGTTCGGGCTAATCCCTCACCCAAATCACTACAAAATCAAAAGACTCAAAGACTTGGTACCTCAAACAATTAGAACTCCCTGGCAACGGCACCAAAATTCTGTTCGGTCCGGATCGGAGGGTCTCAAAATTCAATTTATAGCCGAACCTAGTTGAAGTACAAGGTAGGGTGTCGAACACTCGGGAGTTCGTTCGTTGAGTACACCAAAAGACTTAAAAAGGGGAAAGAAAAGCTAAAAACAAAGAAAATCAAAGGAAACCACTCGGGACCGACATGGTCACTTCGGGCCCGAGATGGATCGACGAAGGATTGCACGGGACCGACACAGTTGTAAGTCGGGCCCGAGGTCTGGGGAAGTCGAACTTGGCAAATTAGGAGAGATAGGTCTTGGGTTTTTCGGTTCCTTCTCTAGTAGATGTGGGTAATTCCACCCCAATTCAGCCACTAAGTGTTGATCCTCGTGAAATCGAGGTTGTCCGCCTCGGCCCCGCCGCCTCTACACATCGACCCTAGGGACTTTTACCTCCCTTTCGATGCAAGGTCAGGTGATAGGCAATCGATCGCTTCCGTTCACTCTTGCCAATCACAAGCCCTTGATCCCTTGCTTCCACAAGAGATTGTAGCTTTATGTAGAGTGGGTTCCTAGATCAAGCACTTAAGGCTATGGAATTGGGGGTTCAAACCCAACCTAGGTAGAGGTTTCCCCCATAGCCCAAGACCAATGGAATCTACTCCATAAGGCTAGAGTAACAAGCAATCAAATCACAAAGCAAACAAATCTCAAACATCCAAATCAAAGCAAAGCAAATTTCATTCAAATCAAAGGGAAATCACAAGATCCAAAGCCAAATCCACAAATTGCAAATCAAAACAAGAACAAACTCACAAATTCTTCCCTAAATCTACTCCTTCTCCACCGAATTTCCTCTTCTTCTTCTCCTCCTTCCTTCTCCTTGCTCTCCAAGTCTTCCTTGAGCCTTTGAGAGTGATTAGATGTGTGTAATGATGGATAATTGTTGTCTAATCTCTCCTCCTTTTTATTAGGGGCCTAGAATACCCAAAATAGAAGAGGGGTAAAAGTGGTAGATCACATTTGTGTGCCTTGGTGCCCAATCCACACTTCCGCCGACTTGGACCGACACGGAGGGGACCTCGGGCCCGACTTGCCACACCTCGGTCCGGGTCTCCATGAGTCGATCTCGGGCCCGACTTCCTGGGCACCTCGATCCTAGCCTCGGTCCACTCTTCTTCTTGGTCTTTCTTGAGCTCCTCTTCATTGATCGCTTGGCTCTTCCACTCCTTTGTGCTCGTGCCTTGCTCCTCCTTGGGGACTCCTTTCAAAACCTCCTCAAAACACGCCAAATTACCTATAAAATGCAACAAATTCGTATAGTCTCCGAATCTCATAGAAAATCGGAATCTAGGCTAAAAAGGAACAAAACTCATCAGAAAAGGAACAAAAGACACATATTTACAAGGGAATTTAACCAATAAAACACCAACAAAATGAGAGACATCAGTCATTACAAATATGATTGTTTTAAGTTGAAGGAAGACCTTGAAAAGGGCAAAAATGCTAGGACTGATAATGAAAATGATGAGTCCGCTCCTAAGAAAAATACTAGGCGTTCTAGACGTTCTAGGATTTCATTTAGAAAGCATGCTACGTCCAATGATGTTAATATAAATGATTATATGCCAGAACCAGAGTTCTTTTATTGTAACGAACCAGGTAATGAACACCTTGCATGGGTCGCCAAAAACTAACTCTTTTTAACAGGTGGAAGTGAGAGGACGCCCGTGGATCATTGATAGTGGCGCCTCAAATCATATGACAGGAAGCCAGATCCATCTCACTTCTATCCAAAATAGTGCCACGGGAGGAACTGTCTCGTTTGGCAACAAGGGCAAAGGAAAGATTAAAGGGACGGGCACTGCAAATCTAAATTCGTCCATCAAAGCATCAAATATTAGTCTTGTTGAAGGACTTGGCTTCAATCTCCTTAGTGTCTCTCAAATTTGTGATCAAGGTGAAAACCTAGTCACATTTGACTCGAAGGAATGCCTTGTTATCAATAAGAAAACAAACAAAGTGGCTCTCAAAGGAGTCCGCCAGAACAATGTGTACATCTTCAATCAAGAGTTCAAGCTTGCTACTGAGTTGTGCCTATCTGTTTCAACTGAGGACGCTGACCTCTGGCATCGCCGTCTTGGTCATGCTGGACTAAGCACAATCCTCAAGCTACACCAACGAAATCTTGTGAAGGGACTTCCTCGAATCGATCTTGAGAAAGCTGAACAATGTGAAGCCTGTATGAAAGGGAAGCAAACAAGATCGTCTTTCAAGTCCAAAAATGAAGTCAGTACGAAGAAGCCCTTGGAACTTCTTCATATGGATCTCTGCGGACCAATGAAGACGATGAGCTGTGGTGGAAAGAGGTACATGTACGTTCTCGTAGATGATTTTTCTCGATTCGCTTGGGTTCTTTTCTTGGTGTCAAAAGCAGATTGTTTCAACGCCTTCAAAATCTTCATCAAGCAAGTGGAAGTTGCTCTAGGGACGCACTTGAAAGCCATACGATCAGACCATGGGACGGAGTTCCAAAACTCAGAGTTCCTGGCCTTCTGTGATCAAAACGGCGTCTCCCACAACTTCTCAGCTCCAAGGACTCCTCAACAAAATGGTGTTGTGGAAAGAAAGAACAGGACGCTAGAGGATATGGCAAGAACAATGTTGCTAGCAAGTGGCGTCCCCAAGCATTTTTGGACTGAAGTCGTTGCTACTGCATGCTACATCATCAATCGTGCCATGATCCGGCCTTTGCTAAAGAAGACGTCCTATGACTTGTTGAATGGAAGGAAGTCTCGTATTGATTATCTAAGGGTATTTGGATGCAAGTGCTTTGTTCACAACAACGACAAAGAGTGACTTGGAAAGTATGACGCAAGAAGTGATGAAGCCATATTTCTTGGGTACTCCCTCACAAGCAAAGCCTATAGAGTTTTCAACAAAAGGACTCTTAAGCTTGAGGAGAGTATTCATGTTGTGTTCAAAGAGAGTTCTTCTCATAAAGAAAAATCAAGTAAGAAAGAACGCTCCTCTTTACAACAGCAGGACGACTTTGAAGACGAAGTTGATGGTTGGTCCTTAGGAAAATACTATGTTCCTAAGGACGGCAACGCAAATCCAGAAGAAGTATCAGTGGACGCTCCTAGAGTTGATCAAGGAGTTCCCTCTCGTAGTGAATCTCCAGTTCAACAAGATGTGACCGAATCAAGTCAACAAGGTGAGCAACGCCATGGTGTGGACGCTCTCTTTGAGGGGGAACACACTGAGGACGGTGCTCAAGATGAAGATGATGATTCAGATGGTGATATTGATCCAAGGTTTGCCCAACTCTTTCAAAGAGAGTCCCGCTTCTCCAGGTATCACCCAAGTAATCAGATTGTCTTAGATATTTCAAAAGGAGTTCAAACCAGATCAGATGCAAGCAAGTCTTAGAGTGCAAACTTGGCTTTCTGTGCTTTCAACGCCTTTGTGTCCATGGTGGAACCTGATGAGGGACCATCCATCAAGCCACCACCGAGCACGCCCATCCTCTTTGATGGTCCAATCACAAGGGCACGAGCCAAGAAGCTTCAAAGGGACTTGTTTGCATTCGTGACATACCATGGAGTCAAGGAAGCCAAGAATGCCCCTGAGAACAAGCCAATACTCATGAGCCTCGTCGCCAAGGATTCAAGAAACGAAGTGCCAAATTTGGGGCACCGCGGCGCCGGTGCCTAGGCTGTGGCACAAGCAAGGCACAAGCGCACACGAGAGCTTCACCTCAGTTGGCAAAGCGCGGGATGAGCCACCTAAGGCGCGATGGCGCCTCACCCTCTCCAGGCCGCGCTTCACCTCCTGCGTCCTTGTTTGTGCATGTCTTGCTTGGGCTTGTTAGGCCACTTGTGGGCCGCCCTTCTATTTGTTTTACTTAGACATTTTCTAGCTATTTTCTGATTATTAGGAAGGCATATAAATAGCCTTAGCTGCTCATTATTTCGTTTTTAGAAACCTTTATCATAAAATTGAGTGTTTTCTCTCAATAGTGAGAATCGAAGACTTGTTCTTCATCGTATTGCAATTTCAGCTTAGTTTGTCTTGATTGCATCAATTATCGATCATAGTTGGTGTGCTAGTCGAATACGAGCATCTTCTTCGTGCTATCAAGGCTGGTTCCTTGATTGTGTGAAGTCGTAAAGGGTTGGTCACTTGATCATTCAATCTGGTTCTCGTTTTCCAAGCAACGAGGGTCTTGTTGTTGTTTCATTTGGTTGATCTCATTTCCTATCGTTTCCATTGAGTCGAGTCTGTTTTTATTTCCATTTCCTTTTCAGTCATTCGTTTTCCATTTGATTGCATTTCTGACCATTTGCTTGTTTTCCTTGTTTGTTGAGTCGTTGATTGTCGAAGATCGGGCCAATCACGGTTAACCCCGTATCAAATTGGTATCAGAGCTGTGTTTTTCCGACATTCAACTCCTCCACCATTGGAGTCCTCCATCAAAAAAATCCAAAAACACCAAAAAGAGTCCTTCGAAGTCAGGTTTGGTTAATCCTATCTCGTTTATCAATCTCGAGAAGTTACTAACCGGTTTGTTGCCTGACGTGTAGTGGTTTGTTGCCTAAGCCACCTATTCAGCCACCCTACGCCCACCACCATCATCAAAAACGTCCAACCACCTTCATATTATCACCAGCCACGAATTTATTTAACTAAAGGGTAATTTCTTTTAATTAAATTCAAATTCAAAAGCCCTCCTATTCAGGCTCCTACATTCAAGGGATACTTATCCAAGCTGAAACAAACCCAAATCCCAGCTCCACAAAACCCACGCCCATCTCCTATAAATAAGGGAGACCCATTCAGCTCATTTCAAATTCAAATCCCACGCCCAAACCAACCGATTTCTAGCCCATTCATCCTCCACAATTCAAGGGATCTCGCCAACTCCATTTCAAAGTTCAAACTACATTTTCGCACCTTAGTTTAATTTTCTTATTTGAATTTCGAAATCATTTGCATTTATCTGATTATTTCTGATTAAAAAAAAAAAAGAAAAAAAATAATTCGAAAAAAAAGTAAAAAAAAAAAACAAAAATTTGAATCATATTATTCTCATTTCATTTCATTCATAGTATAGATTGCATTTTATTTCATAGTGTAAGGTGCGACATCATCTCTTCTTCTCTTCTCATCTTTGGGGCGACATTGAAGAATACCATACGTCCACAAAAGAGCCACCTTTTGTCCTACAAACCACACATTAAGGTGACATACTTGGTGTAGGTACTCGAGGCGGGAGAAAGCTTAACCAAGGTCTGATTTCTTCCTTTGTTTGAGTCCTTTCACCTCGTTGCTATTTTTCTTCAAACATTTTTGTCCATCTTCTAAAAACGTCCATTTCTTCATTCTCCTTCTTCGATTTTGTGTCTAAACTTGATTTTGTGAGTTAAAGCTACCACTGACTTTTGAACTCGAGTTTTGATTCTTTCAAGGCAGATTGAAACAACGAGCATTGTTGCAATACAAGAGGGAGAGTGTGAGCGTTACACTTTGCGAGGCTGTTTTAGATTACACTAACTTGACAAGTTTGCTTGTAAAGTGTTTTTGTTGATTGTGCAGGATGTCTAACGAAAGGAGTGATAACACAAACACACCCAAGAGCCTGGAGCCAGTCCATCCTGAGGTGTTTAAGTTGTTGACCTCACTCAACAGCAACATTTCACGCCTCAACAGTAGGATGTCGGCCTTGGAAATGAGAGCCTTGGCGTTGCCCCCACCCGTGCCGAGCTTAGCCTTGGGCACCGATTCAGCAGCAAACCAACAAGGCACCGGCGATGGTCACGAGCAAGACGCCGCCAACACGGGTGACCAGACCCACACGGACCCTAACTTGGCGTCCTCATCACAACAGCATGGTTTTCAAAACCAAACCAGGGAAGTGCCTCATAACTCTAATCCATTGCGTAATTCCTCGGGCAATCGTCCTAGAAGAGTGCCTATTGGTCCCCAGCTCACTCCCCTAC
Source organism: Polygonum maritimum (assembly GCA_963924305.1). Classification (NCBI taxonomy): domain Eukaryota; kingdom Viridiplantae; phylum Streptophyta; class Magnoliopsida; order Caryophyllales; family Polygonaceae; genus Polygonum; species Polygonum maritimum. The sequence goes on along the minus strand of OZ002730.1, from coordinate 12,575,272 downwards.
GGGATGAGCATAATCGTTCTAATAGTTTTCAAGGATTTCAGGACCTCGCCAAGTGATATGGACCTATATGATGATGAGTATGAAGGCGAGGAGGAGGATAAATGGGTGCGGTTCTCAAGAAGGGGAGGTAGGGAGCGCCGAGATGATAGGCGTCCAAGGAGACCCCGAGAACCGGAGCAGGATGGTGTCGGGAAGGTCAAGGTGAAAATACCCTCATTTGAGGGCAGGTGTGATCCCGACGTGTACATGGAGTGGGAGACGAAAATTGAGCACATATGGAGCTGCCACAATTTTCCCGAGACCAAGAAGGTGCAACTCGCTGTCCTTGAGTTCTCCGGTTATGCCCTCATATGGTGGGATAACTTGGTGAAGGAGAGGAGGCGCAACCTGGACGCACCGATTTCCAGTTGGGAGCAAATGAAGGCGTTGATGAGGGGTCGCTTCATACCTCAACACTACGCCCGGGAGCTAAGACAGCGGCTGGAAAGTCTCAAGCAAGGGTCGATGAGCGTCGAGGAAACTTACAACGCCATGCAAGTGGCGATGGTGAGAGCTAACGTGGTTGAGGACAACGAAGCCACGATGGCCAGGTTCCTTCGTATTCTCCATCCTTCTTTATCTAATGAGGTTGATCTTTAACCTTATTCCACTATGACTGACCTTTTGCATCTAGCTACCAAAGTAGAAAGGAAATTCAGGTTTAGGAACCAAGGAAGTCGAGGCGCGCCCAGCCAGCCAAGTAATTGGAGGAGCCAAAGTCGGAGTGCACAAGCTGGCCAAGGAAGGGAAGCCACGCCTCACAAGGAGAAGGGGAGCGCAGCGCGCCCAAGGAGAACAAGGGGGACGAAGCAAGACCCCATGGAGCAATTCGTCATCCAACAACAAGGGCAATTTAAAGGGAGCTTCCATAGCCCCTAAGGGGAGTAATTCTAACACCTCTTCTAGAGCTAGGAACATAGTGTGCTTTAAATGTCAAGGAAGAGGTCATTACATGAAAGATTGTCCTAATTCTAAAACTCTTTTGATTAATCATCTAGGAGAGTATGAATCTGAAGTTGATGATGATATTGAGAATGCTTGTGCTAATGATGAATCTGATTTGCATGATGATAATGATAATAACGACAAGAATGAAGTAGAATATGAATCTGGGGAGTCTTTGATTGCTAGAAGAACATTGCATACTAAACCTGCCTCATGTGAAGATAATCAAAGGGAAAATCTATTTCATAGTCGTTGTTTAATACAAGGCAAGGTGTGCAACTTAATCATTGATAGCGGTAGTTGTTGTAACATAGCTAGTATGGAAATGGTACAAAAACTACACCTTCCTATTTTTCATCACCCTAGGCCTTACAAATTGCATTGGATGATTGATAGTGGTGAATTGAGAGTGAATAAGCAAATGCATGTTACTATTAAGCTTGGTCATTATGAAGATCATATTTTATGCGATGTAGTTCCTATGCAGGCTTGTCACATCTTACTAGGACGTCCATGGCAATTTGATCGGAAGGTGACGCATGATGGATTCACCAACCGCCACTCCTTTGTGCATAAGGGCCAGAATGTCGTGCTCAAGCCTATGACACCAACCCAAGTGGCCGAGGCTTTCGACAAAGGCAAGATAAGCAAGGTAAGTGGTGATGGTGAGGGGGAGAATGGGAAGAAGGGGAAAGCTCGGGGTAAGACGAGCCAAACCGACAGCCCTACACCCTCCTCCGTCCTATTAGCTTCCAAGAGGGAGTTAGTGGACGATTACTCGGACGAGGAAACAACGCTTATGCTCTTGTGCAAGGAGCTGAGCTTGTTAAGTGATGAGCTTCGCGCCTCACTGCCCCCGCCCATTTTGGGGCTCATCGAGGAGTACAAGGACGTATTCCCCGAAGAGATACCGGCTGGCCTACCCCCAATTAGAGGAATTGAGCATCAGATTGATCTCATTCCCGGGGCGTCTTTGACAAATCGGCCAGCCTACCGTATGAACCCCATGGAGACCAAAGAGGTCCAGTCCCAAGTCCAAGAGCTCTTGGATAAGGGATACATAAGGGAGAGTTTAAGCCCCTGTGCTGTACCGGTATTGTTAGTGCCTAAGAAAGACAACACATGGCGCATGTGTCGATTGTAGGGAAATTAACAATATAACGGTGAAGTATAGGCACCCCATTCCTCGTCTTGACGATATGTTGGATGAGCTGCATGGCTCCACTATCTTTTCAAAAATCGATCTTAAAAGTGGGTACCATCAGATTCGGATGAAGGAAGGGGACGAGTGGAAAACAACCTTCAAGACCAAGTTCGGTCTATATGAATGGCTCGTTATGCCATTCGGGCTTACTAACGCCCCAAGCACTTTCATGAAATTAATGAACCATGTTTTGAGGCATTACATAGGGAAGTTTGTAGTTGTGTATTTTGATGATATCCTAGTATATAGTAAGTCCTTAGCTGAGCATGAAGATCATTTGCGAAATGTGCTTAACACATTGCGTCTAGAGCACTTGTATGCTAACTTGAAAAAATGTGAAATGTGCACTACTTCCGTTACTTTCCTTGGTTTTGTAGTAAATGAAAGTGGTCTGCAAGTCGATGAGGCTAAGGTGAAGGCGATCCAGGATTGGCCTACGCCTACATCAATCGGCCAAGGGAGAAGTTTTCATGGACTGGCCAGTTTCTACCGGCGGTTCGTGAGGGACTTTAGCACTATTTCCGCGCCATTAACCGAGATTACCAAGAAGAGGAGCGAGTTCAAGTGGGGAAAGGCGCAAGAGAGGGCATTTCAGGCCCTAAAGGACAGATTGACGCATGCTCCATTGTTGGTGCTGCCGGACTTCACAACGCCTTTCGAGGTGGAGTGCGATGCTAGCGGCATTGGTATTGGAGGTGTACTCATGCAGGAAGGTAAACCTGTAGCCTACTTTTCTGAAAAGCTTAAAGGTGCATGTTTAAACTACTCGACTTATGATAAAGAACTGTATGCATTGTTTCGAGTGTTGAAAACATGGCAACATTACCTATGACCTAAAGAATTTGTACTTAAAACTGATCATGAGTCTCTAAAACACTTTAAGAGCCAAGATAAACTTGATAGGAGACATGGTAGATGGATGGAATTCATTGAAACATTTCCATATGTTATTAAGTATAAAAAGGGGAAAGATAATGTAGTGGCTGATGCTTTGTCTAGGCGCCACACTTTATTGACCACATTAGATTCTAGGATGCTTGGATTTGCTTATATTAAGGATCTATATATGGATGATGCTGATTTTGGGGTTGCATATAAAGCATGTCATGAAAAGGGGTCGTTTGAGTCTTACTATGTGCATGATGGATTTCTGTTTTGTATGGATAAAGTTTGCATTCCTAGGTGTTCATTGAGATTGTTACTTGTTGATGAAGCCCATAAGGGTGGATTAATGGGTCATTTTGGTAGGGATAAGACTTATCATATGCTGCGTGCACATTTTTATTGGCCTCATATGCTTAGAGATGTAGAACATGATATTAAGAGATGCATAGGTTGTTTGAAAGCTAAGTCTAAATTGAAACCCCATGGCTTGTATACGCCCCTGCCCATACCTTCAGCCCCTTGGGAAGACATATCCATGGACTTTATAGTGGGCTTACCTAGAACTAAGAGGGGGAGAGACTCTATTTTTGTGGTTGTAGACAGATTCTCTAAGATGGCTCACTTCATAGCTTGTCATAAAACCGACGACGCCACTAATGTAGCTTCTTTGTTTTTTAGGGAAATTGTTAGGCTGCATGGTGTGCCGAAAACTATAGTTAGTGATAGGGATGTGAAGTTTCTTAGTCACTTTTGGAGAACTCTTTGGGGTAAGTTGGGTACTAGGCTGTTATTCTCTACATCTAGCCACCCACAAACCGACGGCCAAACCGAGGTCACCAATAGTGTTGGGACGATATTAAGGACGTCAGTCGTTAATATCTAAACCAATAATAATCGTCCCTTGTTTTGATAATGACAAACTCAAATGTATTTGATAAGTTGTCCAAGTTTTGATCTCAGGTAAGTCCAGTGGACGCACATGAGCGAAAAGGACAACAAGTGAACAGCAGTCCCTATGCTGTAGGGACGCATGTTACCAGAACTTCCAAAGCTAAACGTAATTGGCGGAGTCCCTGCGCAAGATAGGACGGAGTCCTCATCAAGAAGGGACGCGCGCCAAAATACGGACGAAGTTCAAATTCAAATCAAGGCCGCCCCAACATGATTACATCATCGTCCGGCCTTAGTCCTCAGAAGGAAGCTTCCTTTGTCTGGGCACGTGTAGACAATGCCAAAGACGTCGCTTTCCCAGCAATGGTCCCCTACCCACGCGGAGGCTTCCCAAGCGTCAACAGAGTTGACCTCCTCAAGACGCTCATCGCACTGTTGATCAAAGATCGAGGATCCTGCCAAGTCTCAGAGGACGCTAGAGGACAAGAATCACTTCCGCTATAAATACTCTCCAAGGAGTATGCATAGCGGCATGTGTGTGCAAGAGTGGACTTTGAAGACTTTCTCTCAAGCTCTCCCGAAGCATTCAAGAACACGAACGAAGATCAAGTGAGCTTGAAGCAAGAGAAAGAAAGTCCAACCACATCAAATCCAAAACAAACCACAAATCAATTAGAGTTGTAGTTTGTCTCTCACAACGAACCGTGAGAGACGTGAGTGATAGCTTCCTTATAGCTAAGAGTGTTAGGTTACTTGTTAGGTTGAAAGGAGTGTTACTAGTGAGGCTAAGGACGGACGCTTAGCTCAGAGAAGTGTAACGACTCGCCTAAGTTGTAAGGACTCGCTCTTAATAAGATAAGGGACGGCTATTGAAAATCCTCCAACGGAGGTAGAGGTTTACCCATAAGACTAGTTGGTCTTAGTGGGGTTCCTCTATAAATACTCGTGTCCACTTATCTTGTATTCTGTTAAGTCTATTTTCCGCTGCACTAAAGGACGCCCTTAACCCAGTTAAGGACGCCCTCATTAACTGACTTACGATCCATCAATTGGTATCAGAGCAGACGCTCTAGATTTTTGTTGAGTTGCAGGTACAAGATGGACATGGAACCTATTGGAATCTCTTTTGTAAAGCCTCCTCGTCTGACGGACGGCAACTTCAACCGCTGGAAGATCCGCTTCGAGAACTTTTGCAGAAGTCAGAATTATCAATGCTGGAGAGTGATCATGAAGGGTGACCTTACCATCCCTGATGACAAGAAAGACAAAGAGGACGAGTGGGGTCCTGACGAATTCAAGCTTTTGGAAACAAACGCTAAGGCTATATGCTTCCTTCAAGCGTCCCTCTGCGAAAGGGACGCCACCCGAGTTAGCAATTTGGCAACAGCCAAACTACAATGGGAAGCTCTTGAGAAGTACCATGTGGGTACGGCAGAGATGAAGGAAGACGTCAAGCTTGAAATCAAACGAGAGTTCTATGCCTTCAGAATGCTTCCTAACGAATCTGTCAAGGACTACTCATACCGCTTTGAAGCTCTTGTGACCAAGATGCGAAATTTAGGCATCCCAGAAGCTGAAGTCTCAATGAGAAACAGAGTCGGAGTAGTCATTGATGGGCTTACAGGAAAATGGAATTTTGATAGGACTACGTTCAAGGAGAACACAGCCAACAAAACCCTGGATATGGAAGAGATCTATGGGAAGCTGAGAGGCTATGAAGCGAGAAGGGAAGCTGATATGGCTGAATTGGCTAGAAACCCCCAAACAGATCTTGCTTTGATGACGTCAACTCCAGAGTACGCTGAGTATCTGCGCCACCAAAGAGATATTGCCCTAATGGTGGAAGCAAATAAAAATGAGAATCGTGAAAGGATGCGTGCTCAAGCTTTGAAAGAAAAGGAAAGCAAGACTAAGGAACAGCTGGAAGAAGAGGAAGAGATTGCCCTTCTACACAAAGTTGCTCGCTTATGGGGTAAAAAGGCCAGAGATTCCAAGAAACACAAGATGCCTTACAAAAAGGAGAGTCCCAAGTATACAGAGGCAGAGATGAAGGAACTTACTTGCTACAAATGTAACAAGAAAGGACACTTTGCTAAAAGGTGTACTACGGGACTAAACTCAAAAGAAATGAAGATGAAAGCTCTCTTGGGAGCGTGCGAAGCCGCATGGGATAATGTGAGTTCTGATGATGAAGAACCAGAAGGACCAGTGGCGTACATAGCCGTAGAGGACGCCTCAGATGATGAGCAAGTGGCGTACATGGCTGTGGAGGACGCCCCAGTCCTTGAAGAGGACGCTTCTGAAAAGGAACAAGAGGTAACTCGTGAATCCATGATGAACTCCTTAGAGAATTGTTCCAAAACCAAACTTATTAAGCTCATTAAAAGAATCATGGAAGAAAGCGTTGTTATGCAACATAGAATGGATGAACTTGAACTTGAAAGTGAAAATAGGCTAGTTGAATGTGAGAACTGTGCTACAGTTTCGTTACAACTAGAGTCCTCGTATGTCGAAGTTAAATCCCTGAAAACTGAAGTGATGTGCCTTAAGCTAGAGAACGCTAAGCTTAGGGAAGAGGTGAAAGTGTTAGGGAAGAGCCCGGTAACTGAGGTAGTTCAACCAATGGTGTTTGTCCCAGCCAAAAGAGGACTAGGATACGAGTCTGACACTAGGAACTCTCTCCCTAGTGACTTTGAGGCTAGCAAAACCTCAGAACTTGAATTAGAAAGGGAAAAGACCAAGAACCTTCTTGAAAGAATTCGAGTCCTAGAGAGTGGAGAGAAAGGTCAAAGGGACTATTACACTAACTCCACTAGTCATAGGATCTATAAGAAGATTGCTAAGGGGGAAGGTTCAAAAGTTTGTGACCCTCAAAAGATGAAAAAGAACAAAATCCAACGTCCCAACAAGAAGTACTACCTTGGTACTTAATATAGGACGTGTTGGTACTGTGGAAAAGGAGATCACTTCAAATATGATTGCCTGAAACTGAAGAACGACATTGAAAGTGGCAAAGCTGCTAGGAATAACATTGAAAATGATAAGTCCGTCCCTAAGGCTAACCCTAGACGTCCTAGACGATCTAAGAGTTCTTTCAGAAAGCATGCTATTTCAAATGATGTGAATATAAGTGACTACATGCCAGAACCAGAGTTCTATTTCTGTAACGAACCAGGTAAGGAACACCTTGCCTGGGTCGCCATACACTAACCTTGTTTTGGCAGGTGGAAGTGAGGGGACGCCCATGGATCATTGATAGTGGCGCCTCAAACCATATGACAGGAAGCCAGATCCATCTCACTTCTATCCAAAGTAGCGCCACGGGAGGAACTGTCTCGTTTGGCAACAAGGGCAAAGGAAAGATCAAAGGGACGGGAACTGCTATTCTCAATCCGTCTATCAAAGTGACAAATGTTAGCCTTGTTGAAGGACTTGGCTTCAACCTCCTAAGCGTCTCTCAAATGTGTGCTCAAGGTGAAAACTTAGTCACATTTGACTCAAAGGAGTGCCTCGTCATCAACAAGAAATCCAACAAAGTCGTCCTCAAAGGAGTCCGAAAGAACAATGTCTACATCTTCAATCAGGAGTTCAAGCCAAAATCTGAGTTGTGCTTATCTGTGTCAAAGGAGGACGCTGACCTCTGGCATCGCCGACTTGGCCATGCTGGACCAAGCACAATCCTCAAGCTTCATCAAAGAAATCTTGTGAAAGGTCTTCCCCAAATTGATCCTGAGAAAATTGAACAGTGTGAAGCATGTATCAAAGGGAAGCAGACAAGAACGTCCTTTAAGTCAAAGAACGATGTCAGCACAAAGAAACCTTTGGAACTTCTCCATATGGATCTTTGTGGACCAATGAAGACGTTAAGCTATGGTGGAAAGAGGTATATCTATGTCCTTGTAGATGACTTTTCTCGATTCACCTGGGTTCTTTTCTTAGCTTCAAAAACAGATTTCTTCAACGCATTCAAAGTCTTCATCAAACAAGTGGAAGTTGCGCTTGAGACGCCTCTCAAATCCATAAGATCAGACCATGGGACGGAGTTTCAAAACTCAGAGTTCGTGGCCTACTGTGATCAACATGGAGTCTCTCACAACTTCTCAGCTCCAAGGACTCCTTAACAAAATGGAGTGGTGGAAAGAAAGAATAGGACGCTGGAGGATATGGCAAGGACTATGCTCTTAGCCAATAGCGTCCCCAAGTACTTCTGGGCTGAAGCTATTCCTACAGCGTGCTACATTATCAATCGAGCCATGATCCTTCTTTTGCTGAAGAAGACGTCCTATGAGTTGCTGAATGGAATAAAGCCTCGCATCGACTATCTCAGAGTCTTTGGATGCAAGTGCTTTGTTCACAACAATGATAAAGAAAGACTTGGAAAGTTTGACGCAAGAAGTGACGAAGCCATATTCCTTGGATACTCCCTCACCAGTAAAGCGTATAGAGTTTTCAATAAACGAACTCTAAAGCTTGAGGAGAGCATTCATGTTGTGTTCAAAGAAAGTTCTTCTCACAAAGATAAACCAAGTAAGAAAGAACGCTCATCTCCTCTGCAGCAGGATGACTCCGATGATGAAGTTGATTTCGGGTCCTCTGGAAAATACTATGTTCCTAAGGACGCTACTCAAAATCCTGAAGAAGTCTCAGTAGAAGTTCCCAGTGTTGTTCAGGAAGTTCCATCTCAAAGTGAATCTCCAGCTCAACATGAGGTCGCTGAATCAAGCCTACAAGGAGAACAGCGTCAAGAAGAGGACGCTCAACCTGAGGGGGAACTCTATGAAACTCTCAATGAAGACGACGGGTTTGACTCAGATGAATCTGATTGGACGGACCCTAGATGTACTCCTGTAAGGGACGATACTCATAAGGGATCCCATCTTTCGAGACTTCATTCAACGGATCAAATCATCTCAGATATGTCAAAAGGAGTTCAAACAAGATCAGCCGTGAATCAGTCCCTTAATGCTAACATAGCGTTCTGTGCCTTCAACGCCTTTGTGTCCTTGGTTGAACCTAAGAACATAAAGGAAGCACTCCAGGACGCTGATTGGATTCAGGCCATGCAAGAGGAACTTAATCAATTCGAAAGAAATAAGGTTTGGACCCTCGTCCCTCGTCCGAGAAACAAAAACATAATAGGGACGAGATGGGTCTACAGGAACAAGCTTGATGAGAATGGTCGCGTGTGAAGAAACAAAGCAAGGCTTGTGGCTCAAGGCTATAGGCAAGAGGAAGGGATTGATTATGATGAAACCTTCGCTCCTGTCGCCAGGATTGAAGCCATTCGCCTCCTCATCGCCTTTGCCGCTCACAAAGGGTTCAAGCTTTTTCAAATGGACGTCAAGACAGCCTTTCTCAACGGCAAGCTCAAAGAAGAAGTGTACGTCGCTCAACCTCAAGGATTTGAGGACGCTGATCACCCAGATCATGTGTACTTCTTGGACAAGGCACTCTATGGACTCAAGCAAGCCCCTCGTGCATGGTACGATAGGTTTGCGTCCTTCCTCTTGTCCAACGGGTACACACGAGGTAACATTGATAAAACCCTGTTCTTAAAGAAAGTTCTTAAAGATGTCTTAATTGTCCAAGTCTATGTCGATGACATAGTCTTTGGAAGCACTAACATGAAATTTGTAGAGGAATTCAAGAACTTGATGAGTAGTGAGTTTGAGATGTCCCTCATAGGAGAACTCAACTTCTTCTTGGGACTCCAAATCACTCAGCTCAAAGATGGGACGCGGATTCATCAACAAAAGTACATCCGTGAAATGCTTGAGAAGTATGGGATGAACTCTTTAAAACCCATTGATACTCCCATCTCCCCAAACACTCGCCTCTATGCTGATGAAGAAGGCAAGAGTGTAGATCAAAAGCTCTACAGAGGAATGATAGGGTCCTTGCTATATCTTACGGCAAGTCGTCCCGACATCATGTTCGCTGTATGCTTGTGCGCTCGATTCCAAGCAAATCCAAAGGAGTCCCATATGCAAGAGGTCAAAAGAATCTTCAGATATCTCAAGGGACGGGATGACCTATGCCTATGGTATCCCAGAAGGACGTCCCTGAACCTGGTAGCTTACTCTGACGCAGATTACGCTGGCCATGTGGTGGATAGGAAGAGCACCTCAGGAATGGCACAATTCCTTGGCTCATGCCTTGTATCTTGGGGATCCAAAAAGCAAAACTCCGTGGCACTATCAACCGCGGAAGCTGAGTACGTTGCTGATGCTTCGTGCTGCTCACAAGTCCTATGGATCAAGTACCAACTTGAAGATTATGGTACGTCCCTCAACACAGTCCCTATCTTGTGTGACAACACCAGTGCTATAAGTATTGCCAAAAATCCCGTTCATCATTCTAGGACGAAGCATATTCACATAAGGCATCACTTTCTTCGTGATAATGTTGAACTTGGATTAATTAGAGTGGATCATGTTAGGACTGAGGACCAAGTGGCCGATATTTTCACAAAAGCACTTGATAGACGTCCCTACGAGCACCTCCGGTTGCTCTTGGGGATGATAACTTTTAAATGATCAAGTCCCGTTCTATTATTCCCTCCATGATTGGCTATGTCTTGTTGAGAACTTGTTTTAAGGTGTGTCATGCATTAAAGTCATCTTTAAAGGACGCTAGTCTAAGATATGTGTATTCGCTTGTGTCCTTGAATGGTATTCATTTCGCTTTTCATCTCAAGAGTATCCCTGATCACCCTACCCTCATCATAAGCCGAAATGATGGGAACTCTAAGCTTACCCAAGCCGAGAATCTTGCAAACGCGTCCTATGAGCATTCCTTGTTTCACCTTTACGGGACGTACTTGCTTGATTTTCAAAAATGGTTCTAAGTGATCAAAGGGACGCGTGCTAAGAGCTGAGAGTTGTCTGTACAGAGTTCTAATTACAGAGGTTGAGATCAGTGAATGGGACGCCGTGGTTCAGTTCTGTGTTGTGTAGTGTTGTGTGTTGAAAGGACGTCAGGTCAGAGTCCTTTGCAGTTGTGAGAAGTTTGAATGGTTGAAATTGGGAAGGTAAACCGTTTTAGCGAATCGTCAGCGAAAATCTCGGGATATGCGCAAACAGTGCTCAACAGCTGTATTCCTTAGCAAAGAAGAAAGCCACGTGTGGGAAGGCGGGTGGAGGAAGCTGTGTGTAAAGACCCTGTTACCCCTGACCGTCCAACTTCGTCTTCTTCCTATATATACCCACCTGTGCACTCCGAAAACCTTTCTTCGCTCATCTGCTGTTTGCACACTTTTAGAAATCTCAAAGATCTTCCAAATCTTCAACCGAATCCCGAAATCTCTCTCCAAACCCTAATCCTCCCCTATTTAAACCATCTCAAAAATGGCCAACACAAGAGCCTCAAAGAATCCCTCACCCTCGTCGGCAGCGAAAAACACTAGCTCTTCGAGATCTCCTCCGGTGAAAGGCCGGTCATTAATGGAGTCGAGAGGCAGACCTTCCGGCCGACAAGAACCCCCTCGCCACCATTCCTCCTCTCAAAGCACCCAGCGCCGCCACTCCAACACCCCTCTTCAACCCCTTCGCTCCCAACCTCCTCAACAAAAACAACCATCCCGCTCTCAATCCAAAACCCAGCCGAAGAGGTTCTCATTTCTGGAGAAGCCCTTCAAACCCGAGCCTGAGCCAGAAAATATCACCAAAGCCTCTGTTTACAGTGGCTCAATTGGCCGGCTCCCCTCTCAACCCAAACGCCGTCCTCCCCTTGACCCTCTCATTGAGGACTGGCTTGAAAAGGAGCCTAGGACGCTCGCCAACATTTGTCTTAGGGCGTCCACTCACGAACATCCTCCTAAAATCCAACGCCTCCTCCACTACTTCATGATCACATATGTCAAGCCCCGCCTTCAAGAAACCAATCACACCAACCCACCGTTCATGGGGCCAGGAATCATTTCTGACTCATTTGGTGGAACCGTGGACGAGCTCGCCAAACTACTTCCTGATATAATGGAGTTTGTTGTGGCTCCTACGGGCTCCGTCCCTTCTCAAAAAAGGAAAAGGCCTTCCTCTCCCCCTCCGTCCAAATCGCTCCAAATTAAAGGCCCTTCCTCCTCCCCACCAAAGCCAATCCCTTCCTCCCCTCCTCCTGCCCCAAAACGACGCCTCAAGACCTCTGCTCAGCTTGAGGGCGTCACGGATGAAGAAATGGCCGCCATTCGCCTCTCCGAAATTCAACTGTCAAAAGAGGAGAAGGCGCGCCAAGAGCAAGAGCAAGCAGAGAAAGCAGCCGTTGAGAAGGCGATCCAAGCGAGTATGCAGGACCTTCGTCAACTCCCTCCTCCTCCTCCAAGGGTAGAGGACGCTCCTCAAGTCCAGGCCAAGGACGCTCCACAAGTCCAGGTCCAGGCCAAGGATGCTACCCCTGCTACTCTGCCGCCTCCTCCCTCTGCTCCGCTCAAGGTGAAACCGATCTCAGTGGTTCCGCCCAGCTCCTCCTCTGCTCCTCCCCCAAAAGCTAAGCTCCGCACTCCCTCTCCCTCTCCCCCTAGAGCTTCACCTCCTCCTCCTCCTCCGCCTGCTCCGGCCGTCGAAGAAGCTGCTCAAGTTCAAGGGACGTCTCCTCCATCCGTTCCCACAGAGTCCTTGGCAAGGACTCCAGCGGTGGACGCGCCTCCCACAGAACAGGCGTCCACAGCTGAGGACACTGCAATGGTTGAGTTCCAAGAACAACGGAACGAAGCCTCCGATGACGAGGACGCCCCTCCCCAGGATGAGGAACCTGAGGAAGAGGAGGGAGATGGAGATGAAGAAGATGCTGGTGATGAAGTGATCGTGAGCAATGGCTCCAAGCAGAAACGCTTCAAGAAAATCCTATCGCCGCTCCTCTTCACCGCCGAGTTTCTGGCAGAGAACCAGCGCCAAGAGTTCTTGGATCTTCTTGAGTTCCAGGGTTGGACGCACTTGGGCGCTGAGGCCGCTGATTTTGACCCTGATGAGGTTCTCCGTTTCTACTCAAAGTTCGAAATCACAGAAGTAAACGGGAAGCCTCAGGGGACTTTTGAAATCGATGGGGACGAGTACTCAGTTGCTGAGGGCACCGTCCGCAAAATGCTAGGCCTGCGTCCTTCTCCGCAAGATGCTCTGCACGATCTGCCGTGCAAGAACTTTGGCCGTTTCTCCCAAGATGAAATCCTCAACAGAATATTCAATGGGAGACAGCCAGCTGCTAAGGACAGAGTTGCTCATTGCCTCACCAAGACGGGCGTCCTTGCGCATCACTTCATTGTGCGCATGGTCGTCCCCCGCCAAGAGAAGAAGTCCATTGTTCAGATCACTGATAGTATTCTCTTGGACGCTTTCTTGGAACGCAAGCCGATAAACTTGCCCCGAGTAATCTTGGAACACATGGGCAAGTGCACAGGAGGCAGGCACTCTCTTCCTTTCCCCGGCTTGGTCAAGCAAATTCTGAAGCAGCAGGGACTCTATGCTCCTAAACAAGAGCGTTCCTTTGGCATTCATTGGGACGTCAGGCAAATTACACTCCCTCCAGTTGGGAAACTCAGGTGTGATGAGCCCCTTCCGTCCGTTAAGCGCCAACTGGAAAAGGAACGGAAAGAGGCTGAAAGGAAAGCCAAAGCTGAGAGGAGAGCTCAAGCTGCTGCTGCTGCTGAACCTGGAGAAGGAGATCACGAAGCTGAAAATGTCCAAGTAGTTGGGACGCCAGCTGAGGACGCTGCTGACGACGAGGACGAGCTCGATGGTATGAGCGTCCCTGATGAGGCTGAGAGGCACTCTACGAAGTATCTGATGGGCATGATGATCGAGAACCAGTGCATAATGATTGATCTAATTCAGCAGGTTCACGACACACTTCACGTCCACACAGACCTTCTTGAGCGCAACAACGAGCTCCTTGCCCAGAACAACCATCTTCAGGAGCAACACCTCAAAGCCCTTGGCAAGCGTCCCAGAAAATGATCACCTCCCCCTTCTCTAACCCTGAAACAATTTATCATTTCTTGAGTTTTTGTTAAGACAATGGGACGCTGTCCCCGTTTTGAACACTTGTTGTGAATGTCTGTAATGAACGTTCTCGTTTCTCATTCTGAATGCCATTCACTACATTTGTGCTTCATTTTGTCTAAGCGTACCTTTCTTTAGTTATGACTTTGTGCTTGCATGCTTTTCGACTTGTTCTCCTTTTCGATGATGCCAAAAGGGGGAAGTATAGTTTTGCAGAGATGCGATTGTCCTTAAGTTATCATAGAAAGCATGTGTTCAGGGGGAATTTCGGCCAAGTCAAAAGGTCGTTAGTTAGGAATAAAATAGAACGCACTTAAAAGAATGTGTTGCATGCCAATCTAAGCTGAAAAGAAAATCAAAGTGTAGTTCCTCATGCTAAAAGCTTTACTTCTGTGTGCATTATTTGAAAGAGTTTGTCATCATCAAAAAGGGGGAAATTGTTGGGACGATATTAAGGACGTCAGTCGTTAATATCTAAACCAATAATAATCGTCCCTTGTTTTGATAATGACAAACTCAAATGTATTTGATAAGTTGTCCAAGTTTTGATCTCAGGTAAGTCCAGTGGACGCACATGAGCGAAAAGGACAACAAGTGAACAGCAGTCCCTATGCTGTAGGGACGCATGTTACCAGAACTTCCAAAGCTAAACGTAATTGGCGGAGTCCCTGCGCAAGATAGGACGGAGTCCTCATCAAGAAGGGACGCGCGCCAAAATACGGACGAAGTTCAAATTCAAATCAAGGCCGCCCCAACATGATTACATCATCGTCCGGCCTTAGTCCTCAGAAGGAAGCTTCCTTTGTCTGGGCACGTGTAGACAATGCCAAAGACGTCGCTTTCCCAGCAATGGTCCCCTACCCACGCGGAGGCTTCCCAAGCGTCAACAGAGTTGACCTCCTCAAGACGCTCATCGCACCGTTGATCAAAGATCGAGGATCCTGCCAAGTCTCAGAGGACGCTAGAGGACAAGAATCACTTCCGCTATAAATACTCTCCAAGGAGTATGCATAGCGGCATGTGTGTGCAAGAGTGGACTTTGAAGACTTTCTCTCAAGCTCTCCCGAAGCATTCAAGAACACGAACGAAGATCAAGTGAGCTTGAAGCAAGAGAAAGAAAGTCCAACCACATCAAATCCAAAACAAACCACAAATCAATTAGAGTTGTAGTTTGTCTCTCACAACGAACCGTGAGAGACGTGAGTGATAGCTTCCTTATAGCTAAGAGTGTTAGGTTACTTGTTAGGTTGAAAGGAGTGTTACTAGTGAGGCTAAGGACGGACGCTTAGCTCAGAGAAGTGTAACGACTCGCCTAAGTTGTAAGGACTCGCTCTTAATAAGATAAGGGACGGCTATTGAAAATCCTCCAACGGAGGTAGAGGTTTACCCATAAGACTAGTTGGTCTTAGTGGGGTTCCTCTATAAATACTCGTGTCCACTTATCTTGTATTCTGTTAAGTCTATTTTCCGCTGCACTAAAGGACGCCCTTAACCCAGTTAAGGACGCCCTCATTAACTGACTTACGATCCATCAAATAGGACTTTAACTACCATCCTTAGAGCCATTATTAGAAAGAACCTGAAATCTTGGGAAGAAATGATGCCTCATGTGGAATTTGCATATAATAGGACATTGCATTCATCTACTATGCTTACTCTATTTGAGTGCGTTTATGGTACTAACCCCCTAACTCCTTTAGATCTTACCCCATTTCCGATGAGGGAAAAAGAAAGCTTTGATGTAGGAAAGCAGGTTGAGTTCATTAAGGAGTTACATGAGAGGACAAGGATCAAGCTGGAACAAAGGGCCGAGTATAATGCCAATCGAGCTAACAAGGGCCGGCGCAAGGTTGTTTTCCAGCCTGGTGATCTAATGTGGGTGCATTTGAGGAAGGAGAGGTTTCCCGAGCAACGAAAGTCCAAACTATCACCATGTGGAGATGGGCCTTTAAAGGTGATTCAACGCATTGGTGATAACGCCTACAACCTGGAGTTGCTCGGAGATTACGGCGTGAGTGCTACATTCAATGTGGCTGATCTTACTCCTTATCTTGCTGTGGATGAAGACCTTGATTCGATGTCGAATCCTGTTCAAGAAGGGGAGGTTGATGAGGGACCATCCGTCAAGCCACCACCGAGCACGCCCATCCTCTTTGATGGTCCAATCACAAGGGCACGAGCCAAGAAGCTTCAAAGGGACTTGTTTGCATTCGTGGCATACCATGGAGTCAAGGAAGCCAAGAATGCCCCTGAGAACAAGCCAATACTCATGAGCCTCGTCGCCAAGGATTCAAGCAACGAAGTGCCAGATTTGGGGCACCGCGGCGCCGGTGCCTAGGCTGCGGCACAAGCAAGGCACAAGCGCACATGAGAGCTTAACCTCAGTTGGCAAAGCGCGGGATGAGCCACCTAAGGCGCGATGGCGCCTCACCCTCTCCAGGCCGCGCTTCACCTCCTGCGTCCTTGTTTGTGCATATCTTGCTTGGGCTTGTTAGGCCACTTGTGGGCCGCCCTTCTATTTGTTTTACTTAGACATTTTCTATCTATTTTCTGATTATTAGGAAGGCATATAAATAGCCTTAGCTGCTCATTATTTCGTTTTTAGAAACCTTTATCATAAAACTGAGTGTTTTCTCTCAATAGTGAGAATCGAAGACTTGTTCTTCATCGTATTGCAATTTCAGCTTGGTTTGTCTTCATTGTATCAATTATCGATCATAGTTGGTGTGCTAGTCGAATATGAGCATCTTCTTCGTGCTTTCAAGGCTGGTTCCTTGATTGTTTGAAGTCGTAAAAGGTTGGTCACTTGATCATTCAATCTGGTTCTCGTTTTCAAAGCAACGAGGGTCTTGTTGTTGTTTCATTTGGTTGATCTCATTTCCTATCGTTTTTGAGTCGATTCTATTTTTATTTCCATTTCCTTTTCAGTCATTCGTTTTCCATTTGATTGCATTTCTGACCATTTGCTTGTTTTCCTTGTTTTTTGAGTCGTTGATTATCGAACATCGGGCCAATCACGGTTAACCCCGTATCAGAACCCAAAAACATAAAGAAAGCACTCCAGGACGCTGACTGGATTCAAGCAATGCAGGAAGAGCTTAATCAGTTTGAAAGAAACAATGTTTGGACCCTCGTCCCTCATCCCAAAGGCAAAAATATCATAGGGACGCGCTGGGTGTTTAGAAACAAGCTTGATGAAAGTGGCTGTGTATCAAGGAACAAGGCAAGACTGGTGGCTCAAGGATTCAAGCAAGAGGAAGGAATTGACTATGATCAGACTTTTGCTCCTGTTGCTAGAATTGAAGCCGTCCGTCTTCTCATTGCTTTTGCCGCCCTCAAAGGATTCAAGTTGTTTCAAATGGACGTCAAGACATCCTTCCCTAATGGGAAACTGAAGGAGGAAGTGTATGTTGCTCAGCCGCCTGGCTTTGAGGACGCCAACCACCCAGATCATGTGTACTACCTTGACAAAGCTCTCTATAAACTCAAGCAAGTTCCTCGTGCATGGTATGACAGGTTTGCATTCTTTCCTTTGTCAAATGGTTACATAAGAGGTTCAATTGATAAATCTTTGTTTATCAAGAAAGACCACAAGGACATTTTGATTGCCCAAGTCTATGTTGATGACATAGTCTTTGGTAGTAATAACATGAAACTTGTAGATGAGTTCAAGTCCTTAATGAGTAGCGAGTTTGAGATGTCGCTCATTGGAGAACTTAATTTCTTCCTGGGGCTTCAAATCAACCAACTCAAGGATGGGACACGCACTAGTACAAAAACCGGTTTTTATCACCCTTATTTATCACGGTTAGGTGATAAAAATATATTTTATCCCGGTTCTTTAAACAACCGTGATAAAAAAACTTAGTGTGGCCATGTATTAAAACATAATATCACGGTTATTATAAACCGAGCTAAATAACACTCTTGAGAATAGGTTTCTCTACAACCCCACTATTTGATTGATCTCGTCTAATTAACCCTCTCGATCATCGGGCTAAAAAAACCCCTCTCGCCGATCTCTCTACAGCCCTAGCCTTCCCAACCTTCATCGGCCGCCCGAACGGCGCAGGCGATTGAGGAGGAGGCGGAGCGGAAGACGAAGGCGGAGGGGGCGGGGGATAGTTGAAATCGCGTTGAGGGGGTGCGGAGGAGTAATAGAACCCGCTCTGAGGAGGAGAGGACTGACGAGGTGGAGGGGATTCCGGAGCCCGATCTTGACCCGGACCTTGCCCTAGGGGCGGCTGAAGGGGTGGAGGAGGTCGAGCGAGTGGAGGCGTCGGAATCGGGGGAGTCGGTGAGGAGATTGGAGAGGCGGACACGGGCGGTTCCGACGAGGGGTTTGGTGGCTCGCGAGATCCGGGTCTTCTCCGGAGGTGGCTCGCGAGATCCGGTTCCGGGCCTTGATGTTCCTCCAGCTAGGGTTCCTGAACACAGTTGTGGCGTCTTCTCTAGAGGTGGCTCGCGCGAACCTGCACAGAAAGGACACCTTCTTCTCTAATAGGAACAGGTGATTTCCAGCAGCAGCGGATTCAACCTGGCAGAGCGTTGCGAAGAAGCCAAGGTCGATGACTACCAACTCCGCCTTGTGCGATTCCTTCACCAAATACGTTGATTATCTCAGTAACCTTGTATGTCACCTCACCTTCCCATTCCCGCTCAATACAGTTTACTTTGATGTGGCGTGGCTCATATGATTTCTGTCCACTCTGGTTCCATTATGCATTTCGGTGGTTTGTGTGTTAATGTTGTCACTTGTAATCCTCGTTTTGAAACTAAGCTACGAAATTTAACATTTCTTGCTGATTATGCTGAATTTTAGGGTTGATGAGTTGTAGCAAAGCATTTTGAGATTACCACTGCATGTCAACTAACAAGCTTGCATAAGCTTTTGCATTTCGAAAAACTACTATAATTATTTATTCAATTTTTGTGCATATGATAAAGCTACAGAGGTCAGAGTGCCTATGTTACCTGATTAGTCTGTCTAA
The DNA here is from genome assembly GCA_963924305.1 of Polygonum maritimum. NCBI lineage: Eukaryota > Viridiplantae > Streptophyta > Magnoliopsida > Caryophyllales > Polygonaceae > Polygonum > Polygonum maritimum. Next base: position 12,556,328 of record OZ002730.1, on the reverse strand, counting down.
GTTCTTCTTACTTGGGCTTTATTATGGTTACACACATGATATATCACATGCTCTAGATGAACTTAAGGATTTGTGTTTGTTGAAGTTTATATAATTTCCAGGCTATTTACTGTCTTGCAATATGTTGGATGCATTGACTATTTATCTATATGTAATTTATGTTTCCACATGCCTTGAGATCTTATTGTGGAAGTTCTTCTTTGATGGTAGAATGAAAAAAGGGAGAGAGTTGTCAAGGCAAGCAGAGATATTACAACGAATAGCAAGAAGGTCATCTTTCAGGTGCACAGGTCGGAATTTCTTTTCTGACCTGGTAAGATGTGTTTCTAGGTTCGATATCAGTTGAATGTGTTAAGCTGTGTACGTGTTTCTAGTTTCGATAGGCCCGCCGTTGACTGCCTTCGGGCGTTTCAGTACAACGAGCAATTTCCACTCTTGGAGATAAATACAAAAGTTGTGCCATTGTTTATCATCTAAAAACTTTAGGTTAGACCCTCCCACTGCTCTGTGATTATTAAATAGATACATCATTAGGAAATCAGGTATTTAGCCCATTCTTGAGACAAAATAATAGTGTTCAAAAATCCTGTTATACATTCATTCATCTACTATTGGATCTAGTCTGTAACAATGATGGTCTTGTAAAGGTGTCCCATGCATTGATCTTGCTTTCCAATAGCAAATTTGTGGTGAAAATTTTAAATTATATGGCTTGCGTTGGGTTTCAGCTACAGTGGAGTAGAAAGAGGAAGTTGATTGACAATGGATAGTGCTAATGGAAATTAAGCAATGCAGTCGCAGAATGGATCAGAAGAGAAGATTGTTGTATCGGTCAGGGTGCGGCCTCTCAATGAGAAGGAGGTGACTAGGAATGACGTTGTTGATTGGGAATGCATTAATGACGACACTGTCATATACAAGAACATCTTTGGTCCCGATCGATCATTGTATCCTACTACCTACACATTTGGTGAGTTAGCCCTTTCCTTTCCTCAAGTTTCAGATTTTCTGTCAGGTAGATACTTATTGTTTGTTTTGGTACATTGGTTTTGTTTATAGACAGGGTTTTTGAGTTTAATAGCACAACAAGACAGGTGTATGAGCAAGGCGCTAAGGCAGTTGCCCTTTCTGTTGTTGCTGGCATAAACTGTGAGTGGATTACTCTTTTTTTTTTATGTCAATTGGTAGCTGCCTTTGTGGGAGTTCATTTTCCAAATATATCCTGACCCCCCAGATCCTGCTTTTGTGGGATTTTTCTGGGTAAATGTTGTATTCTCTGCAGCAAGTGTTTTTGCATATGGGCAACCAAGTGTTTTTGCATATTCAACTCTCAGATTTCTATGTGTCCTTTTTGGATAGGTTTTTTCTAGTTGAATTTTTGTGGGTCCTTTCTGAAGTGCATGAAGTTAGACCTTTGTTTGTGCACAGTAGGTCACTCAGTGCAGTGATGTGGTATGTAATGCCTGTACTTTATAGGAGGAAGCTCATTATGGGGCATATAATAAATTCGTGTGGTTTGAATAATCAGAAAGAGGCTATGCTTCATATAATAAATACTGAGGATGTATTTACCGTCACTATTCAATGGTTGGTTTTGTTTTCACTGTGACCAACTATCTTATATTTATTCTGATTTCTTTCTTCTTTGTTTCATAAATGAGCACTATGCCTTATGCCCTTAAGAAGTTAAATGATAGATGGTGTTCGATGGTTTTCAATTATGTTCTAAAGTTTGCTTTTGAAATACCTTTTATGGTTGCAATATTGTCCACGTTGGCTGACTTGTGGTATATCACATGCAGTGGTGGTTATATTGCCGTAAGTGGACTTGAAGAGCGTTTGGCCCTATTATTTGTGTCTTCAGATAATAGCTGCGACATGATAGATAAGGTGGAGTTGAGCTTTGCAGTTTTTACAAATGGATTTTCTTGGATTTCTTCTAGAGTAGCTAGTATTAAAAGGTCTGTATGTCGTGGTGGCTGGTGTATCTAGGATTCTAGGCCATCACGGTTCAATTTTTTGGCCCAGACCAATGTATATTGCTTGGAACTTGTATTATTTGCAAGATGTAATTGTATTAATGAAATGTAAGTATAAGTTCTTTCTTTTTGCTTCTGTGTATGTAGTGGCCGGTGTATTTAGGATTCTAGGCCATCTTGGTTCTAAAAGAACCAGGATAAATATTTTTTTTTATAAAAAAAAATTGAGCTTGTATCACGGTTCTTTAAAGAACCGTGATAAAAGGTCACCTATTATCACGGTTGCTAACCTTTTTTATCACGGTTCCATAACCGGGATAAAAGGTAACCTATTATCACGGTTATTAAACGCTTTTATCACGGTTCTATAACCGGGATAAAAAATTACCTATTATCACGGTTTCGATACCTTTTATTTTTTATCACGGGACTAGTTATCCCGGGTTAAAACCGTGATAAATGTTGAAACGGAACCGTGATAAAACAATGTTTTTGTACTAGTGACGTATTCACCAACAGAAGTACGTTCGCGAGATGCTCGAGAAGTACGGCATGAATATGTCCAAGCCTATGGCTACTCCATGTTCTCCCAACTCGCGTCTTTACGCAGATGAACAAGGGAAAGACGTTGACCAAAAGCTCTATAGAGGAATGATTGGTTCTTTGCTCTATTTGACCGCAAGTCGTCCAGACATCATGTTTGCCGTTTGCTTGTGTGCACGCTTCCAAGCGAATCCAAAGGAGTCCCACATGGAAGAAGTCAAGAGGATCTTCCGATATCTCAAGGGACGTGACGATCTCTGTCTTTGGTATCCAAGGAAGTCGTCCCTCAAGCTTGTTGGCTACTCGGACGCTGATTATGCTGGTCATGTGATTGATAGAAAAAGCACTTCGGGAATGGCTCAATTTTTTGGTTCATGCTTATTCTCTTGCGGATCAAAGAAACAGAACTATGTGGCGCTTTCAACTGCGGAAGCTGAGTACGTTGCTGCTGCCTCGTGTTGTTCACAATTCATCTGGATCAAATATCAATTGAGGACTATGGTATAAATCTTGAAACTATTCCTATTCTTTGTGACAATACCAGTGCTATTGAAATTGCTAAGAATCTTGTTTTTCATTCTCGCACAAAGCATATTCATATAAGACATCATTTCTTGCGAGACAATGTGGAATTAGGACTTATTAGTATGGGGCATGTAAGGACTGAGGACCAAGTAGCTGACATTTTCACTAAAGCTCTTGATAGACGTCCCTTTGAGCACCTCAGGGTACTCTTGGGGATGATAACTTTTATGTAGCAAGTCCCGTTCTACTATTCCCTCCATGCCTGGCTATGAATAGTTGATTTCATAATTGCTAAGGACTTTGTTCATTAATTTCATTTTTGCAAGGACGCTAGTCTAAAACTACGTTGTGCATATCATTTGAACGCCATTGAAAATCTCTATTGTCTTGAAAAAGAGTATCCTTGATCAACCAACCCTCATTATAAGCCGAAATGATGGGAACTCTAAGCTTACCCTGGCCGAGAACCTTGCTTTTCCTATGAGCTTCTTATTTTCTTTTACGGGACGTACTTGCTTGGTTTTCAAAATGTAACTAATGGTGAACCCAGGACTTGAGTTTTGATTCTGTTTGAATACAAGGACGCTAGTTATATTCAGTACAGGACGCCAGTTCAGTTTAGTACAGGTTCATCAGGAACGCGTTCTTGGTTGGAAGTTGAAGAGTTGCTAGTTTGAATTTTGAAAAGAGGAAGTTACCAGTTTTCCCATCACCTAACTCTTATATATACATTGATTGCAACGGCTGTCAGAACTTTCGCTCACTATTTTCTCAAAACCGCGTTTGCTCTGACTTCTCTCTAGAACTCCGACAGTATCTCTCTAGAATTCCGGCCACTCTCCGATCATTCTCTCTCAGAAATGGCACGTGTTCAACATTTTTCTAGTGGATCTTTTGGAAACAAACGCAAGCGCCTCAACAAAAGGGCGTTCTATGTCAAAGGACCGCCAGAGATTCACATAGATGAGCTTTTGAAGGATTTGATCGAAACAAAGCCACGAACGCTCTTAGACGCTGTGGCTCATTACATGAAGCATTGCAGAGATCAAGAACGTTTCCGCAACCTGAGGACGTTCTTACAATGTTTTGTGATGCCAGTCTTGCACAAGACAGAGGGAAAGGACGCTCCTTTCTGTGGCGGCACGAACATTCTTCTTGAAGTCTTCCACGCATATGGGCAAGATTGGAGGCTCCCCTTGATAGAGTCAATACCTGACTTATCCAACGCCCGCTATGCTGATCTTCCACCCATTCCAAGGGGTGTGAAAAGGTTAGCCCCACCTCCTCCTTCTCTTCCCCGTGTTATTACCTCAACACCACCTCCATCCCCATCTCGTCTTGCCAAACACTCCCTTCCCTCACAAAACACCTCTTCTTCTGTCCCCACAAAAATCTTTGACCGCTTCCCTACACATCTTGTAGAGGAGCGAACAAAATTCAAAGATGACCCTACCCACAAAAAGCGTCCCCTCAAACGCCAAAAGCTAAGCAAACCCAAGCCCAAACCCATCCTTCTTGACACTCCCACTCCCACTCCTTCCTCTACATCTTCACCCTTGGAAGTTATTGACCCTAATCTCTAACTTATTGCTCAAGCCTTCCCGGAAGCCAACCTACATCAAACCCCATCTCCTCAAAATTCACCACCCTCAGCTCCTCCCACCCCTAAGTCAAGGGGACATTCAGCTGAAAGAGATGTGCCTTCCTCCCCTATAGTCGTCTCTGACAACTCGATCGAAGCAGAGTTCGGCTCAACGACCTCTGAAGAAATTGACTCCATAGTCGTCCTCGATGAAATAACGAGGCAGCAAATTGCTGAGGACGAGGAGCTGAGTCGCTAGCTTGCCAATCAACGCGACAATGTCGTTCCTGAGGACGCTCATTCTCAAGATCTCTCTCTGGACGAGCAATTGGCCGCAAATGCTCAAGAGATCCCTCCATGGGAAGTCGTCCCCATGGACGCGGGAGGAAAGTCAGCTCCCAAAGGAAAGGGAGGGCCGCCAACCAAGAAATGAAAGACCAAAGCGTCCAAAGACAAGGTTGGCCCCTCTGAAAGTCAAGCTGAGGAGAATCTCCAAGAAGGAGAAGACAATGATGATGAAGATGATGAAGATGAGGAAGAGAATGAGGATGGCACTGTTGGCCCATCCCAACAGAAGAAGAAATACAACAAGAAGGAGCATATCTTGAGCCCTCTAGTATTTGATGAAGCCTTCCTCAGCCAGTTTGATGAAGCAAAGGACCTCGTTGAGCTTCTCAAGGCTCAAGGCTGGTTGAAAATCTCTGAGGAAGCTTTTAAGGTGCATCCAAAGCTCGTCCAGGACTTCTACGACTCCCTTACCATCAATGTTGAAAATGGCACAGGGACGTTCTTAGCAAACGGAGAAAGTGCCACCTTCTCCGAAAAGATTGTTCGCCAATTGATGGGTCTTGATAAACAGTGTCCTGGCAGTGAAGCTCTTCATCAAGTTCCTGTTTCTGGTTTTGATATAGAAGGCGATGAGCTACAAGCCTTATTCAAAAGGATCTTCAACGGGAAGACTCCGGATCTACATGATCGCGTTGCCTCTGTCCTGTCTCATACTAGTGCCATGGCTCATTACATGATTTGCCGCACCGTGGTACCAAGGCAAGAAAAGAAGTCTCTCGTGCAAACGATAGATTGTCTCCCCCTGGACGCCTTCCTACAAGGGCACAAGATCAATCTGGCTAGGATCATGATAGAGCACATGTCCAAGTGTACTCGCAAGAATCACACTCTTCCCCACCCTGGCCTTGTGAAAGCACTCTTGATTGACAATGATGCTTACAATCCTGGAGAAGAGATTACTTTAGGCTTGCCATGGGATCAGAAGTATGGCCTCTTAGAAATCAAGCATGATCAAGAGCTTCCCTCCATCAGGAAGCAGCTTGAAAAAGAGAGAAAAGAGGCAGAAAGAAAGAAGAAAGAGGAAGAAGCAGCTAAGAAAGCAGAAGAAAAGCGCCTAAGGTAAGAGGCTGCAAAGAAAGCTGTTGTGGACGAAAGAGCAAGGCAAGAAGGTGCTAAGATGGGAAAGACAGTTGCTTATGCGTCTGCTGAGATGGTTGAATCTGAGGAAGCTCGCATTGCAAGATATGCTGAGGTTGATCAATTGTCGTCCCTCTTCCCCCCAACTTCAATGGACTTCAACTACTCTCCATCACACTTGGCTCCACAACAACAGCCGTCCTTCTACCATACCTCTCTTGCTCCTTCCAACACTAAAGCTCACTCTGAGAAACAACTGTACACTCTCATCATTCACAACCAAAACGACTTAGCACAGCAAGGAAATGCCATTATTCAGCAAAATTATGAGTACTTCCAAGCTGTCAAGACTCAGAATGACTTGATGAAAATGCTGATTCAGTCTATTCGCAAAAAGAGCACAAAAGGAGATACTCAAGAGGAGGAAGATCAAAACGAAGTGGACGCCAATGTCAATGCCTCAAGCCGTCCTCATGGATCACCAACCTCCTAATCTTTTAATCCCTCATCTCTTTTGCCTATGCTTCTTTTGCTTTAAAACAATTGTCTGAATGTCTGTAATATGACTTTAATTTCTTTCAATGGCAGTTCCTTGATTGTGTGCATTCGTGTGTTTAAGCGTCTTTTTGCCTTTAGTTATGATTTTGTGCTATCGTCCTTAGTTACCTTGTTATCCTTTTCAATGATGCCAAAAGGGGGAAGTGTTGTTTTGCAGAGAAGCGCTTCATATCAGTTATATAGAATAAGCAAGTGCTAAGGGGGAATTTTAGTGAAAGGACTAAAGGACGCCATATCGCTCTAAATAAGAATAAGGGACGCCGCTTAGAAAAGAAAAGAATTTTGATAAAGATAGCCGTCCCCTCCCTAAAATCCAAAAGTAAGAATAGATCAAAGGTTTGAATCTTGTGCTTATAGAATTCTTGCTAAGTGTCAAAGGACGCTCTTTAAGTTTTCAAGCATGTTAAAGCTCTAAGTTGAATATTATTTTTGCTTAGAGTTTGTCATCACCAAAAAGGGGGAAATTGTTGGGACAATAAGGACACCTTTAGTACTTAACATTGTGCTTGGCGTCCCTCGGTTTTGATATGACAAACTCGCCTTGATCTAATAAGTTGTCCAAGTGTTTCAGGGACGCATATTGGAAAGGACAACAAGGTTATGGTTGTGTAGTCGTCCTTAAGATGTAAGGACACTACATCTCTGAATGGACGACTTGGTATAATCTCAACAAGGACGCTGTCCTTAGTCTTTACACTAGAGTCCTTCAAGGCGGGCCGACAAAGTGACATCACCAAACAAGCCTTGATCATGATCTCCATGTTGAAGCAGATCCTACAACCAAAGTTCAACGGAATTGCCAAGAAGCTTCCCTCATCATCAAAGAGACACGTGGAAGCCGATCCTTGTAGCAACGTCCCCAAGGGCATGATCGTCAAAGAATGACGCCTTTTCCCATGTCACAACATGTCACTACAAATACTCTTCCAGAGCATTTATTGTGACTTGACGCTTCCAGGGAATATTCAGAGAATTTGTCAGTCGCTCAAGAACAACTAAGAACACCAAGAACAAGCTCAAGAACAAGTGAGACTTAGGTGTTAGATCGAGCGAGAAGCGTACAACAAAATCACAAACTGTTTGTAATAGAAAAGAACAAAAAGAAAGAGAGAGTCCTTACGAAGAACTATAAGGACGAGGTGATATCATCCTTTAGAGAGATTAGGTTACATTACATGCTTAAAGGAGTTGTTACTATTGGACTTAGGGACGCCTTCTAAGTGCTAGTGAAGTGTAACTACTCGCCAGTGTACTGTAAGGAAACTTAATAAGAAAGGAAAGAAGCTATTATAAAATCCTCCAAGGAGGTGGAGGTTTACACTCAAGGACTAGTTGGTACTTGAGTGGTTCCTCTATAAATCAAAAGCGTTCCTTACTCACTGTCTTTACTTGTTTAGTCTTTTGTTTTTCCGCTGCAACCTAAAGACATCCTTAATCTTTATTAAGGACGCCTCGGTCAAGGACGCTCTTAACTCTGTTAAGGGCGCTTTCGTTATTCAACTAACGATCCAACATTGGACAAAAAAGGCTAAAAGCCAAATAGAAGTAGACGAAGTCTTTGAGTAATTATTATCATTAAGACTTACATTTTTTCCCTAATTAATTAATTTTTATGATGAGTTTATTAATTATTACTTCACCCCATCCTTAAAAATTTCTCCATTGTTTCTTTGTTTTTGTCTCAACAAGATAATCCACCTTTTAAATTTTCATTTATGTCATATTTTTATTACTCCATCCGCCTTCTTTTTGTTTGTCAAAAAGAATACTTTTCATGATTTTTAAGAAATATAAGGTAGTATGAGTACATGTGAAAGTTGAATTATCTGGGCAAAATATGAGATTGAATACGAGTTGCTATGTAATTGATGGAGGTAAGAGTGTAAAACAAAAAGATAAAATAGATGAGATAATTAGATAATGAGAGTAAAAAGGTAAATAAAATGAGGTTAGTGTTGTAATTTATTAGACTTAAAATATAGTATTATAGGGTGCAATAAATAAAATATGATTTTGAGTGAGAGTAAAATATTAAGAAAGTATAAATATAAAAGAAAAGTGGGGGAAGTACAACAAACAAAAGGGGATGACAGAAAAGAAAACTGGACAAACAAAATGGACAGAGGGGGTACAATATTACTCATATTTAATCTCATATACCATCCCTATTATATAAAGTTTTCATCTACTTGATCTAATTTTTAGTTTTGTACCTATGCAAAATTACCTTTAATCCAACTTTTTAAAATCTACTTTATCTCTAATAAAAAAATAACAAAACTATCCCTATATGATTTCATATATTACCCAAATTATCCAACATTTTAGTCTAATTTATGCCTTTTATTAATTTTCGTAAAAAACGTTCTTTCTGGACAAATTTTCGGGGACTTAAAGGAGTAATAAGGAATGACTTGTAATTTTACCCACAATTACTCTAACATAACAAGACCCTAATGCTCACGTGATAGCGCTTCACTTTACATATATTATAATTGAGATATGTTATTGTTGGGACGATATTAAGGACGCTAGTCTCTAATATAGAACCAATAAGGGAAGTCCCTAGTTTCGACAATGACAAACTCAACGGTATTTAATGCTTGTCCAAGTGTTTATCTCAGGTAAGTCCAAGGGACGCCTATGAGTGAAAAAGACAACAAGTGAATGAGAGTCCCTAAGCAATAGGGACGCACTCCATCAGAATATCCAAAGATGAACAAAGAATGGAGTCCCTGCGAGATAGGACGGCGTCCTCATCGAGAAGGGATGCGCGCCTAAATTCTGCAGAAGTTCAAATTCAAACCAAGGCCGCCCCAACATGATTACATCATAATCGGCCGTAGTCCTTAGAAGGAAGCTTCCTATGTCTGGGCACGTGCAAATACTTCCCAAGAAGTCGCTTTCCAGAAGATGGTCCCCAGACCACGCGAAGGCTTCCCAAGCGGTGACAGAGTTGACTTCCTCAAGATGCAAATCGCACCGTTGAAGGAAGACGTCAGATCTTGCAGTAAACTCAGAGGACGCTACAGGACAAAAGCCACTACCGCTATAAATACCCCTCAAGGGTTATGCATAGCGGTGTGGACTTTGAAGGTTTTCTCTCGAGCTCACTCCCGAAGCATTCAAGTTCAAGAACGAAGATCAAGAAGATCAAGTGAGCTTGAATCGAGAGACGAAGAAGTCCAACCACATCAAATCCAAATCAAATCACAAAGAGTTAGAAAGATAGTTTGTCTCTCACGAAGTATTGTGAGAGACGTGAGTGTTTAGCTACCTTATAGGAACGAGTGTTAGGTTACGTGTTAGGCTAAAAGGAGAAGTTACTAGTGAGACTAAGGACGCACACTTAGCTTACTGAATTGTAACTGCTCGCTTGTACTTTGTAAGGTCTCACTCTAAGATAAGGACGGCTATTCGAAACTTTGTCCGTAGCCAGAATTATCAATGCTGGAAGGTTATAAGGGATGGAGATCTTGAAGTCCTGATCCCAAAAAGGACAAAGAAGAGTTATGGGGTCCCGAAGAGTTCAAGTTGATGGAAACAAACGCCAAGGCTATTTGCTTCCTACAAACTGCCCTGTGCGAAAGGGACGCTACCCGTGTGAGCAACTTGTCAACTACCAAGCTCCAATGGGAAGCACTTGAGAAGTACCATGTCAGGATGCCAGAATTGAAGGAAGATGTCCAACTGGATGCAAAGAGGGAAATCTACAAATTCAGAATGCTTCCAAATGAGTCCATCATAGACAACTCATTCCGGTTTGAAGGCTTATTGACCAAGTTGAAGAACTTGGGAGTCACCGAGACAGAAATCACACAAAGGATGAGAATCCAAGTGCTGATTGATGGCCTTACGGGAGACTTGAACTTTGCCAAGACTACCTTTAAGGAGAATCAATCCAACAAGGGACTGTCAATGATTGAAATCTATGGAAAGCTGATGTAATATGAGACGAGAAGAACTCAAGACAAGCTTGAATTAGAGAACGACTGATGTCTCTCATTTTGGTGGTGTTTTAGTAGTTAATTTCCCTTGTAAATATGTGTCTTTTGTTCCTTTCTTTGTTAGTTTTGTCCCTTGTTGGATCGTTAGTACTGAGGAACGCTCTTTACTTTGGTAAAGGCGTCCTTTGGTCAGGCGTCCTTGATGTAGGGGCGTCCTTGATGTATGCAGCGGAATAAAGTACTAAACAGGTAATAAATGAACGCAGTGAATTATAGAGGAACCACTCAAGACCAAGTAGTCCTTGAGTGTAAACCTCTACCTCCTTGGCGGATTTTTGAATAGTTCTTTCCTTTATATTGAACGTTCTTACAGTTGTACTGGCGAGTCTTTACAGTTCTCTGACACTTAGCTTTTCCCTAAGTTCACTTGTAAAGGACTCCTTTAAGCCTACAACTAAAGCTTGTTCAATCTACTAAAGGACTCTATTCCTACGTTCTGCAGTACTTCGCAGAACGTTCTCTCTCTCTTTTTGGTTTCTCTGATTACAAACTGTTTTGTGGTTGGGGTACAAAATCTCACTCGATCTAACACAAGTTCTAGCACTGTTCTAGAGTTCTTGAGTTAGTTCTTCGTGTTCTTGAGTGAGTCGCTTTCCTTTGATTCTCTCTGAATATTCTCTGAAAGCGTTAGCGTCATAATAAATGCCTTGGGGCTATTTATAGGACTTGGGAAGGGCGTCTTTTCACTGGGACGATCATGCCCTTCGTGGACGTGGCTACAGGATCTTCCTCCACGTAGTAGGGCGGTGATGAGGAAGCTTCCTGTATCCAGCTGTGTATGATGAACTCCGCTACAGGATCGGCCGCCACGTGTTGATGGACTCTGCAACAGGATCGTCCGCCACGTAGTGTTGGACTCCGCTACAGGATCGGTCTCCACGTGTCCTTGGATGATCAAACATTGTCGAGTGATGTCATCCTGTAGGCTAGTGAGTAAGGACTCCTTTCTTGCGGTCCTACTTGCTTGGGACTCCGTCCTTGCTCAAGTAGTCTCTAGCTGGTCCTTACTTCCTGTTAGCTAGCGTCCCTAAGCTTATGGGACGCCCATACACACTTGTTGTCCTTTTGGTCACTGGCGTTCCTGAACACCTGGACAACTTTATTAGAATCAAAGTGAGTTTGTCATATCAAAACTAAGGGACGGTTGTGTGGTACACTAACAAGTACGCAAGCGTCCTTGATAGCGTCCCAACAATTTCCCCCTTTTTGATGATAACAAACTCTTCAGCAAAAAGTTTTGACATTGGAACTTAGTATGCATGAAAACTTAGAAGCGTCCTCTAATACTTAGAGAAATTTCAATAAGCACAAGTTTTCATTCTTTGATTCTCTAACATTTGGATTTTAAGGAGAGAGTCACTTCCTAGAAAACTTTCTAAGCGTCCTCTATTATTCTAGCATGAGCGTTCTTTAGACCTTTCACTTAATAGTTCCCCCTTAACACTTGCTTATTCTAGATAACTAATTTATAGCGCATCTCTGCAAAACTACACTTCCCCCTTTTGGCATCATCGAAAAGGATAACAAGTGATAAGGACGTTAGCATAAACACACAACTATAAGCAGTGGAACGCTTAAACAAAAACAATGCAAGCAAACCATGTAATTGCCATTCAAACAAAAGAGAGTACGTGTCATTACAGACCAAAGTGTTTGAAAGATAAAAGAAGCAAAGGCAAAACAATTTAGGCATAAAGGGGTTGAGGACGGCGATCACTAAGGACGGCTTTGATCTTGGTAGAACTTGAGAAGCTTCTCTTGAAGTTCAGCCGACTTGGTGAATGCCGAAGATAAGTCTTTGAGAGAATTTAAGATCAGGCACTGGTTGTGAAGAATAGCACCCATGAGTTCTGCCGGAGGATGTTGTTCGGGATTTGCTGGGGCAGGAATAGGCGCTGGACCAGAGCTGGAGGAAGGAGCGTCCATGTGAGGCAAGGAAGGAGGTGAAGAGGCCATTAACATCTGATCAAGAACGTCAAAATTCACAGCTTGCTCGTCTTCATTGAGGGGCTCTGATACCAATTGTTGGATCGTTAGTACTGAGGAACGCTCTTTACTTTGGTAAAGGCGTCCTTTGGTCAAGCGTCCCTACGAGGTGTAGGGGCGTCCTTGATGTATGCAGCGGAATAAAGTACTAAACAGGTAATAAATGAACGCAGTGAATTATAGAGGAACCACTCAAGACCAAGTAGTCCTTGAGTGTAAACCTCTACCTCCTTGGAGGATTTTTGAATAGTTCTTTCCTTTATATTGAACGTTCTTACAGTTGTACTGGCGAGTCTTTACAGTTCTCTGACACTTAGCTTTTCCCTAAGTTCACTTGTAAAGGACTCCTTTAAGCCTACAACTAAAGCTTGTTCAATCTACTAAAGGACTCTATTCCTACGTTCTGCAGAACTTCGTAGAACGTTCTCTCTCTCTTTTTGGTTTCTCTGATTACAAACTGTTTTGTGGTTGGGGTACAAAATCTCACTCGATCTAACACAAGTTCTAGCACTGTTCTAGAGTTCTTGAGTTAGTTCTTCGTGTTCTTGAGTGAGTCGCTTTCCTTTGATTCTCTCTGAATATTCTCTGAAAGCGTTAGCGTCACAATAAATGCCTTGTGGATATTTATAGGACTTGGGAAGGGCGTCTTTTCACTGGGACGATCATGCCCTTCGTGGACGTGGATACAGGATCTTCCTCCACGTAGTAGGGCGGTGATGAGGAAGCTTCCTATATCCAGCTGTGTATGATGAACTCCGCTACAGGATCGGCCACCACGTGTTGATGGACTCTACAACAGGATCTTCCGCCACGTAGTGTTGGACTCCGCTACAGGATCGGTCTCCACGTGTCCTTGGATGATCAAACATTGTCGAGTGATGTCATCCTGTCGGCTAGTGAGTAAGGACTCCTTTCTTGCGTTCCTACTTGCTTGGGACTCCGTCCTTGCTCAAGTAGTCTCTAGTTGGTCCTTACTTCCTGTTAGCTAGCGTCCCTAAGCTTATGGGACGCCCATACACACTTGTTGTCCTTTTGGTCACTGGCGTTCCTGAACACTTGGACAACTTTATTAGAACCAAAGTGAGTTTGTCATATCAAAACTAAGGGACGGTTGTGTGGTACACTAACAAGTACGCAAGCGTCCTTGATAGCGTCCCAACATCCCTTTTTAGCTTAGATTCCGATTTTCTATGAGATTCGGAGACTATGCGAATTTGTTGTGTTTTGTAGGTAAATTGGCGCGTTTTGAGGAAGTTTGGAAGGAGTTTCTAAGGAGGAGAAAAGCTTGAGAGCAAAGGAGCGGAAGAGCCAAGCAAGGAACGAAGAGGAACTCAAGGAAAACCAAGAAGAGAAGAGGATCGAGGTCCGGAACGACGTGCCCAGCAAGTCGGGCCCGAGTTTGAACTATGGAGGCTCGGACCGAGGTTGAACCATGTCGGGCCCGAGGTGCTCCGTGTCGGTTCATGTCGGCAAAGTGAAGATTGGGCTCCAAGGCACACAATTGTGATCTACCACTTTTTCCCTTCTTCTATTTTTGGAAATCCTTGGTCCCTAATTAAAAGGAGAAGACAATTAGAGAGAGAAAAGGCTAATACACACATCTAATCACTCTTAAAGGCTCAAGGAAGACTTGGAGAGCAAGGAGGAGGAAGGAAGAGGAGAAGAAGAGAGGAAATCGGTGGAGAGTAGGAGTTCTAGGAGGAATTTGTGAGTTTGAACTTGTTTTGTTTGTGTTTAGTAGATTTGAGATTTGGATCTTATGAATTCCTTTGATTTGAATGCAATTTGAGTTGGATTTGAGTTTGATGATTGAGATTTGTTTGCTTTGTCTATTGATTGCTTTTTACTCTTTCCACATGGAGTAGATTCCATAGTCTTGGGCTATGGGGTAACCCCTAGCTAGGATTGGGTGTGAACCCCCAATTCCATAGCCTTGAGTGCTTGATCTATGAATCCTCTCTACATTGAGCTTCAATTCTCTTGTGAGAACAAGGGATCAAGGGCTTGTGATTGGTAAGAGTAAGCGAAAGCGATCTCGAGCCCATCACTTGACCTTGCATCGAAGGGAAGGTGAAAACCCCCTAGGGTCGATGTGTAGAGTGGAGGGATCGAAGGCAAACAACCTCGAACTCATAAGGATCAACACTTATTGGCTGAATTGGAGTGGAATTACCCAAGTCTAGTTAGGGAAGGAACCTAAAAACCCAAGACCGATCTACTATTTTGACAAGACCGAATTACCCAGACGTCGGGCCCGACTTCAAACAGTGTCGGTCCCGCCTAAACTCTCATCGATCCTTCTCGGACCGAGGTGACCAAAGTCGGTCCCGAGAAGTTCCCTTTGATTTTCCTTGTTTTTGCCTTTCTTTTCCCCTTTTTAGTCTTTTTGGTACACTCAACGCACGAGCTCCCGTGTGTTCGACACCCTACCCTTGTACTACTACGGGGTTCGGTTATAAATTTGAATTTTGACCCCCCTAATCCGGACCGATCAGAATTTTGGCGCCGTTGCCGGGGGATTCTACTTGTTTGAGGTACCACCTTTTGTTGAGTCTTTGATTTTGTAGTGATTTGGGTGAGGGACTAGCCCAAACCCGTTGTTTGTTTTGATTTGGTTTTGTTTGTGTCTTTGGTTATAGGTGTATGCGAGCTCGTTCCGCCCGAGGAACATTTGAGATCAACTTTGTTAGTGACCCCGAAAGCATCATCAAAGAAGCTCGAAAGAAGAAGAGAATGGAGAACCAAGCACAATGTGATGAGGTTGCTAGGATGAGGGCCGACATGGCTCGTATGCAACTTGAGATGGAAAACCGGAATGCCGAGATAAGGAGAGAGCGTGAGGAAAGGATGAGATTGGAGGCTCAAATCAACACCCAACCCCGGAATGCACGCCAATACATGCATCCGGAGTTGAAGGTGCCGGAGCCGGCCATAGTCTTACCGGAGGTTTCAAAGAACTTCGAGATCAAGACTCAATTCATATCACTTATCAAGAGGGACCAATTTGAGGGGAGACCGAATGAGTGCCCGATTGAGCATGTGAAGCAATTCAAGGATATATGTGAGACTATCTCGACGGATGAGGAGACGCTAGAGTACGTGCTACTCAAAGCCTTCAAGTGGTCGTTAGGAGGCAAGGAATTGCATTGGCTAGAGAGCCAAGCTCCTCGATCCATCACATCATGGTGGGCTCTCAATGAGGCATTCTTGATGAAGTTCTTTCCACCAACAAAGACAACGGAGCTTAGATGGAAGATAGCAAGTTTCCAACAAGGAGCTCACGAGCCACTCTTTGAGGCTTGGGATTGGTTCAAGGAAATGTTAAGGCAATGTCCAACTCATGGGCAACAACCTTATGTTCTCTAAGACATATTCTTCCAAGGAATCAACCCCACCACCAAGGACAAGTTGAACCTTCACACCGATTGTGGGTTCATTGATTTGCCACCGGAGCAAGCATGGGAGTTGCTTGACAAACTCTCCGACTATGAAGCTATGTACGGAGTGAGTCAAGTCAACAAGGAGGCAAGAGTCCAAGGATATGGTACGAGAAGGCTCTATGACCTGAAGAATGAAGAGGTTGATAAGGATGTGAAGATTCAATTCCTTGAGGATGAGTTGAACAAGATGAGGAGGCAAATGAATCACTTCAAGCAAACCACAAGAGCATGTGAAGAATGGTGTTCTTTTAAGCATGGTGCTCAAGAGTGTCCCAATGAACGCCAAGTTCGCTTGGCCGAGCAAATCGAGGAGGCACACTATGTTCAAAGAAGCTATAGATGTTCAACAATGGAGGAAATGGAAGGTGGAACCAAGGCCAAGCCAATGGCTACAACAACAACTACAACCAAAACGAGCCAAGGGCCCAACCACCACCATACCGACCTCCGGGGTTCTATGAACAAACTCCACAATGGGCACAAGACTTGAAGAATCAATTCACCAATGTTGAGAGAAGAGTTGATGAGATAGGCACCCAATTCAAGGAGTTTGGCGTATGGAGAAGACAAGTGGACAACCAATTTGTTCACATGGCAAATCAACTTCCGAGAGAGGAAGGGAGACTCCCGGGCCGACCCGAGGAGAATCCCCGTGCCCCACAACAACAAAATGAAGTCCGAGCTATAGGGTTGAGGAGTGGTCGGAGTTTGCCCGAGCCACAAGTACCAAGGTCAAGAGAAGAGAGTCGGACTGAGTTGCCCAGGAACTCGGGCCTGACGTGCCAAGACATCGAGCCAGAGATTGGAGGAAGTCCCCTGACCAGGACCGAGGACGGGCGGAACTCGGGCCCGACATGCCCTGTAGTCAGACCGACTTCCCAAACTTTGCCCTGCCCTCAGACCGAGGACCCGCACATCGGTCCCGACGTCGATCCAACGTCGATCCAAACTGAAAATGGTGAGAGTGATCCAAGCCGGTCCAATGAAGTGGATCCAATCAAAAAACAAGGCGGCACAACTCTTCCTTACCCGTTGAAGAAGCCCAAAGAAGTTTTGGAAGGCAAGTTTAAGAGGTTCTTGAAGCTCTTGCAAGGTTTGAACATCACCATACCGTTCACCGACGCTCTAAGTTAGATGCCATCATATGCTAAGTTCTTGAAGGAGATTTTGAGCAAGAAGAGGTCGATTGTGGAAATGCAAGATGAGGTGAAGATCTTGGAGCTACCTCAAAAATTGGGTGATCCCGGGAGATTTGCAATAACCGTGGGAATTGGATCCCAAAACTTTAAGGCTCTTTGTGATTTAGGAGCGAGCATATCGGTTATGCCCATGAGCATATGGAGGAGGGCTAACCTTGGTGACATAGAACCGGTCGACATGAGTCTGACTATGGCCGATGGTTCAACTACAAAGGCCACGGGAATCTTGGATGATGTCCCGGTTAGAGTTGGGAGGTACTTTGTCCCCGTCGATTTTATGATCCTTGATATGAAAGAAGATCCTTTGGTACCCATTATTCTTGGAAGGCCGTTTCTAGCCACGGCGGGTGCCAAATTTGATGTGAGAAATGGAAAGGTGACTTTTGAGATTGGCGAAGACAAGGTGGAGTTTCATTTCAACAAAGCTCTAAATGAACCGGATGCCTTGGCAATTTTGAAGTTGGAGGAAAATGCCAAGAGGAAAAGAAAGGAAGTAGAAGCCACAAGAGAAGAAGAAGCACCTTTGAGGAGTCATGAAATGGTCAATGCTCAAGTTCAAGAGAGAGAGTTGCTAGATCCATGTGAGCACCAAGAGGAGTCAAGAGGTGATGATAGTCCAAGGAGCAATGAAGAGTATCCTTCTTCGTATTCTTTTGATGTGGGAGACTCTTATATTTGCTTGAGTGACTTGAAAGAGGATCTAGAGGATAGTTACATATGTTTGAGTGATTTGAAAGATGATTTGAGCTATAATGTTATTGAATCTCCTAGAAATTCTCTAGATGTCTTTGATGTAGGGGATAAAGGTCAAGATGAGAAGGAGCAAGAGGTGCAAGCAAATGCTTTAAAGGACAAGGGTGAAGGAGAATTGGAGTGCCATGCCTTCATCAATCACAAGTGGTGGTTTTATGGCTATGAAGGGAGTGGAGATGAACATGACTACGGTGATCAATTCACCATTTTTCATCCACCGTGAAGGATGAGGTTAGAAGTCAAGCTAATGACTTAAAAGAAACGCTCCTCGGGAGGCAACCCGAGCTTAGTAGGTTTATTTTCGTAGTTTTAAGTTTGGTTTTCTTTTCTTAGCCTAGATTTTTTCTAATCTCTTCTTAGCATGTATTTTGTGGAATTGTGTGTTATGTGAGCTTCATAATTGAGTGTTGGTAGTGGTGAAAATAATAGAAGGGCTTGTGGGAAAAGAAGTGGCAAGAAGAGGGAATTTTAGGAGGTCGAACCAACTCGGATCGAGGTACCCAGTACCTCGGGCCCGACGTAGGTGAAGTCGGTCCAACTTAGCCGGTCAACCTTGGTCTTAATTTGAAGGAAATGCCCATTATACCCCTCTGACCTAAACTTTGTTTCTTTCCCATTTAAAACCTTCTTTCCCATACCTACCACCCATCACCTTCATAACCACCTTCCCAAAATACCAAGCTCACTCTCAAAACCACAAATCGGCCCCAATCTCCATCACACTCGATCCCCTAGCAAAACTCACAACAATCTCGATCCAATACCCTAGCCATCCCCAACATCGATCCAAAAAGCAAAAAAAAAAAATCCCAACAAGTCCCATTGTTCTTCATCTCTCTACTAGATCTAAGTAGAGAATTTATGTTCTAAGGAGTTTGATTGCTAGCAAGTCTTTATCTCTTCAAATTTGGTATGTGAATCTCGATCTCTACCTAATTCCTTGTGAATTTCATGTTTTCATTGTTTGAATTGAGATTTGCCATGATTGAGTGAGTTTAGATCTTGAGCATCCATAGTGTTTTGCATAAATAGTAGAATTTGTTCTTAGTTGTTGAGTATGCATGCTAGAACCTACTTGGAACTTCGATTGATGAATAGAAATGGTTGATATTGGATTTTAGGAGCATGATAGAGTGATTTTGGGTGAATTAGGTTGAGAAGTCGAATTGAGGGTCGGACCGAGATACCCAGATCTCGGGCCCGACATTGCAGAGTCGGTCCAAGACTCAAGACCAAGGTTGAGACACCTCGGGCCCGACGTCTTGTGTTGGTCGGTCCTAGTTCTATTTGGCTTTCTCTTGTGTGGTCTTTAGGATTCATGAGCTTGATTGTTGGTTAAGGCTTGATTATCATGCTATATCTACTAGCTTGACCATTGTTGTGTGATCCTTTGTCCATACATGTTGGATTTTGTGAGTTAAGTGCTTAGAGAATAAGTATGGGGTCATTCTTGTGTGATAAGTTGTTAGTTGTGGAAGCATGTGATCTTGTTGAGGTTGTATAGAAATTGTCTTGTAGTTCTTTGCTTTGAATGTGTGTAGGTACCATGACAACCCGAGCATCTTCTTCACGCATGGAGAGACCATCAAAGAAGTCCAAGAAGTCAAAGGAAGTGTCAAAGATGGATGATGTGCAATTTGAGGATGATGATGTGGCTCAAAGCTATGAGCGATACATGGGTCTAGCTCACCACACTAGGTGGCTAGATTGGGAAGCTATAAGGAAGATGAGTATGAAAATGGTTCTCACCCGATGCTACTCTCACATTGGTCTTGACGTGATGTTGAGGTGGGACAACACCCACTACCCCGCCTTGACATCGGAGTTCATGGCCACCTTCAAGTGCACTTATGAAGGAGTTGAGGACGATGAAGGAATAATCACCTTTCAATTGGGCAATGAGGCACAAGAGCTCTCTCTTAGGAACTTGGCGGTCTACCTTGGATTTCCTTTTCCAAGAGACGAAGCTTTTGTGGACAATGACAAGGTGAACTATCTTTGGAGGTATGTAGCGGGGAGGAGCGAGATGAGGAAAGGAGCCTCAATAAATGAGATAGCGAGTCCCCTCTTCCGAGTTATGATCCGAGTTTTGGGATGTGCCATCTATGCTAGGCACGAGTTGAGCAATCCGATGAAGGAAGAAGCCATGTTACTACATGAGATGTTGTTCCAAACCGAGAAGCCGATGAACCTCACATGGGAATGGGTGAAAATGGTGAGGGATTTCCAAAGCTCTTCATAGATTTACTTTGGAGGGATGATAGCCCGCTTGGCTCATCGTCTTGAGGTGGATCTATCCAAGTACACGCCGGCACCGAATGGAGTGGAGTTCATGGATCTCAAGTACTTCAAGAAAGCCAACATCATCAAGGAGAAAGCCGTCACCGGTGCCACCACTTATCTAGCACCTCATTCCAACTTTGACAAGGTGAATATTCCTTTGGGGCCACGTCTCTTTGATCTCTCATGCTACTATAATTGGTTTCAAGTGTGGGCCGGCAAAAGAGAATCCTTTTGGAGAACCGGAGGGGACGATTGAGTGTAGGCGTCGTGCCCAACACATTCGTTTCACTACTCCCCAAGCTTCTCCGGAGTCCGAAGATGAAGAGCCCAACCAATTTGAGTTTGCAAGAAGGGAGGCCATGGATGTTGACTCGCCTCCCGAAGAAGAAGATGATGGATACCGCAACTTGCTCACCGACCAAGCTCCAACACTTTTGGACCGAGATGCAGGGCACCTCGGGCCCGACATACATCAACGTCGGTCCGACACATATTTGCCCGAGCAACCGCATTTCGGAGGGTACGAAGCTTATGCCCAATGGTATGGGCCCGGAATGGTCTTCCCCGAACCTCAACAATTGGTGGACATGGACTTTCTAGCCAACCAATTGGCTCACCTTCAACTCCAACAATCAAGCATGCTACAAGAGGCCCATCAACTCAACCTTCAACAACAACAAATGTATCTTCAACAACAACAACTGTCCCACCAACAAGAGGTCTTCCAAGCTCAATATGACGAGGTGAACCAAAGCCTTGCTTACACTAGGCGTGATGTGGATGATTTGAGAACGGTGGAGGACCAAAGGTGGCAAGTTCAAGAAAGTTTCAATGAGTGGATGGTCGGGAATTACCCCTCCCGAGAGGACCCTTGTACGCGCCTTTCACCTCAACTCCAACCACCAAGTCAAGATCCTTTCCAAGCCCAAGTGTATGAGCGAGAGAGGCAAGCACGGCTCCAAAGAGGACGCCGCCGAGAGCACCCTCCAAACTAAGCCTAGACATGCCAATCAAGAATAAGAAATTGTGAGCTTTCCTAACTCTTGTCTCTTTTATTTTGAGTTTTGAGTTCTTTGTTTTGACGAGGACATCAAAATTCTAAGTATGGGGTGGGGTTAGTTGCTCATAGTTTCATGTGTAGGTTTCTTGTGTAGTTTCTTGTTTTGTTATGGGATGTTTTCTTTTGGATAGTGGCATGTTGTGTTCCATGAATGATGATTGAATTTGATGGTTTGAATGGATGAGTTTGTTTTACTTTGAGAAAAGTTTTTGCAAAAATCAATAAAAATTCAAAAATTTCGTGTGAAAAAGTCAAAAAGATTTTGATTTTGGACTAGGAATTCCCAGCTTAGATGTCCATATGAAGGCTAATGATGATGTGAGCATGTAAAGTCTTTTGCATATTTTTGGATAGTGTAGCCTCTAAATGGATGTTGTTTTTGATGTGATATGATGTCTTGCATGTTTGTATTGAGCACATGAGTTCTTGGATGAGGTTTTGATGCAACTAAGCTAGAGTGAACCTTGTGAGATGATTTTTGGCCATTTTAGGGATGCTTGTTCATATTTGCATATCCCTCATTTTCTTGTGTGATTAGCTCATGCATGCTTAGTAAAACTTGCTATTGCGGTGTTTATCTATTTTCCAAGACCAATATGAGATTTGTTCTATGCTTTGTCACATTGATTTGAACTTTGTTTTCATCTAGTCACAAAATGTTCCATATCCTACCTTGAAGTTAAACCGTTGTTTGTAGCCCCGTTTTAGGCTTAGACCTTTGTTTGAAACTCCTCAAAAATATGATTCCTAGCCTATATGACTTGACCCTTATGGGATTGGACTTTACCGAGAGGTTTTTGGAGAATATTTGGAGAGTTGAGATTCTCTTTGCTGAAGGGCGAAGAATGGAGTTATAAACCAAGTGGGTAGTGCATCTTTGTGAAGCTTAAAGTGAGAAGAAAGAAAGAAATGTTGGAAAAAGAGAAGTGTACAGAAAGCAAAGTGTTTAAGTGAAGTAGAAAAGGGTCCCGACCGAGTTCAAAAGGACCTCGGGCCCGAGTTATGTGTAAGTCGGTCCAATGTGAAAAAAGTGTGAAAAAAATCCAACAAAAAGTATAGTGCAAAGATGAAGTGGAATGTTAAGTGAAAGTATGGGTTGAAAGGAGAAAAATCAAAGTCTTTTGGATAAGTGAAGTTGAAAGTGGAATATTTGGTAGAGTTGGTAAGAGACTAGAAAGTTCAATCCCCATTGTAAGCACCACAAGACCAAAATGATTCCCACCTTGAGAAACACCAAAAGCCCCATTACAACCCGGCCGAATGGAACCTCTTTGAGGACCTCCATTGAGCCAAGTTCATATTCTTTGTGTGCATTGTAATAGGCATCTCTAGGTGGAGGAATTGGTGATATTAGCTTCAATGGTAAAGTCTTTACTTGCATGATTGTTGAGTATGAGTGTTCATTGCTAAACCTAAACACATGAGGAGTGATACACATTTTCACATACCTAAGGTGAGGCTTGGTTGCATTAGACTTTATTTCCTTGAACACTTGATCATGTGTGATGACGTAATCTTGCTAGCATGTCTATCACTTGTGCTTGATTGATTTTTCATATGAGGCTTTACTTGAAGATTGTGCTTTGGTCTTGTTTGCATTGTTATTGCTTGAGGACAAGCAAGTTTAAGTATGGGGTATTCTGATGTCTCTCATTTTGATGGTGTTTTAGTAGTTAATTTCCCTTGTAAATATGTGTCTTTTGTTCCTTTCTTTGTTAGTTTTGTCCCTTTTTAGCTTAGATTCCGATTTTCTATGAGATTCGGAGACTATGCGAATTTGTTGTGTTTTGTAGGTAAATTGGCGCGTTTTGAGGAAGTTTGGAAGGAGTTTCTAAGGAGGAGAAAAGCTTGAGAGCAAAGGAGCGGAAGAGCCAAGCAAGGAACGAAGAGGAACTCAAGGAAAACCAAGAAGAGAAGAGGATCGAGGTCCGGAACGACGTGCCCAGCAAGTCGGGCCCGAGTTTGAACTATGGAGGCTCGGACCGAGGTTGAACCATGTCGGGCCCGAGGTGCTCCGTGTCGGTCCATGTCGGCAAAGTGAAGATTGGGCTCCAAGGCACACAATTGTGATCTACCACTTTTTCCCTTCTTCTATTTTTGGAAATCCTTGGTCCCTAATTAAAAGGAGAAGACAATTAGAGAGAGAAAAGGCTAATACACACATCTAATCACTCTTAAAGGCTCAAGGAAGACTTGGAGAGCAAGGAGGAGGAAGGAAGAGGAGAAGAAGAGAGGAAATCGGTGGAGAGTAGGAGTTCTAGGAGGAATTTGTGAGTTTGAACTTGTTTTGTTTGTGTTTAGTAGATTTGAGATTTGGATCTTATGAATTCCTTTGATTTGAATGCAATTTGAGTTGGATTTGAGTTTGATGATTGAGATTTGTTTGCTTTGTCTATTGATTGCTTTTTACTCTTTCCACATGGAGTAGATTCCATAGTCTTGGGCTATGGGGTAACCCCTAGCTAGGATTGGGTGTGAACCCCCAATTCCATAGCCTTGAGTGCTTGATCTATGAATCCTCTCTACATTGAGCTTCAATTCTCTTGTGAGAACAAGGGATCAAGGGCTTGTGATTGGTAAGAGTAAGCGAAAGCGATCTCGAGCCCATCACTTGACCTTGCATCGAAGGGAAGGTGAAAACCCCCTAGGGTCGATGTGTAGAGTGGAGGGATCGAAGGCAAACAACCTCGAACTCATAAGGATCAACACTTATTGGCTGAATTGGAGTGGAATTACCCAAGTCTAGTTAGGGAAGGAACCTAAAAACCCAAGACCGATCTACTATTTTGACAAGACCGAATTACCCAGACGTCGGGCCCGACTTCAAACAGTGTCGGTCCCGCCTAAACTCTCATCGATCCTTCTCGGACCGAGGTGACCAAAGTCGGTCCCGAGAAGTTCCCTTTGATTTTCCTTGTTTTTGCCTTTCTTTTCCCCTTTTTAGTCTTTTTGGTACACTCAACGCACGAGCTCCCGTGTGTTCGACACCCTACCCTTGTACTACTACGGGGTTCGGTTATAAATTTGAATTTTGACCCCCCTAATCCGGACCGATCAGAATTTTGGCGCCGTTGCCGGGGGATTCTACTTGTTTGAGGTACCACCTTTTGTTGAGTCTTTGATTTTGTAGTGATTTGGGTGAGGGACTAGCCCAAACCCGTTGTTTGTTTTGATTTGGTTTTGTTTGTGTCTTTGGTTATAGGTGTATGCGAGCTCGTTCCGCCCGAGGAACATTTGAGATCAACTTTGTTAGTGACCCCAAAAGCATCATCAAAGAAGCTCGAAAGAAGAAGAGAATGGAGAACCAAGCACAATGTGATGAGGTTGCTAGGATGAGGGCCGACATGGCTCGTATGCAACTTGAGATGGAAAACCGGAATGCCGAGATAAGGAGAGAGCGTGAGGAAAGGATGAGATTGGAGGCTCAAATCAACACCCAACCCCGGAATGCACGCCAATACATGCATCCGGAGTTGAAGGTGCCGGAGCCGGCCATAGTCTTACCGGAGGTTTCAAAGAACTTCGAGATCAAGACTCAATTCATATCACTTATCAAGAGGGACCAATTTGAGGGGAGACCGAATGAGTGCCCGATTGAGCATGTGAAGCAATTCAAGGATATATGTGAGACTATCTCGACGGATGAGGAGACGCTAGAGTACGTGCTACTCAAAGCCTTCAAGTGGTCGTTAGGAGGCAAGGAATTGCATTGGCTAGAGAGCCAAGCTCCTCGATCCATCACATCATGGCGGGCTCTCAATGAGGCATTCTTGATGAAGTTCTTTCCACCAACAAAGACAACGGAGCTTAGATGGAAGATAGCAAGTTTCCAACAAGGAGCTCACGAGCCACTCTTTGAGGCTTGGGATCGGTTCAAGGAAATGTTAAGGCAATGTCCAACTCATGGGCAACAACCTTATGTTCTCTAAGACATATTCTTCCAAGGAATCAACCCCACCACCAAGGACAAGTTGAACCTTCACACCGATTGTGGGTTCATTGATTTGCCACCGGAGCAAGCATGGGAGTTGCTTGACAAACTCTCCGACTATGAAGCTATGTACGGAGTGAGTCAAGTCAACAAGGAGGCAAGAGTCCAAGGATATGGTACGAGAAGGCTCTATGACCTGAAGAATGAAGAGGTTGATAAGGATGTGAAGATTCAATTCCTTGAGGATGAGTTGAACAAGATGAGGAGGCAAATGAATCACTTCAAGCAAACCACAAGAGCATGTGAAGAATGTGGTTCTTTTAAGCATGGTGCTCAAGAGTGTCCCAATGAACGCCAAGTTCGCTTGGCCGAGCAAATCGAGGAGGCACACTATGTTCAAAGAAGCTATAGATGTTCAACAATGGAGGAAATGGAAGGTGGAACCAAGGCCAAGCCAATGGCTACAACAACAACTACAACCAAAACGAGCCAAGGGCCCAACCACCACCATACCGACCTCCGGGGTTCTATGAACAAACTCCACAATGGGCACAAGACTTGAAGAATCAATTCACCAATGTTGAGAGAAGAGTTGATGAGATAGGCACCCAATTCAAGGAGTTTGGCGTATGGAGAAGACAAGTGGACAACCAATTTGTTCACATGGCAAATCAACTTCCGAGAGAGGAAGGGAGACTCCCGGGCCGACCCGAGGAGAATCCCCGTGCCCCACAACAACAAAATGAAGTCCGAGCTATAGGGTTGAGGAGTGGTCGGAGTTTGCCCGAGCCACAAGTACCAAGGTCAAGAGAAGAGAGTCGGACTGAGTTGCCCAGGAACTCGGGCCTGACGTGCCAAGACATCGAGCCAGAGATTGGAGGAAGTCCCCTGACCAGGACCGAGGACGGGCGGAACTCGGGCCTGACATGCCCTGTAGTCAGACCGACTTCCCAAACTTTGCCCTGCCCTCAGACCGAGGACCCGCACATCGGTCCCGACGTCGATCCAACGTCGATCCAAACTGAAAATGGTGAGAGTGATCCAAGCCGGTCCAATGAAGTGGATCCAATCAAAAAACAAGGCGGCACAACTCTTCCTTACCCGTTGAAGAAGCCCAAAGAAGTTTTGGAAGGCAAGTTTAAGAGGTTCTTGAAGCTCTTGCAAGGTTTGAACATCACCATACCGTTCACCGACGCTCTAAGTTAGATGCCATCATATGCTAAGTTCTTGAAGGAGATTTTGAGCAAGAAGAGGTCGATTGTGGAAATGCAAGATGAGGTGAAGATCTTGGAGCTACCTCAAAAATTGGGTGATCCCGGGAGATTTGCAATAACCGTGGGAATTGGATCCCAAAACTTTAAGGCTCTTTGTGATTTAGGAGCGAGCATATCGGTTATGCCCATGAGCATATGGAGGAGGGCTAACCTTGGTGACATAGAACCGGTCGACATGAGTCTGACTATGGCCGATGGTTCAACTACAAAGGCCACGGGAATCTTGGATGATGTCCCGGTTAGAGTTGGGAGGTACTTTGTCCCCGTCGATTTTATGATCCTTGATATGAAAGAAGATCCTTTGGTACCCATTATTCTTGGAAGGCCGTTTCTAGCCACGGCGGGTGCCAAATTTGATGTGAGAAATGGAAAGGTGACTTTTGAGATTGGCGAAGACAAGGTGGAGTTTCATTTCAACAAAGCTCTAAATGAACCGGATGCCTTGGCAATTTTGAAGTTGGAGGAAAATGCCAAGAGGAAAAGAAAGGAAGTAGAAGCCACAAGAGAAGAAGAAGCACCTTTGAGGAGTCATGAAATGGTCAATGCTCAAGTTCAAGAGAAGAAGAAGCACCATCAGTTGACCTTGCATCGAAGGGAAGGTGAAAACCCCCTAGGGTCGATGTGTAGAGTGGAGGGGTCGAAGGCAAACAACCTCGATCGCATAAGGATCAACACTTATTGGCTGAATTGGGGTGGAATTACCCAAGTCTAGTTAGGGAAGGAACCTAAAAACCCAAGACCGATCTACTATTTTGACAAGACCGAGTTACCCAGACGTCGGGCCCGACTTCAAACAGTGTCGGTCCCGCCTAAACTCTCATCGATCCTTCTCAGACCGAGGTGACCAAAGTCGGTCCCGAGAAGTTCCCTTTGATTTTCCTTGTTTTTGCCTTTCTTTTCCCCTTTTTAGTCTTTTTGGTACACTCAACGCACGAGCTCCCGTGTGTTCGATACCCTACCCTTGTACTACTACGGGGTTCGGTTATAAATTTGAATTTTGACCCCCCTAATCCGGACCGATCAACGACCCTCCTCGCAATGAAATCGCCTTGAGACTTGAGGCTGGCACGCAGGGACATCGAGAGAAAGTTCACCTTCAAGCCATGTTAGAACGAGCAGGAAACACGGATGAACAGAAGGTTGAGGACGATGAGCTGGCTCTCTTGCACAAAACTCTTCGTGCTTGGGTAAAGAGAGACAAAGTCCCAAGAAAGAATTTGCCTTTCAAAAAGGAGAGTCCCAAGCTAAATGAGGAAGAGATGAAGGAAGTGACATGTTACAAGTGTAACAAGAAGGGTCACTTTGCTAAAAATTGCTACTCCGGAAAAGAGTCGAAGAAGCGAGCTCTAATTGGTGCCTATGAAGCTGCATGGGACGACCTTGACTTAGACGATGAAGGACCGTCAGAGAATGCGTGCTACATGGAAATGGAGGACGCTCCAATGGACGCCTCAGACGCTGAACAGGAGGGAACTCATGACTCCATGATAAGCTCTCTTGACAATTGTTCTAAGCCTAAACTTATTAAACTCATTGCTAAAATCATGCAAGAAAGCTATATCATGAAAGA
The DNA here is from genome assembly GCA_963924305.1 of Polygonum maritimum. NCBI lineage: Eukaryota > Viridiplantae > Streptophyta > Magnoliopsida > Caryophyllales > Polygonaceae > Polygonum > Polygonum maritimum. Next base: position 12,528,213 of record OZ002730.1, on the reverse strand, counting down.
ACGCCTTGACTTGCATGAAGATGAGTCTAGAAACATTGTTGTTGAATGTGAAGGTTGTGATAAGATGTCTAAAGAACTAGAGTCCACACAAGAATCCTCCAAGTCCTTAAAATCTGAGATGGCGTGTCTTAAAATGGAGAACGCCAAGTTAAGATAAGAGATCAAGATCCTAAGGAAGGCTCCCCCAACCGAACCTCTTAAGCCCATTTAATTTGTTCCTGCCAAGAGAGGTCTAGGATACAACTCCCCATCCAGTTCTAAGAACTCCTTGCCTAGTGACTTTGAGGCTAGCAAGACGACTGAGTTGGAACTCGAAAGAGAGAAAACTAGAAATCTTGAGGAAAGAATTAGAGTCCTAGAGAGTGGAGAGTCTGGACATAGGGACTACTACACCAACTCTATGAGTCATAAAATGTAAAAGAAGATTGCTAAGGGAGGTGGCTCAAAAGTAGTTAACCCTGAAAAGATGGAGGAAAATAGATTCCAAAGACCAAATAGGAAGTACTACCTTAGGGAGTACTATAGAACTTGCTGGCATTGTGGCAAGGGTGGACACTACAAGTATGAGTGTGCTAAGTTAGAGTAAGATCTTGAGAATGGCAGAAAGGCTAGAAGTGGTGGTATGAATGCTAAGCCAAAATTTGGTGCTAGGATGCATGCTTGATGTCTACTTATTTGTGTTGGGAAAACTCGTATTTTCCCTCTTCTTGTGATTAAGATGGGAAAATGGGTCTTCAAATATTCGCTCGTAAGCAACTCCTCCCAAATTTGCAAGGTAACATTCTCGAACCATGTGCTGATTGTTTGGCTGGCAAACAACATAGAGTTTCCTTTCAAAGATCATCACAAACTAGGAGAAGAAAGCATATCCTTGATCTAGTGCACACCGATGTATGCTCTATGTCCGAAAAATCCCTTGGTGGTGCATAGTACTTTGTCACCTTCATAGATAACCACTCAAGTTAAGAAATCAATTGATTGTATAAGTGAGATTGGTCAAGGGTAAGCCCTCGGGTGGGTGAAGAGTGTAAGTAAGATCGAGTTCGGGTGAGAGTTCCACATAAAATTCATTAGTGCTTGTAATCTCTTTCCTCAAAATATATACAAATTAGCTTGTATAGTAGTTGTCCCATTTGCCCATCTTAATCACACGAAGAGGGAAAAGACGAGTTTTTCCCAACAGTGGTATCAAAGCACTGTTGGGAAAACTCGTCTTTTCCCTCTTCGTGTGATTAAGATGGGCAAATGGGACAACTAATGTACAAGTTAATTTTTATGTATTTTGAGGAAAGAGATTACAACCACTAATTAATTTTATGTGGAACTCTCACCCGAACTCGTTACTTACACTCTCACCCACTCGTTCTTCAGGGCACGTCTCCCTTTAGGCAACTCCACTAGCTTGTAAGTATGATTCTCATGCAAGGATTGCATCTCCTCTTGCATGGCTCGCTTCCACTCCTCCTTGTGGATGTCGGTGATGGCCTCATCGTAACTTTGAGGCTCCCCCTGATCCGTGAGTGTCACATACTCCTCTTGATTGTATCGCGTAGACGGTCTCTTATCTCTGCTGGATCGTCTTGGCTCGGGCGTTGGCGGGGTGCTAGTTTCTTCTTCTGGCTCCACCGTCTCCTCTTGGTCATCATCTCCTGTACTAGCATTTTCATTCTCGGCTGCTTCCTCTGGATCATTTTGTCGTGCAGGAGGAGAACTATCATCTTGGCTCCTTCTAGCTCTTGACCTTGGCTTCTCCGATCTTTGGATGTCTTCGATCGTTTGATCCTCAAAGAACACGACGTCTCGGCTTCTAACAACCTTCTTGTTGACTGGATCCCAAAGTCGGTAGCCAAACTCATCTCGTGGTGATCCAGGGTAGATGCATTCCTTTGTCTTAGCATCTAGCTTGGCCCGTTCATCCTTGGTAATATGAACAAACGCTCTGCACCCAAACACCTTCAGGTGATTGTAGGAGGCCTTCTTGCCTAACCATACATGCTCTGGAACATCTCCTTCCAGAGGAACTGATGGTGTGAGATTGATGACGTGAACCGCTGTCATCACAGCTTCTCCCCAGAACGACTTGGGTAGTTTGGCATGAGAGAGCATGCATCGAACTCTTTCTTCAATCGTTCGATTCATCCTCTCAGCAAGCCTGTTTAGCTGTGGCGTCTTAGGCGGTGTCTTTTCCAACCTGATCCCACGAGCTTTGCAGAAAGCTTCGAAGGGACCTCGATACTCACCACCGTTGTCTGATCGTACACTCTTAAGCGTCTTACCCGTCTCACGCTTTACTCGGGCAACGAACTCCTTGAATGCTTCAAGGACTTGGTCATTGGATTTCAGCAGGTTTACCCAAACCTTCCTTGAGTGGTCATCTATGAAGGTGACAAAATACGATGCACCACCAAGGGATTTTTCGGACATAGAGCATACATCGGTGTGCACTAGATCAAGGATATGCTTTCTTCTCCTAGGTTGTGATGATCTTTGAAAAGAAACTTGTTGGGACGATATTAAGGATGCCAGTCATTAATATCTAAATCAATAATGATCGTCCCTTGTTTTGATAATGACAAACTCAAATGTATTTAACAAAGTTGTCCAAGTATTTATCTCAGGTAGGTCCAGTGGACGCACATGAGTGAAAAGGACAACAAGTGAACGACAGTCCCTAAGCTGTAGGGACACACGTCATCAGAACTTCCAATGCTGAACGTAATTGGCGAAGTTCCTGCGCAGATAGGACGGCGTCCTCATCAAGAAGGGACGCGCGCCAAAATACGGACGAAGTTCAAATTCAAATCCAGGCCGCCCCAACATGATTACATCACGTTCGGCCGTAGTCCTCAGAAGGAAGCTTCCCTTGTCTGGGCACGTGTAGACAACTCCAAAGATGTCGCTTTCCCAGCGATGGTCCCCTATCCACGCGGAGGCTTCCCAAGCGTCAACAGAGTTGACTTCCTCAAGAGGCTCATCGCACCGTTGATGGAAGATCAAGGATCCTGCAAAGACTCAGAGGACGCTAGAGGACAAGAACCACTTCCGCTATAAATACCCCCCAAGGGTATGCATAGCGCTGTGGACTTTGAAGACTTTCTCTCAAGCTCTCCCGAAGCATTCAAGAACACGAACTAAGACCAAGAAGATCAAGTGAGCTTGAAGCAAGAGAAAGAAAGTCCAACCACATTAAATCCAAAACAAACCACAAAATAGTTAGAGTTGTAGTTTGTCTCTCACAACGAACCGTGAGAGACGTGTGTGATAGCTTCCTTATAGCTAAGAGAGTTAGGTTACATTGTTAGGTGAAAGGTGTGTTACTAGTGAGGCTAAGAATGGACGATTAGCTCAGTGAAGTGTAACGACTCGCCTAAGTTGTAAGGACTCTCTCTTAATAAGATAAGGACGGCTATTGAAAATCCTCCAAGCGGAGGTAGAGGTTTACCCATAAGACTAGTTGGTCTTAGTGGGGTTCCTCTATAAATACTCGTGTCCATTATCTCTTTGCGTTTCCTGTTAAATCTAATTTCCGCTGCACCTAAGGACGCCCTTAACCCAGTTAAGAACGCCTTCACTAATAGACTTACGATCCAACAATTGGTATCAGAGCAGACGCTCTAGATTAAGTTTGAGTTGCAGGAAACATGGACATGGAACCTATAGGTATCTCAAGTGCAAAATCACCTCGCCTAACGGACGGCAACTTCAACCGGTGGAAGACAAGGTTCGAATGCTTCGTGCGCAGTCAAAACTACCAATGCTGGCTGGTGATAAAGAACGGCGACCTCGAAGTCCCTGCTGCCAAGAAAGACAAGGAGGCAGATTGGGGTCCTGAAGAGTTCAAGCTTATGGAAGCAAATGCAAAGGCCATCTGTTTCCTACAGACGTCCCTCTGTGAAAGGGACGCCACCCGTGTGAGCAATCTCCCAACTGCTAAGCTTCAATGGGAAGCCCTGGAGAAGTATCATGTTGGGACGCCTGAGATGAAAGAAGACGTCCAGTTGGAAGCTAAAAGGGACTTCTACAAATTCAGGATGTTCACAAATGAGACCATCACCGACTACTCCTTTCGCTTTGAGGCCCTTCTAACTAAGTTGAAAAACATGGGCGTCAAAGAAACGGAGATCACTCAGAGGATGAAGGTTCAAGTCTTAATAGATGGACTCACGGGACCATGGAACTTTGATAGGATGACGTTCAAAGAGAACCAGGCCAACAAGGGACTGTCCATGGAGGAAATCTATGGAAAACTCAAAGGATACGAAGCAAGAAGAAACCAAGATCTGGCAGAAATGGGAAAGAGTCCCCAAAATAAGCTGGCTTTAACTCTCGCGGCTAGGACGCCAGAGTATGAGCAATACTATCAGAGGCAAAGAGAGTTGAACTCAATGCTAGAAGCCAAAACTCAAGAGCACCAGGAGAATCTTCGTCCTCAGGCGTTAGTAGAACGCAAAGGAAAAACGGAAGAACAAATTTCCGAGGAAGATGAGTTAGCCCTGTTGAGCAAAACTCTTCGTGCACTGTACAGAAGAGGCAAAGTCCCAAGAATGAAGATGCCCCCCAAGAAAGAATCTCGCAAGCTTACAAATGCAGAAATGAAGGAGATAGTGTGCTACAAATGCAACAGAAAGGGACACATGGCCAAGAAATGTACCACAGGACTAACTTCAAAGGAAATGAAGGAAAAGGCACTGGTTGGTGCATTTGAGGGTGCATGGGACGACCTTGACTCAAGCGATGAAGAGCCAGAAAATCAAGTGGCTTATATGGCTATGGAAGACGCCCCAGAGGACGTCTCGGAAACTGAGCAAGAGGTAACCCATGAAACCATGTTGAATTCTCTTGAAAAATGTTCAAAACCAAAGCTCATTAAATTGATAACTCAAATCATGCAAGAGAGCTATGCTATGAAACAAAGCTTTGAAGAAGTTGAATCCGAGAATATTGTTGTGGAATGTGAAAATTGTAGTACCATGTCTTTTCAACTAGAGTCCTCTCAGGAAGAAGTCAAGTCCCTTAAAAGTCAGATTGTGTGCTTAAAGCTCGAAAACACTAGTCTTAGGGACGAGGTCAAAGTTCTAGGAAAGAGTCGGATGACTGAAACTGTGAACCCAATAGTATTTGTTCCAGCTAGGAAAGGACTAGGGTATGAATCAGGATCAAAGAACACCCTCCCTAGTGACTTTGAAGCCAGCAAGACTACTGAACTGGAACTTGAGAGGGAAAAGACAAAGAATTTAGAAAAACGCATAAGAGTTCTCGAGAGTGGTGAGAAAGGACAAAAGGACTACTACACAAATTCTGTCAGTCACAAAATCTACAAGAATATTGCTAAGGGAAAAGGATCTAAGGTAGTGGACCCTGAGCAAATGAAAGAGAATAGAATTCAGCGTCCTAACAAAAAGTACTACCTTGGAAATTATTATAGGACTTGCTGGCATTGTGGCAAAGGTGGTCACTACCAGCATGAGTGTCTTAAGCTGAAACAAGATCTTGAAAATGGAAAGAAGGCTAGGAATGGCCGTGGGAATGCTAAGTCTAAACTTCCTGATAGGACGCATGCTACTGTGCCAAGTGCTAAAATTCGATCTCCTAGGACGCATGCTAGAAGATCAAATGATGTGAATGTTTATGATCATTTGCCCATGAAGAAGTTTTACCCATGTAACGAACCAGGTAGGGGTCACCTTGCTTGGGTCGCAAAGAACTAACTCTTCTTTTCAGGTGGAAGTGAGAGGAAGCCCATGGATCATCGATAGTGGCGCTTCAAATCATATGACTGGAAGCCAGATCCATCTCACTTCTATCCAAACAAATGCCACGGGAGGAACTGTCTCGTTTGGCAACAAGGGCAAAGGAAAAATTCAAGGGACGGGCACCGCAAAGCTGAATCAATCCATCAGTGCGTCCAAAGTCAGTCTTGTCGAAGGACTAGGCTTCAATCTCCTCAGTGTTTCCCAAATATGTGATCAAGGTGAAAACCTAGTCACATTTGACTCTAAGGAATGCCTGGTCATCAACAAGAAAACAAATCAAGTCATTCTCAAAGGGACTCGCGAGAACAATGTCTACGTCTTCAATCAAAGATTCAAGCCTGTATCCAAGTTGTGTTTATCTGTCTCCGCTGTGGACGCCGATCTCTGGCATCGCTGTCTTGGACACGCGGGACCTAGCACAATCTTCAAGCTTCATCAAAAGGATCTTGTAAGAGGACTTCCCCGAATTGATCCTGAGCAAATTGAGCAATGTGAAGCATGCATCAAAGGAAAGCAGACAAGATCATCCTTCAAATCCAAGAATAAAGTAAGCACAAAGAAGCCATTGGAACTCCTTCACATGGATCTGTGTGGACCCATGCAAACCCAAAGCTATGGTGGAAAAAGGTACATGTATGTCATTGTAGATGATTTTTCAAGATTCACTTGGGTTCTTTTCTTAGTGTCAAAAGCAGATGCTTTCGGGATGTTCAAAATCTTTATCAAGCAAGTAGAAGTTGCTCTTGGGACGAGCTTGAAAGCTCTAAGGTCAGATCATGGAACGGAGTTTAAAAACTCAGAGTTTCTTGACTTTTGTGACCAACAAGGAGTCTCCCACAACTTCTCTTCTCCTCGAACTCCTTAGCAAAATGGTGTTGTCGAAAGAAAGAATAGGACGCTGGAAGACATGGCAAGGACGATGCTTTTGGCTAGCGGCGTCCCCAAACACTTCTGGGCAGAAGCCGTTGCCACCGCAACCTATATTGTCAATCGAGCTATGATTCGTCCTTTGCTCAAAAAGACGTCCTATGAGCTCCTAAATGGAAGAAAGCCAAACATTTCACACCTCAAAGTCTTTGGGTGTAAATGCTTCATTCACAACAACGGCAAAGACAACATCGGCAAATTTGATGCTAGGAGTGATGAAGGAATATTTCTTGGGTACTCCCTCACAAGCAAAGCCTGAGTCTTCAACAAACGGACTCTTAAGCTTGAGGAAAGTATTCATGTGGTATTCAAAGAAAATGCTTCTCTCAAGAAAGAACCAAGTAAGAAGGAACGTCGCTCCTCTCCTAGGGACGATGATGAAGATGATGAAGAAGAACCAAGAGGCTCCTCCGACAAATATTATGTTCCTAGGAACGCCCCTGAGTCTCGCGATGAGGTTTCAATGGGAATTCCTAGTGAACAACAAGAGCCTTCTCAAACTTGGTCGCTAAACCAAGTTGAGGCCGGTGAATCAAGTCAGCAAGGAGAAAGGCACAATGTGGACGCTCCAGCTGAGGGGGAACACAATGAGCCAACCAATGAAGATGACGGATTTGACTCTGATGAGTCTGATTGGACGGACCCTAGATGTACCCCTGCCAGGGACGCTACTCATAGGGGATCCAATCTTTCAAGACTTCACTCAACAGATCAAATCATCTCAGACATCTCAAAAGGAGTCCAAACAAGGTCAGCCGTGAATCAATCCCTAAATGCCAACATAGCGTTCTGTGCCTTCAACGCTTTTGTGTCCTTAGTTGAACCTAAGAACATAAAGGAAGCACTCCAGGACGCTGATTGGATTCAAGCCATGCAATAAGAACTTAATCAATTCGAGAGGAATAAAGTTTGGACCCTCGTCCCTCGTCCGAGAAACAAAAACATAATAGGGACGAGGTGGGTGTATAGAAACAAGCTTGATGAAAGTGGCCGCGTATCAAGGAACAAAGCAAGGCTTGTGGCCCAAGGCTATAGGCAAGAGGAGGGTATCGATTATGATGAGACCTTTGCTCCTGTCGCTAGAATTGAAGCCATTCGCCTCCTCATTGCCTACGCAGCTCACAAGGGGTTCAAGCTCTTTCAAATGGATGTCAAGACAGCCTTCCTCAATGGCAAGCTTAAAGAAGAAGTGTACGTCGCTCAACCTCCAGGATTTGAGGACGCTGATCACCCTGATCATGTGTACTTCTTGGACAAGGCACTCTATGGACTCAAGCAAGCTCCTCGCGCATGGTACGATAGGTTTGCGTCCTTTCTCTTGTCCAACGGGTACACACGAGGTAACATTGATAAAACACTATTCTTAAAGAAAGTCCTTAAAGATGTTTTGATTGTCCAAGTCTATGTCGATGACATAGTCTTTGGAAGCACTAACATGAGACTTGTAGAGGAATTCAAGAACTTGATGAGTAGTGAGTTTGAGATGTCCCTCATAGGAGAACTCAACTTCTTCTTGGGACTCCAAATCACCCAGCTCAAAGATGGGACGCGCATTCATCAACAAAAGTACATCCGTGAAATGCTCGAGAAGTATGGAATGAACTCTTCTAAATCCATTGATACTCCCATCTCCCCCAACACTCGTCTTTACGCTGACGAAGAAGGCAAGAGTGTAGATCAAAAGCTTTACAGAGGAATGATAGGGTCCTTGCTATACCTAACGGAAAGTCGTCCCGACATCATGTTCGCTGTGTGCTTGTGTGCTCGCTTCCAAGCAAATCCAAAGGAGTCCCACATGCAAGAAGTCAAGAGGATCTTCAGATACCTCAAGGGACGGGATGACCTATGTCTATGGTATCCCAGGAGGACGTCCCTAAACCTGGTAGCGTATTCTGACGCAGACTACGCTGGTCATGTGGTGGATAGGAAGAGCACATCCAGAATGGCACAATTCCTTGGCTCATGCCTTGTATCTTGGGGATCCAAAAAGCAAAACTCCGTGGCACTCTCAACCGCGGAAGCTGAGTACGTTGCTGCCGCTTCGTGCTGTTCGCAAGTCCTATGGATCAAGTACCAACTTCAAGATTATGGTACGTTCCTCAACACAGTCCCTATCTTGTGTGATAACACCAGTGCTATAAGTATTGCAAAGAATCCTGTTCATCATTCTAGGACAAAGCATATTCACATAAGGCATCACTTTCTTCGTGATAATGTTGAACTTGGATTAATTAAGGTAGATCATGTTAGGACTGAGGACCAAGTGGCCGATATTTTCACAAAAGCACTTGATAGACGTCCCTTCGAGCACCTTCGGTTGCTTTTAGGGATGATAACTTTTAAGTGATCAAGTCCCGTTCTATTATTCCCTCCATGATTGGCTATGTTTTGTCGAGAACTCGTTTTTAAAGTAATGTATTCATTTAAAGTCATCTTTAAAGGACGCTAGTCTAAGACATATGTTTTGCTTGTGTTTTTTGAACGGTAATCATTTCGCTTTTCATCTCAAGAGTATCCCGGATCAAACTACCCTCATTATAAACCAAAATGATAGGAACTCTAAGCTTACCCAAGCCGAGAATCTTGCAAACGCGTCCTATGAGCGTTCTTTGTTTTATCTTTACGGGACGTACTTGCTTGATTTTCAAATACGGTTCTAAGTGATCAAAGGGCCGCGTGTTAAGAGCTGAGAGTTGTCCGTACAGAGTTCTAAGTTCAGAGTTTGAGATCAGTGTCTGGGACGTCATAGTTCAGTTCTGAGTAATGCAGTGTTGTGTGCCTAAAGGACGCCAAGTCAGAGTCCTTTACAGTTGCGAGGTTTTGAAATCTGAAAGAAGGAAGTTGAACCGTTTCGGAGAATTTGAACGTAGATCTCGGGATATGTGTAACGGGTGCAAAACAGCTGTGTTTCTTAGCAAAGAAGGAAGCCACGTGCGGGATTGCGGATGGAGGAAGTCATGTGATAATACCCTTTTACCCTTGACCGTTCCACTTCGTCTTCTTCCTATAAATATGCCCCTGCATCTTTCCGGAAAACCTTCTTCGCTCCTCTGCCATTTACACAAGTTTAGCAATCCCTCAAGATCTTGCCAAATCTTCAATCCCTAATCCCGAAATCTCCTCCTCAACCCTAATCTTCATCTATAAAAACCATCTTCTCCAATGGCTAACACCAGAGCAACCAAAAACCCATCTCCCTCTTCGGCGGCGAAAAACCCTAATTCCTCGAGGTCCCCTCTGGTAAAAGGCCGGTCGCTCATGGACTCGAGAGGGCGACCTACTGGGCGCCAAGACCCCCCTCGCCACCACTCTTCTTCTCAAACCACCCAGCGCCGCCACTCCAACACCCCTCCACAGCCACTCCGCTCTCAACCTCCACCACAAAAACAACCCCCCCGTTCTCAATCCAAACCCAGCCAAAAACGATTTTCATTTCTTGAGAAGCCTTTCAAACCCGAGCCCGAGCCAGAAAATGTCTCCAAAGGCTCCATTGGTAGGCTTCCCTCCCAACCCAAGCGCCGTCCTCCTCTCGACCCACCCATAGAGAACTGGCTAGAAAAGGAGCCAAGGACGCTCGCCAATATCTGCCTACGGGCGTCCGCTCATGACCATCCCCCAAAGGTCCAACGTCTCCTCCACTACTTTATGATCACCTACGTCAAGCCCCGCCTTGCAGAAACCAACAACTCTAACCCTCCATTCATGGGGCCAGGCATCATTTCCGACTCATTTGGAGGGACGGTAGACGAGCTCGCCAAACTCCTCCCAGATATCATGGAGTTTTTGGTGGCTCCTGCGGGCTCCGTCCCTTCTCAGAAAAGAAAAAGGTCGTCCTCTCCCCCTCCCTCTCAACAGCTCCAAATTAAAGGCCCTTCCTCCTCTCTCCCAAAGCCTATCCCTTCCTCCCCTCCTCCCGCCCCAAAAAGAAGGCTCAAGACGTCTGCCCAACTTGAGGGCGTCACTGAAGAGCAAATGGCCGCCATTCGCCTCTTTGAACTCCAAATTGAGAAAGAGGAGAAGGCGCGCCAAGAGCAAGCTGAGAAGGACGCCATTGCTAAGGCGATCCAAGAGAGTCTGCAGGCAGTCCCTCAACTCCCTCCACCGCCTCCAAGGGTAGAGGACGCTACTCCTGCCTCTGTAGCTGCTGTGGACCCGCTGGATGCGGAAATAGAGGCGGACCTGGCAAAGCCGATGCCAAAGGTCATAAAGGACGCTCCTCAAGTACAGGTCCCGGCCAAGGACGCAGTACCAAAAGTTATTACTCTTGAGGACTCTCCTGCAAAGCAGCCGCCTCCTCCCCCTGCTCCGCTCAAGATAAAGCCTATCTCCATGGCTCCACCCAGCACCTCCTCCGCCCCTTCAAAAGCAAAAATAAGAACGCCCACTCCCTCTCCTCCTAGAGCTTCAACTCCGCCTCCTCCTCCGCCCGCTCAGGCCGTCGAGGAAAATATTCAAGTCCAGGGGACTGCGTCTGATGAATTCCCTATTGAGTCCTTGGCAAGGACTCCAGCGGTGGATGTGCCTCCTACTGAACAGGCGTCCGCTGCTGAGGACACTGAAATGGTCGAGTCCCATGAGCAAGGGGACGAGGCCTCAGATGAAGAGGACGCTCCTCACCAGGATGAGGACCCTGAGGACGAGGAGGGAGACGGCGATGAAGAAGACGCCGGTGATGAAGTGATAGTGAGCAACGGCAGTAAGCAGAAACGCTTGAAGAAAATTCTGTCGCCGCTCCTGTTCACCGCCCAATTCTTGGAAGAGAACCAGCGCCAAGAGTTTTTGGAACTGCTTGAGTTCCAGGGATGGACGCACCTAGGCGCCGAGGCCGCAGAAGTCGACCTCGAACAGGTTCTCCGCTTTTACTCCAAATTTGAAATATCAGAAGTAAAAGGGAAGCCTCAAGGGACGTTCGAAATTGATGGGGACGAGTACTCAATTGCTGAGGGTACCGTCCGCAATATGCTAGGCCTGCGTCCCTCTCCGCCAGATGCTATGCACGACCTTCCCAACAAGAATTTTGGTCGTTTCTCCCAGGAAGAGAATATTCAACGGGAGACAACCAATTGCTAGGGACAGGGTCGCTCACTGTCTCTCCAAGACGGGCGTCCTTGCGCATCACTTTAGTGTGCGCATGGTCGTCCCCCGCCAAGAAAAGAAGTCGATAGTCCAGATCACTGACAGTATCTTGCTGGACGCCTCCTTAGAACGCAAGTTGATCAATTTGCCGCGGGTAATCTTGGAGCACATGGGCAAGTGCACAGGAGGCAGGCACTCTCTTCCCTTCCCTGGCTTAGTCAAGCAGATTCTCAAGCAGCAAGGTCTCTATGCTCCGAAACAAGAACAGTCCTTTGGCATCCACTGGGATGTTAGGCAAATCACCTTGCCCCCAGTTGGAAAACTCCGTTGTAATGAGCCGCTCCCATCCGTCAAACGCCAAATGGAAAAGGAAAGGAAAGAGGCTCAGAGGAAAGCCAAGGCTGCCGCCGCTGTTGCTGCTACAGAAGCTCAAGGTGATCTAGAGGTTGAAAATTTGCAAGTAGATGGGACGCCGGCTGAGGACGCTGTTGAAGAAGAGGACGAGCTCGATGGTATGAGCGTCCCTGATGAGGCCGAGAAGCACTCTACGAAGTATCTGATGGGCATGATGATCGAGAACCAGTGTATGATGATTGATCTAATCCAACAGGTTCACGACACTCTCCACACCCACACAGAACTTCTGGAACGCAACAACGAGCTCCTTGCACAGAACAACTATCTTCAGGAGCAACATCTCAAGGCCCTTGGCAAGCGTCCCCGCAAATGATCACCTTCCCTCTCCATAACCCTGAAAAAGTTTATCTATTTCTTTGGTTTTTGTCAAGACTTTGGGACGCTGTCCCCGCTTTGAACAATCTTTTGTGAATGTGTGTAATGATCGTACTTCTGTCCTCTTATGAATGCCGTTCATTACATTTGTGATTCATTTTGTCTAAGCGTTCATTTCTTTAGTTATGACTTTGTGCTTGCATGCTTTTCAACTTGTTCTCCTTTTCGATGATGCCAAAAGGGGGAAGTATAGTTTTGCAGAGATGCGATTGTCTTAAAGTTGTCATAGAAAGCATGTGTTTAGGGGGAATTTCGGCCAAGTACAAAGGACGCTAGTTAAGAATACGATAGGATGCACTTAAAAGAATGTGTTGCACGCCAACCTAAGCTGAAAAGAAAATCAAGTGTAGTTTCTCATGCTAAAAGCTTTACTTCTGTGCGTATTATTTGAAAGATTTTGTCATCATCAAAAAGGGGGAAATTGTTGGGACGATATTAAGGACGCTAGTCATTAATATCTAAACCAGTAATGATCGTCCCTTGTTTTCATAATGACAAACTCAAATGTATTTAACAAAGTTGTCCAAGTATTTATCTCAGGTAGGTCCAGTGGACGCACATGAGTGAAAAGGACAACAAGTGAACGACAGTCCCTAAGCTGTAGGGACGCACGTCATCAGAACTTCCAATGCTGAACGTAATTGGCGAAGTTCCTGCGCAGATAGGACGGCGTCCTCATCAAGAAGGGACGCGCGCCAAAATACGGACGAAGTTCAAATTCAAATCAAGGCCGCCCCAACATGATTACATCACGTTCGGCCGTAGTCCTCAGAAGGAAGCTTCCCTTGTCTGGGCACGTGTAGATGTTGGATCGTTAGTCAAAAATACAAGGACGTCCTTAACAGGGTTAAGGTCGTCCTTTACCAGGATGTCCTTAATAAAGCTTAAGGACTTCCTTAGCTCGCAGCGGAAATCAAAAGACTAAACAAGTAAAGACAATAAGTAAGGAACGCTTTTGATTTATAGAGGAACCACTCAAGTACCAACTAGTCCTTGAGTGTAAACCTCTACCTCCTTGGAGGATTTTGTAATAGCTTCTTTCCTTTCTTATTAAGTTTCCTTACAATACACTAGCGAGTAGTTACACTTCTCTGGCACTTAGAAGGGCGTCCCTAAGTCCACTAGTAATAACTCCTTTAAGCCTGTAAAGTAACCTAACTTAATCTCTCTAAAGGACGCTATCACCTTTTCCTTACAGTTCGTCGTAAGGACTCTCTCACTATTTTTGTTCTTTTCTGTTACAAACACTTTGTGGTTTTGTGGTACGCTTCTCGCTCGATCTAACACCTAGTTCTCACTTGTTCTTGAGCTTGTTCTTGGTGTTCTTGGTGTTCTTGAGCGACTGACAAATTCCCTAAATATTCTCTGAAGCGTCACATCACAATAAATGCTCTGGACGAGTATTTATAGTGACATTGGGAAAGGGCGACTTTCTCTGACGATCATGCCCTTTGGGGACGTTGCAACAGTAATCAGCTTCCACGTGTCTCTGTGATGATCAAGGAAGCTTACTGGCAATTCCGTTAGACTTGGATGCGGGATCTTCTTCCACGTGGAGATCATGATCAAGGCTTGTCTGGTGATGTCACTTTGTCGGCCAGCTTTGAAGGACTCCAGTGTAAAGGTTAAGGATGGTGTCCTTGTGTATGATTTTGCCAAGCCGTTCACTGAGAGATGTAGCGTCCTTACTCCTTAAGGACGACTACATGTTTATCAACTTGTTGTCCTTTTCAACGTGCGTCCCTGAAACACTTGGACAACTTATTAGATCAAGGCGAGTTTGTCATATCAAAACTAAGGGACGTTAGGCACAATGTTAATTACTGAAGGCGTCCTTAACATTGTCCCAACAATTTCCCCCTTTTTGATGATGACAAAATCTAGGCAATAAACGTTTTGAACTTAAACTCTAGCATGCTTGAAAACTTAAAAAGCGTCCTTTCATCACTTAGTGAAAGTCTATAAGCACAAGTTTTCAGCTCTTGATCTAATCTCTCTTTTGGATGTTAAGGAAAGGACGGCTTTTCTATTCAAAGATTTCTTTCTTAACTAGCGTCCTTAGATTTTATTCAGAGGCATTTACGTCCTTAGTTCCTTTCACTAAAATTCCCCCTTAACACTTGCATATTCTAGATAACTAATAAAAGCGCATCTCTACAAAACTACACTTCCCCCTTTTGGCATCATCGAAAACGATAACAAGTTAGCATAAGGACGATAGCGCAAAATCACAACTATAGACAAGTAAACGCTTAAACACACAAATGCACACAAAGATGAGAATTGCCATTTGAAAGAAGAGATAGTCATTACAGACATTCAGACAAATGTTTTTAAATGAAAAGAAGCACAGGCAAAAAGATAAGGGAATAAAGGGTTAGGCGGTAGGTGATCCAGCAGGACGGCTTTGATCATTGACATTAGCGTCCGTCGCAGCAGGTTCCTCTTCCTCTTGTGTATCACCCTCTGTACTGTCCCTGTGAATTGACTGGACTAGCAGCTTAATCAAGTCGTTCTGAGTCTTAACAGCCTGAAAGTAATGATAGTTCTGTTGCAAGGCCGCATTGTTCTGCTGAATGATGGCGTTCCCTTGTTGCGCAAGAACATTTTGGTTGTTAAGAATGAGGGCGTACAGCTGCTTCTCAGAATAAGCTTCAGTGTTGGAGGGAGCAGGAGAGCACTGAAAGTACGACGGCTGTTGATGAGGAGGAAGATGAGAAGGAGAAAAGTTGAAGTCCATCAGCTCTGCATGAATAAAGGACGATAACTGATCAACTTCTGCATAGCGAGCAACACGATCTTCCTCAGTCTTAGCAACCAAGGGAGGATCAGAGACAACAGTCTTCCCTTTCTTGGCAGCCTCTTGTCTAGCACGCTCGTCCTCAGCAGCTTTCTTAGCAGCTTCCTGCCTTAGACGTTTTTCCTCTGCTTTCCTGGCGGCCTCTTCTTCTTTCTTTTTCTTCTCCGCCTCTTTTCTCTCTTTTTCAAGTTGTTTTCTGATGGAGGGGAGTTCTTTGCTATGCTTGATTTCCAGGACGCCATACTTCTGATCCCATGGCAGTCCCAAAGTTACTTCTTCACCAGGAGAATAAGCGTCATTTTCAATGAGAAGAGCTTTAACAAGGCCGGGATATGGAAGGGCATGGTTCTTGCGGGTGCATTTGGCCATATGCTCAATCATAATTCTGGCCAGGTTGATCTTGCGACCCTGTAGGAAGGCGTCCAAGAGGAGAGAGTCTATTGTTTGGACTATTGATTTCTTCTCCTGCCTTGGGACGATAGTCCTGCATATCATGTAATGTGCCATAGCACCTGTTTGAGTCAGGACTGAAGCAACCCTGTCTAAACCATCTGGAGTCTTCCCGTTAAACACTCTTCTGAACAAGGCTTGCAGCTCTTCGCCTTCCATCCCAAAACCAGATGCAGGAACCCTGTGTAAGGCGTCAGGCCCTGGTCGTTGTTTGTCAAGACCCATTAGCTGGCGGACGGTCTTCTCAGAGAAAGTAGCAGACTCGCCATTTGCCATGAACGTCCCTGTGCCATTCTCAATGTTGATGTTGAGAGAATCATAAAAGCCTTGCACAAGTTTGGGAACAACTGTGACGTTCTCCTCTGAAATCTTGAGCCAACCTTGGATCTTGAGAAGCTCCACTAGCTCCTTGGCCTCAGAAAACTGGCTCAGGAAGGCTTCATCAAACACTAGAGGAGCCAAAATGTGCTCCTGTTTGTTGGTCTTTTTGGCTTTCTTCTTTTGAGGACCAGAAGTGCCGTCCTCATTATCCTCTTCATCCTCATCACTGCCTCCTTCATTATCTCCGTCCTGGAGATTTTCATCAGCTTGTCCTTCAGATGGACCAGCAGCGTCCTTGGACGCCTTTGTTTTCCGTGGACGCTTCTGTCCACCTTTCCCTGTGGGAGCAGATTTGTCTCCCGCGTCCACCGGGACGGCTTCCCAAGGAGGGATCTCGAGAGCATCAGCGTCAATTTGCTCGTCAAGAGAGAGAGCGTCCTCTTGTACAACATTGTCGCGTTGATTTGCAATATGGCGACCAAGCTCTTCGTCCTCAGCAATTTGCTATTTAGTAATTTCATCCAGGACGACTGTTGTATTAACCTCCTCAGATAAAGCGGAGCCAAACTCTGCTTCTATTGAGTCGTCAGGGACGACAACCGTAGCTGAAGGAGCGTCCCTTTCTGCTGAGGGTCCCCTTGATTTGGGAGTGGGAGGGGCAGATGGAGGTGAATTTTGTGGAGATGGGGAGTCAGAAATTTGGATATCAGGGAAGGCCTGTTTGATTTGGAGAAGGGAGGGATCAGGATGGAATGGGTCAAGTACTTCGATGGGTGAGGGAGTGGCGGAGGGTGTGTCTAGAGGAATGGGATTGGGCTTGGGTTTGACAAGTTTTCGCCTTTTGAGGGGTCGTTTTCGGGAACGGTCATGTTTGAATTTAGTGCGTTCCTCCACATGAGAAGGGAATTTGTCAAAAATTTGAGTGGGTAAGGAGGAGGAAGCCTTTTGTGGGAGAGAGTTGTGAATGAGGCGAGATGGAGGAGGAGTAGGTCTGGTAGTAATGACTCTAGGAGGGGATGGAGGAGGAGGGGACGATTGTACTGACCTTTTTCTTGTGGAAAGGGGAGGAAGATCCACAAATCTGGCATTGGAAAGGTCTGGGATGGACTCTATCAGGGGAATCCTCCAATCTTGTCCTTGGAACGCTTCTAGAAAAATGTTGGTGCCTCCACAGAAAGGAGCGTCCATTCCCCCTGTCTGGCGCAGAACTGGCACCACAAATCTTTCCAAGAACGTCCTTAAGTTGCGAAGACGGACTTCATCCTTGCAATCCTTCATGTAGTTAGCCACAGCAACGTATAGGGTGCGTGGCTTGGAGTCAATGAAGTCCTTGAGAATTTCATCAATCTGAATTTCTGGGGGTCCTTCCACATAGAAATTTCTCTTGGCAAGACGCTTTCTCTTCCCACCCATAGACGAACCAGATGCATTCATAACTCTTGACATTCTGAGCTGATCGGAGAAAATAGATCGGAGATTGATCGGAAACTTAGAGAGATGTTGCCGGAGATCTAGAGAGAAGTCAGAGCAAAACGGAGTTTTGAGATTTTAGAGAGCGAAAGTTCTGACAGCCGTTTCAATCAATGTATATATAGGAGGTTGGTGAAGGGCACGCTGGTAACTTCCCAAATTCAAAATTCAAACTGCCAGCGATTCAACTTCCAAAATGGCGCGTTCCGAAAGAACCTGTACTGACGTCCTGTCGGACAGACTAACTGACTTTCACAGAATTGACACTGTCGTCCTGAGATCACCTTAAGAACCATTTTGAAAACCAGGCAAGTACGTCCCGTAAAAGAAAAAATTGAAGATCATAGGACGCTTTTGAAACATTCTCGGCTAGGGTAAGCTTAGAGTTCCCATCATTTCGGCTTATAATGAGGGTTGGGTGATCAGGGATACTCTTTTTCAAGACAATAGAGAAATTCAAAGGCGTTCTCAACATATGCACATAGCAGTTTTAGACTAGCGTCCTTGCAAATGTGAAATTGGTGCATAAAGTACTTAGCAATTATGAAATCAACTAAACATAGCCAAGCATTGAGGGAATAGCAGAACGGGACTTGCTACTTAAAAGTTATCATCCCTAAGAGTACCCTGAGGTGCTCAAAGGGACGTCTGTCAAGTGCTTTAGTGAAGATATCAGCTACTTGGTCCTCAGTCCTTACATGCCCCATACTAATAATTCCTAGTTCAACATTATCACGCAAGAAATGATATCTTATATGAATATGCTTTGTGCGAGAATGAAAAACAGGATTCTTAGCAATTTCAATAGCACTGGTATTATCACACAAAATAGGAATAGTTTCAAGAGATATACCATAGTCCTCAAGTTGATATTTGATCCAAATAACTTGTGAGCAACACGAGGCAGCAGCCACATACTCCGCTTCCGCAGTTGAAAGTGCCACAGAGTTCTGCTTCTTAGATCCCCAAGAGACTAGGCATGAACCAAGAAACTGTGCCATTCCTGAGGTACTTTTCCTATCAATGACATGACCAGCATAATCAGCGTCCGAGTATCCAACAAGCTTGAAGGACGTCTTCCTAGGGTACCAAAGACAAAGATCGTCGCGTCCTTTGAGGTAGCGAAAGATCCTCTTCACTTCTTGCATGTGGGACTCCTTTGGATTTGCCTGGAAGCGTGCACACAAGCAAACGGCAAACATAATGTCGGGACGACTTGCGGTCAAGTAGAGCAAAGAGCCAATCATTCCTCTGTAAAGCTTTTGATCAACGTTCTTCCCTTGTTCATCAGCGTAAAGACGCGAGTTGGGAGAACAAGGTGTTGCCACAGGCTTGGACGTGTTCATTCCATACTTCTCAAGTATTTCACGGACATACTTTTGTTGATGAATGCGCGTCCCTTCTTTGAGTTGGTTAATTTGAAGTCCCAAGAAGAAGTTTAGTTCTCCAATGAGGGACATCTCAAACTCACTACTCATTAAGGACTTGAACTCATCTACAAGCTTCATGTTAGTACTACCAAAGACTATATCATCAACATAGACTTGGGCAATTAAAATGTCCTTATGAACTTTCTTTATGAACAAAGTTTTATCAATTGAACCTCTTGTGTAACCATTAGACAAAAGAAAGGACGCAAACCTGTCGTACCATGCACGAGGAGCTTGCTTGAGTCCATAGAGAGCTTTGTCTAAGTAGTACACATGATCTGGGTGAGAGGCGTCCTCAAAGCCAGGCGGCTGAGCAACATACACTTCCTCCTTGAGTTTCCCATTGAGAAAGGCAGTCTTGACGTCCATCTGAAATAATTTGAATCCTTTGTGTGCGGCAAAGGCAATGAGGAGACGAACGGCCTCAATTCTAGCAACAGGAGCAAAGGTTTCATCATAATCAATGCCTTCCTCTTGCTTGAATCCTTGAGCCACCAGTCTTGCTTTGTTCCTTGACACACGTCCACTCTCATCAAGCTTATTTCTGAACACCCATCGCGTCCCTATGATATTTTTGCCTTTGGGACGTGGGACGAGAGTCCAAACTTTGTTTCTTTCAAACTGATTGAGTTCTTCTTGCATTGCTTGAATCCAGTCAGCGTCCTAGAGTGCTTCCTTGATATTCTTTGGCTCCACCATAGAGACAAAGGCATTGAATGCACAGAAAGCTAAGTTTGCACTCTGGGACTTGCTTGCAGCTGACCTTGTTTGAACTCCTTGAGAAGGATCAGAAACAATTTGAGAAGTTGGGTGGTCCCTAGAGAATCGGGACTCCCTTTGAAACAAATGAGCAAATCTTGGATCAATGTCACCATCTGAATCATCACTATCACTTTGAGCATCGTCCTCAATGTGTTCCCCCTCAGAGAGAGCGTCCACACCTTGACGTTGCTCGCCTTGTTGACTTGATTCAGCTACATCTTGTTGAACTGGGGATTCACTACGAGATGGAACTCCTTGAACAACACTGGGAGCGTCCACTGAGACTTCTTCAGGATTTGGAGACGCGTCCTTAGGAACATAGTATTTTCCAGAGGTCCAATCTTCAGCTTCATCTTCAGAGTCGTCCTGTTGTTGTAAAGAGGAGCGTTCTTTCTTACTTGGCTTTTCTTTGTGAGAAGAACGTTCCTTGAACACAACATGAATACTCTCCTCAAGCTTTAGAGTCCTTTTGTTGAAGACTCTATATGCTTTGCTGGTAAGAGAGTACCCAAGGAATATGGCTTCATCACTCCTTGCATCAAACTTTCCAAGTTTTTCTTTATCATTGTTGTGAACGAAACATTTGCAACCAAAGACTCTGAGATAGTCAATGCGAGGCTTCTTTCCATTCAACAACTCATAGGACGTCTTCTTTAGCAAAGGACGGATCATGGCACGGTTGATGATGTAACACGCTGTAGCAATAGCTTCCGCCCAGAAGTACTTGGGAACGCTATTTGCTAAGAGCATAGTTCTTGCCATATCCTCTAGCGTCCTATTCTTTCTTTCCACAACTCCATTTTGTTGAGGCGTTCTTGGAGCTGAGAAATTGTGAGAGACTCCATGTTGATCACAGTAGGCCAGGAACTCTGAATTTTGGAACTCCGTTCCATGGTCTGATCTTATGGCTTTGAGAGGCGTCTCAAGAGCAACTTCCACTTGTTTGATGAATACTTTGAATGCCTTGAAACAATCTGCTTTAGACACCAAGAAAAGCACCCAACTGAATCGAGAAAAATCATCTACAAGAACGTAAATGTACCTCTTTCCACCGTAGCTCAACGTCTTCATTGGTCCACAAAGATCCATATGGAGCAGTTCCAAAGGCTTCTTTGTACTAACTTCGTTCTTGGATTTGAAAGACGTTCTTGTTTGCTTCCCTTTGATGCAAGCTTCACATTGTTCAACTTTCTCAGGATCAATTCGGGGAAGTCCTTTCACAAGATTTCGCTGGTGTAGCTTAAGGATTGTGCTTGGTCCAACATGGCCAAGTCGGCGATGCCATAGATCAGCGTCCTCCTTTGAAGCAGATAGACACAATTCTGATTTAGGCTTGAACTCCTGGTTAAAGATGTAGACATTGTTTTGGCGTACTCCTTTGAGAACGACTTTGTTTGATTTCTTGTTGATGACGAGGCACTCCTTTGAGTCGAAAGTGACTAGATTTTCACCTTGATCACACATCTGGGAGATGCTAAGGAGATTGAAGCCAAGTCCTTCAACAAGGCTGACATTTGTTGCTTTGATGGACGGGTTTAGAATAGCAGTTCCCGTTCCTTTGATCTTTCCCTTGCCCTTGTTGCCAAACGAGACAGTTCCTCCCGTGGCACTACTTTGGATAGAAGTGAGATGGATCTGGCTTCCTGTCATATGGTTTGAGGCGCCACTATCGATGATCCATGGGCGTCCCCTCACTTCCACCTGCCATAACAACGTTAGTGTTTGGCGACCCAGGCAAGGTGTTCCTTACCTGGTTCGTTACAGAAATAGAACGCTGGTTCTGGCATGTAATCATTAATATTCACATCATTTGAAATAGCATGCTTGCGGAAAGAGTTCCTAGAGCGTCTAGAACGCCTAGGATTAGCCTTAGGAACGGACTTAGCATTTTCGTTGTTAGTCCTAGCAGCTTTTCCATTTTCAACATCTTCTTTGAGTTTTAAGCAATCATATTTGAAGTGATCTCCTTGTCCACAGTACCAACACGTCCTATAGTAAGTACCAAGATAGTACTTCTTATTGGGACGCTGAATCTTGTTTTCTTTCATCTTTTGAGGATTACAAACTTTTGAACCGTCCCCTTTAGCAATCTTCTTGTAAATCTTATGACTAGTGGAGTTAGTGTAGTAGTCTTCCTTTCCTAATTCCCCACTCTCTAGAACTCTAATTCTTTCAAGAAGATTTTTGGTTTTCTCCCGTTCAAGTTCAAGTTCTGAAGTTTTACTTGCCTCAAAATCACTAGGAAGAGAGTTCTTAGTGTCAGATTCATAACCTAGACCTCTCTTAGCTGGGACGAAGACCATTGGTCTCACTTCTTCAACTATGGGACTCTTACCCATCACTTTCACTTCTTCCCTAAGCTTAGCGTTCTCAAGTTTGAGACACATGATTTCAGTTTTTAGGGACTTAGTTTCTTCACAAGAGGACTCTAGTTGAATGGTCATGGAACTATAGTTTTCACATTCAACCACTATATTTTCATTTTCAAGTTCAAGTTCATCCATTCTATTTTGCATGATCACGCTTTCTTCCATGATTTTTCCTATGAGCTTAATGAGTTTAGACTTAGAACACTTTTCAAGAGAACTCATCATAGATTCACGAGTTACCTCATTTTCAGATTTCGAAGCGTTCTGTTCAACAATGGTGACGTCCTCCATAGCCATGAAAGCTACTTGCTCACCATCAGATGCGTCCTCAAGGGCTATGTATGCTTGTTCATCGGGTTCTTCATCATCATCATCATCAGAGGAAGAACTCCCATTATCCCATGCAGAGGCGAACGCTCCAATGAGAGCTTTTGTCTTCATTTCCTTTGCAGACATTCCTGTTGTGCACTTCTTAGCAAAGTGCCCTTTCCTGTTACACTTGTAGCATGTGAGTTCCTTCATTTCTGCCTCAGTGTACTTGCGGCTTTCCTTCTTGGGCATCTTGTGTTTATTGACGTGTTTGTTCCTTTTGCCAAAAACACGGAGAACTTTGTTAAAGAGAGCAACTTCTTCTTCTGCATCCAGTTGTTCTTTAGACTTGCTTTCTCTTTCCTTTAAGGCTTGAACGCGCATCTTCTCGCGGTTCTCAGCTTTGTTGGCTTCCACCATTACAGCGATTTCCTGTTGACGCCGAAGGTACTCAGCGTACTCTGGTGTTGTGGACGCCAATGCAAGATCAGTTTGAGGATTCTGTCCAAGCTGAGCCATATCAGAAATTCTTCTTTCCTCGTACTGCCTGAGCTTCCCATAGATTTCTTCCATGTCTAGAGTTTTGTTGACTGTATTTTCTTTGAACGTTGTCCTGTCAAAGTTCTAGACTCCGGTCAAACCATCAATGACCACTTGAACTCTATTCCTCATGGAGATTTCTGTTTCTAGGATGCCCAAGTTCCTCATCTTGGTGACAAGGGCCTCAAAACGATATGAGTAGTCGTTCACTGTCTCATTTGGCAGCATGCTAAAAGCATAGAACTCCTTCTTGATTTTCAGCTGGACGTCCTCTTTCATTTCAGTTGTTCCTACATGAAACTTCTCCAAGGCGTCCCACTGTTGTTTAGCCGTTGGCAAGTTACCAACTCGAGTGGCGTCCCTTTCACATAGGGATGCTTGAAGGAAGCACATGGCTTTTGCGTTGGTTTCCATCAATTTGAACTCGTCAGGACCCCACTCGTCCTCCTTATCAGCTTTGTCAGCGGGCACCTTGAGATCTCCTGTCATAATGACCTTCCAGCATTGATAATTTTGACCTCTGCAGAAATTCGCGAACCATGTCTTCCAGCGATTGAAGTTGCCGTCCGTCAGGCGCGAAGGCTTCACAAAAGAGATTCCAATCGGTTCCATGTCCATCTTTACCTGCAACTCAGTAAAAATCTAGAGCGCCTGCTCTGATACCAATTGTTGGATCGTTAGTCAAAAATACAAGGACGTCCTTAACAGGGTTAAGGTCGTCCTTTACCAGGATGTCCTTAATAAAGCTTAAGGACTTCCTTAGCTCGCAGCGGAAATCAAAAGACTAAACAAGTAAAGACAATAAGTAAGGAACGCTTTTGATTTATAGAGGAACCACTCAAGTACCAACTAGTCCTTGAGTGTAAACCTCTACCTCCTTGGAGGATTTTGTAATAGCTTCTTTCTTTTCTTATTAAGTTTCCTTACAATACACTGGCGAGTAGTTACACTTCTCTGGCACTTAGAAGGGCGTCCCTAAGTCCACTAGTAACAACTCCTTTAAGCCTGTAGAGTAACCTAACTTAATCTCTCTAAAGGACGCTATCACCTTTTCCTTACAGTTCGTCGTAAGGACCCTCTCACTATTTTTGTTCTTTTCTGTTACAAACACTTTGTGGTTTTGTGGTACGCTTCTCGCTCGATCTAACACCTAGTTCTCACTTGTTCTTGGTGTTCTTGGTGTTCTTGAGCGACTGACAAATTCCCTGAATATTCTCTGAAGCGTCACATCACAATAAATGCTCTGGACGAGTATTTATAGTGACATTGGGAAAGGGCGACTTTCTCTGACGATCATGCCCTTTGGGGACGTTGCAACAGTAATCAGCTTCCACGTGTCTCTGTGATGATCAAGGAAGCTTACTGGCAATTCCGTTAGACTTGGATGCGGGATCTTCTTCCACGTGGAGATCATGATCAAAGCTTGTCTGGTGATGTCACTTTGTCGGCCAGCTTTGAAGGACTCCAGTGTAAAGGTTAAGGACGGTGTCCTTGTGTATGATATTGCCAAGCCGTTCACTAAGAGACGTAGCGTCCTTACTCCTTAAGGACGACTACATGTTTATCAACTTGTTGTCCTTTTCAACGTGCGTCCCTGAAACACTTGGACAACTTATTAGATCAAGGCGAGTTTGTCATATCAAAACTAAGGGACGCCAGGCACAATATTAATTACTGAAGGCGTCCTTAACATTGTCCCAACAGTAGACAACTCCAAAGATGTCGCTTTCCCAGCGATGGTCCCCTATCCACGCGGAGGCTTCCCAAGCGTCAACAGAGTTGACTTCCTCAAGAGGCTCATCGCACCGTTGATGGAAGATCAAGGATCCTGCAAAGACTCAGAGGACGCTAGAGGACAAGAACCACTTCCGCTATAAATACCCCCCCAAGGGTATGCATAGCGGTGTGGACTTTGAAGACTTTCTCTCAAGCTCTCCCGAAGCATTCAAGAACACGAACGAAGATCAAGAAGATCAAGTGAGCTTGAAGCAAGAGAAAGAAAGTCCAACCGCATTAAATCCAAAACAAACCACAAAATAGTTAGAGTTGTAGTTTGTCTCTCACAACGAACCGTGAGAGACGTGTGTGATAGCTTCCTTATAGCTAAGAGAGTTAGGTTACATTGTTAGGTGAGAGGTGTGTTACTAGTGAGGCTAAGAACGGACTCTTAGCTCAGTGAAGTGTAACGACTCGCCTAAGTTGTAAGGACTCTCTCTTAATAAGATAAGGACGGCTATTGAAAATCCTCCAAGCGGAGGTAGAGGTTTATCCATAAGACTAGTTGGTCTTAGTGGGGTTCCTCTATAAATACTCGTGTCCATTATCTCTTTGCGTTTCCTGTTAAGTCTAATTTCCGCTGCACCTAAGGACGCCCTTAACCCAGTTAAGGACGCCTTCACTAACAGACTTACGATCCAACAAAACTCTATGTTGTTTACCAGCCAGACAATCAGCACATGGTTCGTTGTATGTTAGATTGTAAGAAACCTCACGAGTTCATACATCAGAGTGTCTCCCTTATACAAACCCAAGGAGACTAGCTCTCCATAACAAACTAAAAACCTAAAAAGAGAGAATTGGATTATGAATTAGAATAATGGATACCTAAAATCTAAGGCAGGCTCCTCCCTATATAGACTTAGGGAACATGCTCCCCTAATCTAATTAGGAAAGGTGAAAAGATAGAAAAGGAAAGAGGAAAGATAAGAAAAAGGAAAGAAGATAGAAATCTCGTCCGCCCCGGATCGCATACCACCGCGGTCGCATCGTCTCCACCGTACCCGCGGAAACACGGCAGAATAGAATAGGTCGTCTCGGAAGCCACCGCGGTCGCGGAGTCGGGACAGAATCACTGGTATCACTTCGGAGGCTGTTTTCACCCTCTTCGGCATGGAATCTGACTTCGTTTAAAGTTTGAATTGAAGCTCTTCGAGTTAGCTTTCCAATGGAATCGGAATCAGCTCAATACGACGACTGTAGCTCCAGATATATCCTTCGCAAGCAAGAGGTGTCGTGCAGACAAGTCAAAACGCCTTAAAAACCCTTGAAACTTGAATCCTTGTACCTTCGGCCTAGATATTACAATTAGCACAAACTCTTACCTAAACACACTCAATATAGCCCTAAAATACAACAGTTATCACGTACAAACTAGGGCGAATCAACTTCCCATATCCCATAATCTCCCCTACATTGCCAAATCAAAAGTTGCGGGATTCATACCCTCAACTATGCACTTGCACAACTCAAACTTGTGGTATTGATAAACCCAAGCACCATGTTCTTGCACCACTTGTAGAAATCTATAGAAGTACTCATGGAAGTGCTCATTTTCTCATTGATCAAGTCTCAACATACTCATGGTCTATGAAACCTAAAATCACAAACAAAAAGAAACAAATCAAAAGCAAAAAGGACCTAGTCTACCGATTGTAGGAAACATCCAAAACTAGCAGAAGTCCCCGGCAACGGTACCAAAAGCTTGATAGGCTACTAGACCAACACCGCAAGTGTACGGGTTGTGTAGTATCAAGGTGTCGATCTCTAGGACTTGAGTAGAATTGGTGAACCGACAATCATGTAGCTAGGCATATATGAAGCAATTTTGGTTTGAAATGAAGGTATTCAACTAGCAACCAAATAAAAGGGAGAAAACAAGTAACAAAATGATACAAATTCAATATGGGAAAGGCAATCCTAGAGTCAAGGTACTCACACTATGAACCTAGGCAACACTTTGCAAGCATGCATAAATCTTGATCAAATCATAGTTTGGAGAAAACTACCTTTTTTCATCGTCTAATCCTATCGAATCAAACAATTGTGCCTAGAATACGATAATCATCCACTTTCGTGGCTTGACATCCAGGACTAGGCCCTTTGAGCTAAATAGGGCTATGAATCGGGTCAAGCCCTCATCCACCGTCGTGGCTTGAGTGAGCTTGTCCAACTCAAGCCACTTTCGGTAGGTGATCCGCTCAAGAGATCCCTAATCAATTCTCATATCAAAGGGTCCTCAATCAATCAATCCTATTCTTCAAGTGAGGGATGAGATCTCTCAACACAAATCCCGAACCTATCTTCCTATTGACAACCTAACATCTCGGTTTCAATCATCATCAAGGCTCAAATCACAATCAATTTGGCATTAGGCACATAGGATTGAAACAAACCACAATCAAGTCTCAATTCATGCAAGCAATTCAAAGTTCTACCTAGAATCCATAGGGTTTTCCCGAAACCCTAGGATTTGGGACTCTACCTAAACATGGAAAACAATAGATATGAAGAAGAGAGAAGGAAATTCATACCAAAGTTCATTCTATTGATTGAAATGGCAACAATCTCAAATAACTTCCTTCAAATCTCCAAAACAGAAAGAGAGTTTTAATGGAAATCCTAGGTCTAAATTGAGAAAAATCCCCAAAAGGGGGAAAAGAGAGGTACTCTCCTCAAGGAGGAAGGAGGTATTTATATAACCCTAAAAGGAAAAGAGGACTAAAAGAGGAAAACGGGGGCATCGCGGCGAGACTTGGGCCGTGACCCGCCCGGGTCGCACGGGAGAAAGCAGGGCCGACCCGGGCCGTGACCCGGCCAGGTCGGCCCTTGGAGTTTTGTACGCGGTCTCGGCTTGGCAAGAAAGGCTGACCCGGCCCGTGAACCGCCTAGGTTAGGGCCTGGATGCCCGGTCTTTGCCTTCTTGCTTCGGCTTCTCGGCACTTGCTTTGCTCGCGCTTTCGGTTTGCTTCTTGTGGTGTCTTCTCGGGCCTTTCCTTTACTCCGTCTTCGAGCTAATGTCGGCTTCTTGAGTCCTCTTGATCTCTATCACTCCATTCTCCTCCAATTCACCTGAAATTCACAACGAACAAAGTGTAGAGTCTGAACCGAGAAACTAAACTGAAAACAACTAAAAGACTAGCTTGAAAGAGAGAAAAGCAAAGCGAAAGATAATGAAATATGAGCTAATATGCACTCTAAGTATGATCTAGATGCAAGCCGTCAAAGGCCGTGGGCGGGCAGCCAGGTCCGCAGCCGCTGTAGCAGCCGCCAAAGAGAACCCGAGAACCCTACGTAGCTGCGGGCGCGGTTGTCCGACCGTGGGTGCGGTGCATGCCTGATCCGAGCGGAGCGAGAATTTCTGTCTTGTTTCCTTTTCTTATCTTTTCTCCTTTCCTTATTAGTTTCGGGGAGCATTTTACTTGGGCCTATATAAGGAGGAGCTTGCCTTAGGTTTTAGGTATCTTATCCATTGTTATCTCAACTTACATTCAATTAAAACTCTTAGCTTTCTTTGTATTATGGAGAACTAATCTTCCCTGGAGTTTATTCAATCAAGGAAGCCTTATTATGATACCGTGAAATTCTGGTAACTTCTTTATCCTTAGGTCTTTATTGATACTCTTGTGCTTCATTCCATGATCTTTGTTCGATTCTATAAGCCTGATCAACTTGTTTAATTGACTTAGATCTATTGTTTAAATTAGGATTGGTTGTTGTCTATGCATCTTTTCTATTCTCGAAACAACGCTATTCTATGACCGTGGACTAGGTTAGGGAAGAGTATTCAATGGTTGTTTTGTGCATGAGACTCGTAGCTTGATTGCATGACCTAAACTGGTTTTCGGGTCGATCCGTTGGTCCATAAGTTCAAAAACGTAGCCGGAGACCCAATCGGTAACCTAGTTTTTGTAATTGTGCAAAGTCGAAGGTTGACGCCGAGCGAAGTCGAAGGCTGTCAAAAGCTGCCGCCAATCGAGCGAAGTGTGGGACTAAGGGTGGAAGTCTGAAGTTTGAAGGAGTGCAAATTTCAAAGTCCAAATTCCCCTTGGAAACACGGCACAATTATTTTTTAATTTATTATTTATGGGTTTTATGAGTCGGCCTATAACACGTAACTCGACCCGAAACCTAAATGAAGAACTATTTGACCCACGGTCTCACCCGTAAATTATAGGTCAGGTCGATCCGGATTACGGATGACCCGATTGGACAAGCTTAAGTTAAACCTTGCACTATCAAGAAATTAAGTGTTTTAAGGATTTGTTTCCGCAAAATGGGGATGAATTCATTGGTTTTAATTAAATATTCTTATTATATACACCTTCACAATTATTAATTAATGATAAGACCATTGACTTTTTTTTGCATACATGTAAATGTAACCATGTACGAATACAATGATAAGAAACAAATTCATAATAGTCAAGTAGAGACCCAATTACACCGTAACAATAAACATAACCAGCGTGCGCAAAAAAAAAATAAACATAACCAGCCTTATTTCATTTGCTACCAGAGGAGACTCATTAAGGAGAAAATGTCTGCAGAATTTATGTGCAAATCAGGCTGGATTTTACTCGCTTTAACCCTAGTAGCACTCCAAACCCAAAACGGAGTCGTTTTGGTGGGTGCAGAGTTGACCCAGGAGGGCAACTATTGCGCGGCGGCGTCGGGCAACTACAGCGACGGGGAAGCGTTCCAGGTGAACCTGGGGCAGGTGGTCGCGAATTTGACCGACGACGCTTCGGGCGGCGCCCTATTCTCCAACGTGACCGCCGGAAAGGGCAGCGATCGGGTGTTTGGACTCTACTATTGCAACGGCTTGATGGACGGCGCTGATTGCAGAGCCTGCGTAGAGGCCGCGGCCGGCGAGATCCAGGATTCCTGCACCACCAAGGAGGCCATCATTTGGTACTTCGAATGTACCCTAAGGTACTCTGAATGTACCTTCAATACATGGATCTTACTATCTTAATAAATTTACCTATTCTTTCGGTCGCTCTTCACTCCATTGTAGATGGGCCACCAGTTTTCTGTCGTTGCTCTGCTGGATGAAATATACATCATATGCTCAATTAGTCACAATAATTTGCTGTACAGTTCTTCGCCTTTATGAGAAGACTACTACCCATCGCTTTGTGACCGTGTTTCACTTTCTTGCAAGTACTATCATGAGAGCTCGAGCACTAATGCGTCGAGCGCAATCGTGTTTCACTTTCGAGTGATAAAGAAAATGAATCATTGTTATGCATGTTTTCCTGATCATGAGTTACTTTGCTGTGATCGATTTCGTACAATTGCACAATCATATGTATTACAGTAATAACGCTATTATGATATGATGTGATGATGGAACCAACAACAACAACAACTACCATTAGGTACTCGAATCGGGACATATTCTCCAAGGCAGAGGTGTCCCCCTACGCCCACCGGACCCACGACCAATTTGTGTCCAACAAAACAGCCTTCTCCCGCGCCCTCAGCTCCACCCTCACCACCGTCATCAAGGAGGCGGCCGCCGGCAAGCCACCACCGAAGCTGAAGCCCCTGGCATACGCGGCCTCCCAGGCCAATCTCTCCTCCACAGAGACGCTGGTGGCGGTGGCGCAGTGCACGCCCGACATCACGGGCCCGGCCTGCTCCTCGTGCCTGGAAGCGGCCGCCTCCAACATCTCCAGCTGCTGTCGGGACACCGCGGAGGCCATGGTGTTCCTCCCCAGCTGCCAGCTTCTCTACACCGTGTCGTCCTCCAACTCATCGGCGGCCGCCCCTTCCTCGTACTCCAACCCCTTTTCCTCCACCAGCACACCATCCGGCCACGGTTTGTTACTCTCTTTCCTTTCTTTCTTTCTTTAATCCGTTGGAAGCTAAGCAAGCCTATAACCCAATCCTCTTTTCTTATGTACAAATATAATTCTAGAGTTTTTTGACTTTCACTGCAGGCAAGTCGAATGGGAGCGTGTTGAAAAGCAGGGGAAATGTAATTGCTGAGATTTCGGCGGCACTCGCGTTCCTCTTTTTCGTCTCTCTCAACATCACATTTTAGATTCATACCCTCTCTGTTTTCTTGTAATTTTGTATTCGTTTATATTGCTTGTGATTTTCACTGTGTACTGGTTGCCCTTCTTAGTTAAAAGAAACATTCTCGGAAAATTATTCCGGTGAGATACTAGCTACCTCGTTCATCTCGGTCCCTCACTTCTATTTTCTACTTTATTGATCTAGTCAGGATGTCACTAGTCAGGATGTCTTATATCACTATTTCTACTTGATTGATCTAGGATTTCATTAGCCAGTGATTATATGACCATTCCCCCTAATTCTTTACAAATGAAATGAAGCAAACAGTACAAAAAAATCAAATTAGACACTTAAAAAATTAAGTATATCAAAGACTACGGGTAAAATTTACAATTGAATTCACCACGTAATTGTACTGAGGTTTGTATGTCAGCTGAAACAAGTTGGGGTGTTCGTGGACGGATATCCGGCTAAACGGATCGAATATTACCGGATAAAAATTCTCAAAAGTGCTATCCATATCCGATCCGCATATATCTGGATATACGATCCGTTTATCTCGGGTCGGATCGGATATCCGGTTTACCATTTGACATGTAATTTTCAAAAAAAAATGTTTATAACACGAAAATATGACATTATGCTAAGAAAATATATAATTTTATCGGATCGGATCACGTTCCGTCGGATTTTAGGGGTAAGATTCTATTCCATATCCGGTCCGTTATCCGACTAATTTTCTCGGATCGGACCGGGTTCGGATAATTTTCCGTTGGAGTCGGATTTTCGTGGATCGGATCGTCGGATCATCGGATCGGAATGAACGGATCGGATATTTATGAACGCCCTTAGAAACAACATGCATGGTAACATAATCCTCTCGTCCTTTTGGTTGCCAAAAAAGGTCATACTTATTTATGTTTAAAAATTAACAACTTAATCCTAGTTCCACCTAGACGATCCTTTTATGAACAACTTTATTTTTTAAGAAAGAGATGACCCTCATCGTCGGAAGGGTGAATTTGTTTAATAAGAAATAAATGGGCTATATAGTACTGTACTTAATTGAGGGTAGCTCAACCACTTACACTATCACATAAAGAAAAGAAATTTCAGATGGGGCTCATAATTCATTCATCCTAACGAAGATTAAAAAAAAAAAAAATTAAGTCAAGTCAATCCCTACCAATTAAGCTTTTGCATAGCAAAACCAGGTTGGACAACGGATGAGTGATAAGGTTTCCGGGATAATAACCAGGTTAGGAGCTGTGGAAGCTCGAAGAACCCGATTAGGGAAGAGCTTAGGGTCAGCAATGAGTTGGAATACCGACCGAAGAAGCTACTCCGAGTTTAGCAAAGGATTTGCCATTGATTGTTGAGAGGTTTTGAGAGATTGAAGAAGATGCTGATTTCATTGATGATTTTCATTCAGGCTACAAAGGGACTTATAAGACTACTAGTAAACCGGAAATACAAATGGAAATTGCTAAACCGAGTACATAAATCACTGAACCGACCGGGTCTATTATAAAAATATATGAGGCATATATGCCCTGTAACAGTACTCCCCGCTGGAAGAGATCCTTGTCCTCAAGGATCATCAATGAAGATAGCAGCCCTTCTAGATCACCATACACATCGTCAAGTTCAGCCCTGTCCTTAGAGGCAACACATCCACAAAATATGGAAACCATCTCAGCATTAATTTCCCACTCATCTTGAAGTGAAATTCCAGGATCGAATACTAGTACTGAAGAGCTTCCTTCCTCCGTGCTGAAATTTTCCAAAGCAGTCTTGGAATATACTGGTATGAGAATACTCAATTTGCCTTTCTTAAAGCACTTTGCATTCAGCCACTTGGAGTGAATGGTAGAGTACTCATATGACCCCTGCGGGAAGCCAACAACTTGAAAATAAAAATAAGAGCTGTAAACAAGCAGTGACTTCCTCCCATTTGCATCATAAACCAATGCCAAAGCAGTAGCAAATGGAGAGATATTTTGCAACTTAAAATCAATATAAAAGGTATTCTCCAATTTTAATTCAAATGATGCACTCCATATACGTGCAACACAATTAAAAATACCCCACCACTTGGAAAGGAGCAGAACACCACCACTAAGAGGTGCATGAAGTGCTTGGCCAAAAACACAAGACAACAACCTTAGCAACTTGATAAAATCAGCAAACTCAGAGAACCATCATTTCGGAAGGCATACAAGCTTTGATAGTACCTAAGACGATGTGAACCCGATCTTCTTGCAACTCAAACTGAGCAACTTTGTATTCTAAGACTTTCCCAGCATTGATAGTGGACATCGGTTCTCCTCCGGGATCAAAATTGAATGTCGTTAAACAAGTGATTGATCCACACAAGTGCATTTCTAAGTTCACACCACTAGGTTGCTTTATAAGATTCTTGTAGAAGCTTTTGCACTCCTCCTCAATGAGGTTAACATTAGACAGCTTCCTCAGCAACCTGTCCAAACCAGCAAGTTCAATGATAACCATCTCCTTACGAGCTTCAAGTTTCTGCGTAGTAGGTGAGTAAAGTGACTTTAAGCTGTCTTCACCAGCATTTGGCAGCATAAATTGGCCAGTATTTAATCTGTCAGTGAGCCTGGTTACGGACATGGACATAGCGACAACTCAAGTCTTCAAGCCTCCTCCTGGATCATGTACAAATGCCCCCACAACATCAAGCTCATCCGCAAGAAACTTAGGTATTCCACTGAGCATACAATGGGCACCAAAAATTGAGAACTCCTTTGCAACACTTATCTCATCCAAATTCACTTTGAGTTTTCACTAACACCAGCAAATTCAACCCTGTCAACACACTCATTCTCATACATAATGCTAGGATCAAAAGCAAGCACTCTCATAGTTATAAATGTACACATCCAGTAATCAAGTTTGTCCTCAACTACACTTAGTGATTGAGATTCAAGTGATTTTGTGAGTTACTTACCCTCAACATCTTCAAATTAGCATGTTTCAGTGGATCTTGTTGCTTGAGCATTTCATCGAGCACCTGGTGTGCGACCGATTCATTTAAGTCCTTAGCAACAATCAATTGTCTTCGTCCCGGATCAAAGCTCAAATCATCTTGTACGGGTAACCCCTCTAGGCCCTTTATCATCTTCGAATCAACCCCTGACTCGGGCATTTCGTCGAGCACCTGGCAGGCACCAAGTGAGGAAGTTCCTTTGCAATAGTTGACTCTAATGGGACGCATTCCTCTGGCTCGGTTGATTCCATGTTTCTGACAGCAAGCGAGTTGGGCGTTTCAACAAGCATTTGGTGGTCACTGCCCTTCTCCTCTAAAATGGATGGCAGCTCAACGCACCCTTCGATCCACCCGACAAGGTCGAGTATGCAATCAAAAGTCTCGTGGCTGTAATCAGCATCATCCGGCATTCCTTCGTACAGTCCGGTGATGACCACACCTCCATCGTCACCGACAACGACTTGTGGGTGAGGAAAATTAAAGCGCCGACTGATGAAAGCCTTCAAGTCAGAGATCAGACTCTCCCTCTTTCAAGCCTTACCAACTTCAACATAGAAGCCTTCATCGGTGGGTACCGAAACATGTCGGAGGAGCACGAGCTCTGATACCAGTGATACGGGTTTCCGGGATAATAAGCAGGTTAGGAGCTATGGAAGCTCGAAGAACCCGATTAGGGAAGAGCTTAGGGTTAGCAATGAGTTGGAATACCGACCGAAGAAGCTAATCCGAGTTTAGCAAAGGATTTGCCATTGATTGTTGAGAGATTTTGAGTGATTGAAGAAGATGCTGATTTCATTGATGATTTTCATTCAGGCTACAAAGGGACTTATAAGAATAGCTAGTAAACCGGAAATACAAATGGAAATTGCTAAACCGAGTACATAAATCACTGAACCGACCGGGTCTATTATAAAAATATATGAGGCATATATGCCCTATAACAATGAGTCAGATGACAATTAACCACTTGCAAATCTGATTCAAGAATTACTTTCCTAAAGTCTTTCTTCAAGCCTCATATTCAACCTATTTAGCACTCCTCATAGCATCGCCAATGAAATCGAGCATATCCTAATGTTATGAACAAACACACCGAGCCAATGTCTACTATTGTGCCCTAAAACTTCCCCAACAGTCGCTAACCCCGTATCATAGCATTCAACTTGTCTTGTTTTGCTTGCTGCTCCTTGGATAGTACTTGAGGTTGTTTAATGACGTTGGTTGATAGAGCATATAGGTGTTAGTGTTTAGAGCATGTTTTATTTTGTTTATATGCATTTTTAGCTAGGTTTTTTCATCTTTTGTAGTTTAGTTTAGTTTGTGTCAAGATTCGGAATCTACACTCTTTTGTGCTTTAATGCAGGTCTTTGGAGAGGATCGAGTGTAGAGAGGTAGGGTTGGGCAAAAATAACCGGATACCGGTTAATCGACCGTTTAACCGGTATCCGAAAGTTTTTTTCGGTTAACTGTGACGAGAATAACCGGAAAACCGGTTATAATTAACCGACCGGTTTTGTAAACGGGTTAACGGTTCGGTAATGGTTAGTCATATATTTACAACCGGTTAACCGTTGAACCGTTTAATAAAATATTAATATATATATTTTTTGAAAAAAGTAATATAAATAAATTAATTTAATTGTATTAGGCTTTTTTAATAAAAGATATATTCTACATTTGGAAAAAATAAAAGATATATTCTATACATTTAATTGTATTAGGCTCATAAATGGCATGAAAAGATAGGTACGTATTATATACTTTATTAAATCGGTTCAAAAAATACAATATTGTATTAGGCTTTCAATGCTATCTTTCTTTCTCACTCAGCCCCAA
This sequence comes from Polygonum maritimum, assembly GCA_963924305.1. Taxonomy (NCBI): domain Eukaryota; kingdom Viridiplantae; phylum Streptophyta; class Magnoliopsida; order Caryophyllales; family Polygonaceae; genus Polygonum; species Polygonum maritimum. The sequence goes on along the minus strand of OZ002730.1, from coordinate 12,492,565 downwards.
ATTTCCCAAAACTCAAACTTCTTCCCAAACTCCTCTTTACCTAGATCTGCAGCCACCCTTTACTCGCCGGCCACCAACGACAACAAGCCCGCGCTGCCCACACTCGACGGCAACATCCTCACGCCGCATACCCGCTCCCCCTCTCTCTCTCTCGCGTCTCCTTCCTATTTCTTCTTACCCAGATCTGTGGCTTTCCCCTCGCCGCCGATCCCGACGGTGGCCAGGCCTTCGCTCACCACAACCGAGCTCGACGACCTCGCTAATCCACACTGCTCGTTCGGCCTCCTGCTCTCTCTCCGAACTTTCGCCAACCAACCTATATCTAGCGCTTAAGCCTCACCCACTCGGCCTTGACGAGGTTTGATCTTTGTCTCTTTCAGTTTTCGATTGGTGATGAAAGTTTGGATCTTAATCCAGCTCTTTTTGGTCCCCATATGAAATAGATGGCAAGCCATAATGATGTAACGGACATTAGTGATGAAAGTTTGGATCTTAATCCAGCTGGAAAGAGCAATGCAGAAATGAACCCAACTCAGCGTAAGGTATCAACTATGGCTTCTACTAATGTTGCTTCAGCTTCTAGTGTTATTCAACCAGGAAAGAGGAAGAATACTTATATTCAGTGGAATCATTTTGAAAGAGTGAGTCCCACAACTGCTAAATGCAACTATTGCTCTAAAGTTCTATGTGCTTCTAGTTTGAGTGGAACTAGTGGTATAAAAAATCATCTTAGCACATGTAAAAAGAATCCTGCCAATTAACCTAATAAGAAGCAAAAATTGATTGAATTTCAGCCTAAGACTACTGTTGGTAGTGATGGAAAAGTTCATGTTATTAATGTTCCTAAGCTGTGGCATTTTGATCAAGATGTGGCTCGATCAGGACTTGCTCATATGATTATTACATATGAATTACCATTTAGTTTTGTGGAGCATGAAGGATTTCGTGAATTCTGCAAGTTATTAAACCCTCATTTTGTTGCCCCTTCTCGGAGGTCTATCACTGGAGATTGTTATGGCCTTTTCATTGAGGAGATGAGGAAAATGAAGATATTCTTTAGTCAATTGTCTTCTAGGGTCTCTCGTACTACAAATACTTGGACTTCAGGCCAGAATTTGTGTTATATGAGTTTGACTGCACAATTTATTGATAATGAGTGGACTATGCACAAAAAGATACTTAATTTTTGTCACATAGCTGGTCATTCTGGACAGATTATAGGCAAGGCTGTTGAAAAGTGTTTGACTGAATGGGGAATTAGAAATGTCATGACAATCACAGTTGATAATGCCAGCCCTAATGATGTTGCTATTAAATATCTAAGAAGAAGAATCAATCATTGGGGTGGTAGTCTCCTTGATGGTAGGTTTTTACATATGAGGTGTGCTGCACATATCTTGAACTTGATCGTAAAAGACGGTTTAAAAGATCTGAATCCTTCTATTTTGAGAATCCGTACTGCTGTGAAGTATGTGAGATCATCCCCTGCTAGGCTTCAAAATTTTGAAAAATGTGTGAAAGAGGAGAATATAAAGTGGTAAGGTTTGGTATGCTTGGATGTTAAAACTAGATGGAATTCTACTTATCTCATGCTCAATTGTGCTATCAAGTTTAGATTGGCTTTTGATAACTTGTTGTCCAAAGGTGGTCCATATGTTAAAGAGTTTGTTAAGCTGGGTGGTCCACCTATTGAGGAAGATTGGAACAAAATTAGTTCTTTCTTGCCATTTCTGCAAATATTTTATGATGCCACTGTACGACTGTCAGGGAGCCGTTATGTCACAGGAAATCATTTTGTGCCACGGCTATTTGATGTTTCAGATTTAATTTCTAGTCATTGTGAAAGTTTGGATTTGGGCATGAAGCATATGGCAGGTCAGATGAAGGTGAAAATGGACAAATATTGAGGAAATATTGATAATGTAAACATCTTGTCATTTGTTGCATTTGTTCTCGATCCAAGGTTCAAGTTGCGTTATCTTGAAGTTGTGATTGATGAGATTTATGATGAAGAAAAGGCTGGGATAATGAAAGTAAAAGTTCAAACTACGATGCGGTCTTTGTTCCATACCTTTAATGTTTCAGCAAGTCCGATTAAGGACACTAGCCAGATTGGGGATTCTTCTTTGCATGAAGTAGAGAAGAGTGGAATCGTCAAAGAGTTAAGTGGATCAGATCGTTTGAAAATGAAATTTCAGCAAAAGATCCCACTTTGGCAGTTACTGAAAGGAAAAATGAATTAGACAAATATTTGGATGAAGAATCTGAACCAGTAGAAGGTGATTTTGATATTCTACAATGGTGGAAAGATCATCAAAAGCGATATCCTGTTCTTGCTAGGATTTCTCGAGATGTGCTTGCAATACCACGTACAAGTGTTGCTTCAGAGTCGGCATTTAGTACTGGAGGTCGTGTGCTTGATTCTTTTCGAACTTCTCTGACGCCTAAAATGGTGGAGGCTCTAGTTTGTGGTCAAGATTGGATGCGTACTTCGCGTACTCATTTTCCAGTCGAGGAGAACCTACTTGAATTAGAGGCTATGGCTTTGGAAGAAGGTTTGTGTATTATATCTTGCTTTCTTTTCTTTTCTTATATATATTGTCTAACTCACTATTTTGTTGTGTTACTGTTTATAACTTTTAGGCATGAGAAAGCTGATGTTAGAGCAACCGTTAATTGAAATCGATGAGGCTATGGAAGAATTATGTATTTCCAACAATGTTTATTCCAACAATGTTTATTCCAGCAACCGTTTATTCCAGCAACCGTTTATTTTTGAAACTCTATGTAATTCGATCGATGCTTTGATATGTAATCCAATTATGTATTTAAACAATGTATTCGACTACGTGTTTTGATTATATATTTCGGTATATATCGTTTAAAATGCATGTATGTAAAATGAATAAATTCACTTTCAAAAAGTGGTTAACCGACTAACCGACCGGTTTTCATGGTTAACAGATATCGGTTAACCGGTTCTTAACGGTTCGGTAATGGTTATCATAATTTAGTAACCGAATATCCGGTTAACTGATATCCGGTTAACCGAACTTCCGGTTACCCGTCCGTGCCCACCCCTATTGAGAGGTAGACAATGGTGGAGAATCAAGCTAAGGAAAGGAGCATGAAATGAAAGAAAAGCAAAATCTAGAACTAGGAAGGGACATGAGTGAAGTTAACCACATTCAGACACGACGCGACCTGGGAAGTCATAGTGCAATCGTGTCTTACGGGATCAAACCACGCAACAATGACTGGAAGTTAATGGCCAAGGTGCGGTTTGGGAGGTCAAAGTGCAACCACACTTTGTTGGGTTAAACCGCGTAACAACCCGTGTTTGTGGAAGCTTGTGTCGAGTTATCTTGTTATCTCTTAGACGGGATTTTATGTATTTTAGGAGGTTTTAAGATTTATTTTTAGTATAAGGAGATCTTAGATGATACAATTTGGGAGAATTATCATTAACTTGGAGTTGAATAATAGGTAGAGAACATGAGAGAAACCCTAAACTTATAAGTTGATTCCCTTGGTTTTCTCTAGCTAATTTTCTATCTTATCCAACTAGTTTATTAAAGTTGTTTGATTTGAATTGTTGTTAGGTTTGAATTCTCCAATCAAACCTTGACTAGATTGTTATCTCTATCATTATATCATAAATCCTGCCTAAGGTTTTATTAACTTGATCACCTAATATGATTTCTAAGATGAACTATAGCCAAATTGATTAAATAACCAGTCGGTATTGAATAGATTATAAATAGATATCTTTATATAATCTAAACCGTTTCAATTAAACGGTTAAAGAAAGAGATTTTGGTCAGATATCCTTTGAATTTCTAGCTGTCATAAGTGGTTGTTTCTATTGATGCTTGGATTGTAATGTTGTTGCCCAAGTGAATCTCGGACGTATCTTAGGTTTTTTGATCATTAGGGTTGTGAAGTCTGGCCGGATTAACAACTATAGTTGAAGTTTAAAAGTCTTAATTAAGATCATGAAGTTGGGTTGTTCAGAGTTTCACAATAGATTGGTTAAGGTGAAATTGGAATAATGAAAAAGATCAACAATCACTTCTGAAATAGATATAAATTAGTTGGATATCTTCATCACATTTGATTTTACAATCTTGATTTGATATTTACTCTTAGTAGTTAGTAGTTTAAACTTCAAAACCCCACTTTAACTAATGCCTAAAAATAAATATTAGAACATAAATCTCTGTGAGATCGACCCTTACTTTCCCGCTATGATTTAGTTGCATAGTTAGGATTTCTTTGACTGACTCCAATGAACATCGAAAAGGCCACATCATCGGTGATGGCCCCACGTGATTATGACAATGAATTGAAGGAGGCAAAGTGTGGTGGAGATGACACCGAATGGTGTTGGGCAAGTAACGTTAAGATGGCACAGTGCTTTGGATAAGCACAATTAACGTGGAGGGTCTTGGTTTGAAGGGAAGAAAAGTCCTCATCACTTAATGACGAGGAGAAGTCCTCTAGACTAGAGGATTCACCCTTCACGACAAAAATCACGAGAGTGGAATACCTAGGAAGTTCACCTCACCCACCATGACTCCTTTCAGTTTTCCATTGGTCTCCCTCTTTCATCCTAATTTGATGATAACCACTTCTAACTTCCATTTTACTAAACAAGAATGAACAATGGAATCCGTCAAGCATATCATCTAATCTAGAAGTATGTCGATGATACTTTACCATTGTTTTGTTGACCGCATGGTAATTAATGCACATACACTACATTCCATCCTTTTTGGATACTAGGATGGTCAGGATGGTGCAATGGCTCAAGATCCCTCTCACATATCCCTTATCCATCAAATCTTGGACTTGATTTTGTAACCCATTGCTCTCTTCGAGGTTGACCCTACATGTAACTCAGTTTGGGGGGAAGGGGGGGGGGTAGTTTCGTGCATCATATCAACTTGATGCTCTATCCCACAATGGGTGGGACGCCAATGGCAACTCATCGAGAAAAATATCCTTGTAAGCTTACAACACAGAAGAAACTTGGAAAGAAAGGGTTGACATATTTAAATACACAAGTAAATCCTTCCTAAAATGAAGAAGGCAAGAAGAACCTCCCTTAAACATGAGTGACACATCATTTAGAATGGCAAGCAGAACAGAGAGGAACTGACTGGAGAGGAAAGAAAAATTATAAAGAAAAATTATAAAGGAATGTCAAGGAAAATGAATTCCTAAAAATTAACAGGATTTGGATGGATTATAAATCGTTTACTATCGGCTTGTACACAAATGTAAAATCCATTATTTTACTTTCTCTTCCATCCAAACAATATTTATTAAAAATCTATATTTTCCTCTACTTTCTCTCTTGTTTAACTACCATCCTTTATTCCTTTGTTTTACTCTACCTCTCTTAATCTATTCCCAAAGGGGTTACCCTTGTTCACATGAGCATTTATATTTGCTCTAATGTCTTTAAAATAAACCGCATGCCTTAACAAGAATAAGCGGTTGATGACAAATAGCAACGGGGATGGATTGCAAGAGCTTCCTTGTACGATTGCTGAACCACCATTGCAAGACTTTGAAAGAGCTAAAACAAGTCCAAGCTCACATCATTACCATCCCATCTCTCTCCGATTCCGACCGTTTCTTTCTCACAACTCGCCTGGTTTTCTTCTGCGCGGTCACCGAATACAGCTCCATTGAGTATGCTTCTCGTGTTTTTCGACAAGTTCACACCCCCAATCTGTTCCTTTACAACGCCATGATCAGGGGCTACTCTTGCAAAGCAAGTGGTTCTGGATCCCAATCTTTTGCTCTGTACAAGAAAATGATGTGCAACGGCATTTACCCCAGTAGCCTGACCTTTCCCTTTCTCATTAAGGAGTGCACCACTAGGGGCGATCCTGTGGGGGCTGGGGCTCTCTATGCCCATTCTGTGAAGCTTGGTTTTCATGCCGATGTGTACATTCAGAATGCCATGATCAGTCTATACTGTGAGTGTGGGCTCATGGATAGTGCACGGCAGGTGTTCGATGAAACTCCTAACAGGGATGTTGTGTCGTGGAACGCGATGATTGTTGGATATTTTAGAAGTGGATATACTGATTTTGCATTGGATTTGTTTAGAAGGATGGAGGAGAGGAGTATATATACGTGGAACTCAATGATAACGGGCTGCGTTCAAGCTGGCCGTGCAAGGGAAGCTCTTGAGCTTTTCCAGGAAATGATGAGTGAGGGCACAGTTGAACCTGACAAAATGACCATCTCTAGCGTCCTTACGGCGTGCTCATCTCTCGGTGCAGTTGATCATGGAAAGTGGGTTCATGGTTATTTGAATAGGATTGGGTTGGAGCTGGATGTGGTGATCGGCACAGCTTTGATTGATATGTACGGCAAATCAGGGTGTGTGGAGACAGCGGTTGAAGTCTTTGGAAAAATGAAACGAAAAGATGTTTTGGCATGGACTGCAATGATATCAGTCTTTTCATATCATGGGTATGCTAGAGAGGCCCTGAATCTTCTAAAAGAAATGGACACACACGGGCTGAAGCCAAACCATGTGACCTTCGTTGCACTGCTGTCAGCTTGTGCCCATTCAGGGTTAGTAGATGAAGGAAAACGGTGCTTTCACATGATGAGAAGAGTTTATTCGGTTGAACCACAGGTTTTCCATTACGCGTGCATGGTTGATGTTTTCAGCCGAGCTGCACTATTTGAGGAGGCGGAAAGAGTGATCCAGAGCATGCCAATGCAGCCTGATGCATTTGTCTGGGGAGCGTTACTTGGAGGTTGTCAAATGCATGCGAATACAGAGTTAGGAGAAAAAGTTGCCCTCAAGCTGATCGAGTTGGATCCTTTAAACTATGCTTTGTATGTTAATTTGTGCGACGTATACGCGAAAGCAGGTAGATTTAACGATGTTAAGAAGGTCAGGGCCTTAATGCAGCAAAAAGGCATGAAGAAGCAAGTCCCAGGATGTAGTATGATTGAAGTGGATGGTATAGTGTATGAGTTTTCAGTGAGAGGGGCATCGGACGTTGTGATGGAGGAGATAGTTTTCGTTCTTGAGGGGTTGATGGACCGGAAGAAGTTTGATATGGGGGCAGATGATTTTGATGACAAGGATGAATTGCTTGTCTGAGGGCTGTAGAAATTCTTGGCCCTCAGTGACATGTATCATGTGCTGAGATATGACTCTTCTTTGATATGCTTGTCAAAGCACATCCCCTTCAGTTGCAAATTGTAGGCGACTGGAACTAGGAATTCTTGATTGGAATGCCAGTTGTGGTATACAAGTTCCACATATGGGGAATTGTATTTGCATGGTATGCAAATTAATGGCACAAGTGGATATTAATTTATACTTTGGCTGGAGGATTGCAGGCTACTTTCCCTCTAAACAAGCAGAGATGAGCATGAAGGTTCTTCAATGAATCAACATAATCACTTAACAGACATCTGTTTTTAAGATGGCGGCTCTGCTCTTCCTATTCAAACACAAGAAGGAGAGGGCTGCCGTTTTTTCATGGTAGATGATTAATTGCACTTTCGGGCTTCTGGTCTCCAAAGACAAAATCAAGTATGTTGTATGTGGACATAGTGCCTCGAGTATCCTAAGCATTTGATTTACGAAGTTCTTCTGAAGGATGAACCAGACTGGATGCTGCGTAGTGTGAATTATCAACATTCTGGAGGTGGTATCTGGTTGTGCAGGTGGAATCGGCACACGCCTAAACTAAAGGCATAGAAGGTAACATTTCGCAAGGTGCTCTAATGGTATAGCACATACGTGCAAGCTGAATAAAAGTTGTTCTTAGAAATTCCATATAAAATTCCTTGGGCCTTGTGGTTTGAATAATCATATTGTGCACACTTTTTCAGAGATCAGTTCACAAGCTGTGTATGGACTCTGGAATTTTCCATCACATTTTTCTCTTCTTAATTTATTTATTCTCCTGTTTTCTAGTTAAATAATATTTTATTGGTCAGATCCTTATTTTATGATTTAGTCTCGCCATTTTTTAGCAACTATAGTACTTTTTCTTTGGTCCATTTAGCAAACATGTTGTTTGAGGGTTGCTTTCTGGCATTGTGGACTTCATTCAAGATGCTTGAAATACAAGGAACGTAAATTAATGCACACATCTACAACATCATTGTTGACTGATTCACAACATAAGAAGAGCTTTCCAGACAATTTTCAGTCATTCACTCATCTCTGTGATTCGGATGCCAATAGGGATCCAAATACAACCCAACAGATGATATCAACGGCACACCCCGTGACTCCAAGATCAAGATCTTTACACTCTTGGCTTCCACAACCCCACACTCCAGCCTATGCAGCCTCTTGTATCCCACGGTCGTCCCATTCACCACCCGCCTCCCATCCACATACACCTCGTGCCTTTTAACACGCTGCCCAAGTCCAATCGCCTCCTGGATTTTCACCACGTTAAACCTCAACCCTGAACCTGAATCCTTGATCTCAATCCAATGCCATTCATCATCGCCCTCCTTCGGGACCCAATATGTCCACAAATGATCATTGTCCACCACATTTTCCGGCCCAAAGCCACTGCTCTCGCCTCCCCTTTGGCTGCTGGCCTTTATGATGCTTTTCTCAGCTAGATTGAAGGCAAAGATTGTGTCGATTGCGTGTCTCAACTGTTTTAGGCGTATAACATCCGATTCTGAGATGAGGCCTGTTGTGTTAGGAGGCACATTGAGAAGTAGAACGCAGTTGCGTCCAACTGAGTTATAGTATATCTCTAGGAGTTTGCTGAGCTTCTTCGGCTGCTCTGATTCGTGCCAAAACCATCCGGGTCGGATCGAAACGTCGCATTCTGCTGGTACCCAGTCCGTGCCTTTTGGATCCCCTGTGCTTAAATAGCTATATTGACACCAAATTAATGAGATGACACGGATTCATGTACAGGATCATTATTGATGTTCTATTAACTTGTATATGAGATATAACTTCACAACATTATCACCATGTATGTTTTAAAGTTCCATTAATAAAAAGCATTTTTAGCCATATTCAGGACAAGAATTCCTGGATATTTTCTAATATCCAGAGAATTATCTACTAGGAAATTTCCCACTAATACTCCTTGACCTTCCGCTACAAATAGCACGTCTTTTGCCAGTTATTAACAATTCAAAATTCAAGAACCTACCTTCTTTGAGATCCTTGCATATGAGCAGATAATATCTTTCTAATCCTAACAAAATCTAACCTTATACTAGTGAAAAAAACTCAGTAATACTAGCAAACTTAGCTCCTTAAGCTGACTTAAAACATCTTTATCATCCTGGTATGTGTGCCATTTTTTGCAATTTATCTTCAGTCATCTATAATTGATTTAGTGTCAGTTAAAAGGTAATGAGGTGGTAACTATTTAAGAATTTTAGCTTCAAAGACAGATTTTTTGCCCATTTTGCAGTGGGTGCTTGCTTACCCAAGATTGCTGTCATTGCCAATGGAGAGCAACGTTCGGTTTATTGGAGACCAGCATGTGCTCCCAGCGGAACCCGTCTCCTCTCCAATCCACCGGATATCTGGCCCTGCATCAGAGAATATGTTGATTGAGCTCTGAAGCTCCTTGACCATGGCAAACCATTCGTCAAAGTGGTATGACATGTTTGGTGCATTGTGACCTTTAGCACCATCAAACCATACTTCTCTCACATTTCCGTACCTATTAGCAAAAATCATACATTCTGTTAGCAAATCGGCTATGGAATTAGATTGAACTAAACCAAAATGTGAGCAAATGAGAATGATAATTCATATTATCTTAATACCCTCATAACTTACAAAGCTTATTAACTTCGAAAAAGCTTTTCACACGACAAGCATATTATTTATTTTAGTGAGACGAGTGAATCTCACAGTTCCAGAATTGTGTTGTCATGCAACAAAAGTGCTCAGCGATATGGAAAACGGATCTGTCATGGGGTTGACAATTCTCGTAGTAGGTGACTTAAACATGGTTGTCAGTTATAAGAAAAGGGAATAACCCTTCATTTCTTAACTATCCAGATATATTGTGCAACGCATTTTGCACTTGGCCAAGAGAATTATTCCAAGTCTCTTTTGTTATCCCAATGTTTTCTCTTGTGTGTCCTTTGCATGTCATATATAATCTGAAAATGTGTATGGCATGATTGACATACGCTGATTTTTGTGGAACACCAGGGACATTGATACACCTTCTCAGGGTCGCATAAGAGCTAACTAATTATGGATGCAAGTGCATGCACATATTTGGAGGCTGACTTTAAAAGTTAGACTTAGGAGGAAATCAAATTAGACACGAAGTGGACCTATTCTTTTGCTAATATTGTTGCGAAGCACTATAATATCAGAAGGTATGGAATAACAACCGTATACCGCCTTAATGAGTTCAATCAAACAAAGAATGATCAAATGGAGAAAAAGTAAGTGTTTCAAGGAAATGGATCCGCCCTCCAGAGGAAAGGATGAAATTTGATAAAATTGGGACTTTGAAGGGTAATATCAGATAAAGTAGAGCAGGAGGAGCTCTTCACAATTGGGAGGAATGCTTCATAGCAGGCTTTGCTATAAAATGTAGACTTTATTCTTCCGTCCAAGCAGAGCTGATAGCAATAGCAGAAGGCCAGAAAAGATAAATTCTGTAACTGGGGTACAGAAAGACAAGTACAGAAATTCTCCAAGTTGATACTCAAGCAGCTTTGCAGATTTTGAATAATAACAATAACACAAGGCATCTCATCTACCTATACTTGGTTCACAAAAAGGTACAGAGAGCTCATGAGCGGCAGCAGCTGAAAGTTGTGCAGATGACTCATCTGAGTAGGTACTCAAACTCACTTATATGTGGTTTAGTTGTTCCCATGAAGCTGAATCTTTTATACGGGATGGCTGCATTAGTAGGACGAGGACAACAGCCTTGTATTGAATCTTTTGAGGTATGATAAATATGTGATCTTATAATCTAAATTCCATTTATAATAGTTTTGAATTTTACTAAAATCTCTTGTAACACTATTTACCTCAGATTTGGCAATAAAAAAGGGGGAAAAAACACTAGATTCATGCACAATTTGAGAGATTGACTTGGGTAATTGGCTGCCAAATCAATTAACAAAAACTTGTGCAAATTGTTGCAATTCCGTGCCGCTAGATTCGATTCATGGTATAAACAAGTCAAAAACATCCGATTGGATTGGAGTAACTTGGTTACCAAACAAACAAACCTACCTAAATCAAGCAGATCTTGCCGAATGATAGGATCGGAATCAGGTTCCAACTGGATGCATTCAAATCTAGTTTGCTAATTATTAACGTTTGCAGATAGAAAGAGAGAAGTGACCTGGTGAGAAGCTCCTGCAACTGGGCGAGATAGAACTCATTATAGTGGACCTCGGATCCGTAGCTGGGATCGTGGCGGTCCCAAGGGGAGAGGTACAATCCGACGTCGAGGCCGGCGGCGGCGGCGGCGGAGGCGAAGTCGGCGACGACGTCACCTTGGCCGCGGCGCCAGGGTGAGGCGGCGACGGAGTGGCGGGTGTATTCGGAGGGCCAGAGGCAGAAGCCGTCGTGGTGCTTGGCGGTGAGGATGAGGAGGGAGACGCCGGCGGAGGAGGCGGCGGCGGCCCACTGGGCGGCGTCGAGGGCGGAGGGGCGGAAGAGGTAGGGGGGCTCGCGGCCGGTGCCCCACTCGGAGTCGGTGAAGGTGTTGAGGCCGAAGTGGAGGAACATCACCATCTCCCGCTGCTGCCACTGCAGCTGCGAGGAGGAGGGCAGGGGCAGCACCGGCAGGGGAGGAGGCACCTGCACCTGCTCTTCTTGTTCGGTCAACGGTGTTGTGATGAGGATCAGGAGGAGACACGCCAGCTGCCGAGTCCTCCACCACGCCACTGCATCCATTTGTTTGTTTGTTAGCCCGCAAGGCTTCTTCGATCCGCTTCAAAGTCGTTCCTCGTTTGGTGGTGTTGGGGATTTTCTTACAAAAACCACCTCCTAATTTACCATTCTTTTCACCAACCTACCCATTTAATCATAATTGTTAGCACAAACCTGCATTCTAAATTCTTGTACCGTATTAATTATTCAAAAACACTTGCATGAAAGGAGTGAGCGGTTGTGTAAGTGCAAGAGTTTTAAATAAAGGGGTTGTGGCTTGGATGTGAATTAATTAATTCATTAGCCTAATGGATATATTTATTAATGTATTTATAAAATATTATGGACTGGGTCGGGCCTAGCAGCCTGGATGGGCTAAACAGTCATTCCATACTCGGCCCGGATTAATTATGGACAGGTCAGGCCTGGTCATAAGGCCTGAACCCTTGTCCAAACCCACCCTTATTTACAAGCGGGCCAACCCGCGTTTGGACAGGTCTAATCTATATGTATACTTAGAAATCTTTGTGGTTGTTCACTTTGAGAACATTCGGATATATTATAAACTAGAAGTTACGTTTGTGCTTCGCCCCGATTTTTTTGTAACTTGTTATTATAATTTTTGTAAAGTTATTGTAATATCTACAAATTATATAAGAAGGATTAAGGCGTTCTCTTTAAGATTAGTAGTTAATTTCATCTTCCGAATGTTATCACAAGTGGTTAAGAGTTCCTGAATGCATGAGTAAAGTCCAATGACGCCAACGAAACTCTAAACTTCAAATTTTTGCATTACCTTGGTTACAACTCCGTATCGAGTGATTCAAAAGCTTACTTTTAGACAAAGAAAATAAGAAATATAGTTTCATCCCGAATAATTTCAACTAATTTGATTGATAATGCGACCCGAGCACGGGTCGATCATAGCCAGCCCGAGACACCCGAGACCATGACATCCATCTTGGGTCCTGACGTTGCTTATTTATTATATATTTTCATTTTTAGCATTATTCATTTATATTATGTTGTTATTTTGATTATTACTATTTATCGGAGTGTATCTTTGATAGAGCATGTAGGTAGTGTCAATATAAGAGCATGTTTAGGGTTGTTTTCTTACATCTAGACTAGTTTTTAAGTAGTTTTTCTTAGTTTGTTTAGTTTTTTTGAGATTCAGAATTTACACTACTTTTTGTATAGTTTCAGGTCATTCCAGCGAGGGATTCGGTGCATAAAGCTCTAAGTGATTTAAAGTTTAAAGATTCAATATTGAGATGTTCAAGTGCCAAATTTCAAAGTTATTCTACATTTGAAGAGGATTAAGCCCCAGAGGAGATGGGAAAAAAACACTTGAATCCGGACTATGTATTGGAGCTGTTGTTTCAACACACTTATCTTGTAATGCTTCTTTCGGGAGTTACGATAGTCGTATGGAGGTGAATTTGGTGGCATTAGAAAGCTGACTCGAAGAGCTACAATCAACTGTTTTACTCCGAGTCCAAATTCCAACTTGAAGTTTGTCAAAATAGTCTCTGAAGTGTCATTTGAATCTTAAACCGATCCAAAGAACAAGATGGCTCACCTAAGGCGCGGTCGTCAAATTTGGCGCCGTTGCCGGGGACTTGGCTATTATTTGTGTTTATTTCATATTACTATCTTGGGTGTGAACCGTTTGAGTGGTTCATACCTGTGCTACTAATCCATGACTTTGTTTGAGTATACACAGTTTCAAGATGAACACTTCCGTGAGTATTTTAAGAGATTCCAAGATTATGCGGATGAACTTGATGCTCGGGGATATCAATATAAGGTTAAAGATATATGTAGTGGTGTTGTTAAGGGTATAAATATTGAGACTCGTGGGATAGCCTACTACATGAGCAATCAAAGGCTTGTTGTTATGCAACCTATGGAATGTTGGGATTTCCTCTACCACATGAGCTATTAGTGTATGCTCGTTGAAGCCTCTCAATGCCTCAACAAGGTGATACTCATGATGTTTCACTTGAGGATATGATAAGGGATCTTTTTGGGAGTACGAATAATATGGCTATGGAGTCTAAGGAATGTTGTGACAATTTCTTTGGAGATGATGTGGAAGACTTTGTGAAAGAAGAGGAGCCGGTTGTTATCAGAGGATTGTTCTTCGCCAACAGACTCATCCATGCTTTCAATTCTAAAGTCACCTTTTTGGACTATTGATAGTTCATACATCCTTCATTCTAATCTCTCATTACCCGTCACTCCTTATTCACCCGAAGAACCAATTTTGGAGCATATAGAAGAATCTAGGAATTTCTCGGAGTTCATCTGGGGTGAAAGTGGTAATGATGGTAAGAGCTTTTATCCATTGAACAATTATTTCGAAAATCAACCACTTTTGTTATTTTGGTTTTAGCATATGTCATGTCATGAAGATTGGTCACATATGTTTGACAAGTTGAAACGGTGTTTGAATGGTATGTTAAGTAGTTTCACTTTATGCTTGTGATACTTATGTTTTTGTGACATGAGTTCACAAGTGTTTGACTGGTTATTAAGGGCATTGATGATGTCCTCTTTTGAGTTAAAGCGATAAGGTGTCAAGCTAATGATGTTGAACAAGTGCTTTTTGGGTGGCAACACAAGTTTAGCAAGATTTTGAGATAGTTTATCGTTTGTTTGGTAACCATATGAGTTTTCAGTTTTTAGTTTTCAATCCATAAAAATAAAACAGAACCCGTTTGGTAAAACTGTTGTGAAGATGAAAATCCTTTTATGTTTTCAAAAATCGACCCTTAAAACATAAAACCACAATATCTTGTTTTGAAAAAGTAAAGTCATATTCATTTTCACTAGTATCATCATTGATATTACATTGATGGTTAACCACACCATAACCACTCCCACCGCCACCACCACCACCACCACAGCCACCTCCTCTATCGTCGTCGCAACTACCACGTCCACCAACTTCATCTCCATCACCACCACCAACTCCAACACCATCGATCTATCCCACCACCATCGTTGTAGCCACCACTAATCCACCACCATCGTCGTCACCTCCACCATAACCGTCACTTTCTCATCCACCAGCAGATCCAACATCCCCACTTTCACCTCAACCTTCACCACTACTATCGTCACCTCTAGCACCACCATTATCACCTTTGCTACCACTACCGCCACCACCAACTCCGCTAACACCACTAACACTGCCACCTCCACCTCCATGACCACCATTGTCGTCACCACCACTTCCACCACTATTATACCTACCCCACCACCAACACCACCACCGTCTTTACCACCGTTGTCGCCACCACCGTCATCGCGACCACATCCACCATCACCATCATTTTCACCACATCCACCTCCCTTTACACCACCACGATCATATAAAAAATCATTATCACATTATCTACTTTATATTATATTGATTTTTAAGATTTAAAATATTATGAATTTTTAGATCATTCTAATTTTTTAAAACATAATAAAAAACATTTTTTAATATTTGAAGGTTAAAAACCAAAAATTGATTTGAGTTTTCAAATACTCCCTCCGTTTCAAAATACATGGCCTTTTCAACATTTCACGTATATTAAGGAATTTTCATATTACCCAAACTACCCTTGTACCACAATAATAATCCCAACTAAAAGTTATGCATGTTTTTTTTCAAAAAGAAAAAGCATGTTTGTAGAGGCAATCATGAGGGGCATATGCGGAAAGAAGAGGGAAAAAATATGAAATGGTCATGTATTTTGAAACAACCTAAAGTGTCTAAAAGGTCATGTATTTTGAAACAGAGGGAGTAACTTACAGCTAAAAACTTATATACTTACCAAACATACCCTTAGAAGTTTGTTTTTGTTTTTGTTTTGTTTTGTGTTTTGTTTTTTGTCTTGTGCTTCAGGTCAAGTCGGACTTAGTTGGCAAAGAGAGAGGTCAGTTGGCGAAACACGGTCGTGCTTTGGGGCCCCTTGGGCACGCCTTAGGTGTTGAGCGACAGAGTGTGTTGCCTTCTTCTCTTATCCTTACCCGGTGTACCCACCACCACCACCACCACCACCCGAGGAGTCGATGTTTGAGTTGCAAGTTCTTAGGACAAGGTTAGTTTCTTTTTCTCGTTTCCCTTATTTTTACTTTGAGGACAAAGTAACATTTAAGCATGGGGGAATGTGTTGGGACGATGTTAAGGACTCCAATTAATTAGCATTGTACTTATAACAATCGTGGATATGCTCTCTTTAGTATAGGTTAACTCTTGTATTTTAGGGCTTTAGTGAGTGCGTTTAAGTTAGACTTTGAGATTAATTATAATATGAAGACCGAAGACACAAGATGTGAAGATACGAGAGTTTTCCGGGCTAAGTTTCAAGTGAAGTGTCGCCACTGTCCCAAAACCGCTAGCACGTGCGGTGTCCACGCCGCACCAGTAGTGTGACCAAGTCATCCCGAGAAGGCAACGGGCGCGCCGCCAGGGCCGCCGCCGCGGTAGCAGCCGCCAAGGAGAAACCGAAACCCTACGTCACCACGGGCGCGGCTGTTTGGTCGTGGGTGTTGATGGGGGTCGTCCGGATCGGATGATATCAAAATTTAAATTTATAAACCGAACCCCAATTGTAGTATAAGGGTAGGGTGTCGAACACACGGGAGTTCGAGCGTTGAGTGTACCGAAAAGACTAAAAAGAGGTAAAAGAAAGGCAAAAACAAGGAAAATCAAAGGGAACAACCCGGACCGACTTTGGTCACTTTGGTCCGAGGTTGGATCGATGCGAGTTTGGCCGGGACCGACACTGGGGAAGTCGGGCCCGAGGTACTGGGGAACTCGGTCTTGGCAAATATGGTAGATCGGTCTTGGGTTTTTGGGTTCCTTCCCTAACTAGACTTGGGTGATTCCACCCCAATTCAGCCAATAAGTGTTGATCCTTATGAGATCGACCTTGTTTGCCTTCGATCCCTCCACTCTACACTTCAACCTTAGGGAGTTTTCACTCTCTTTCGATGCTAGGTCTAGTGACGGGCTCGAGATCACTTTCGCTTACTCTTACCAACCACAAGCCCTAGATCCCTTGTTCTCACAAGAGAATTGAAGCTCAATGTAGAGAGGATTCATAGATCAAGCACTCAAGGCTATGGAATTGGGGGTTCACACCCAATCCTAGCTAGGGGTTTCCCCCGTAGCCCAAGACTATGGAATCTACTCCATGAAGTAAGAGTAAAAAGCAATCAAATAGCAAAACAAGCAAATCTCAATCATCATACTCAAATCAAAGCCAAATTGCATTCAAATCAAAGGGGTTCACAATATCCAAGTCTCAAATCCACTAAACAAAAGCAAAACAAGTTCAAACTCACTAATCTCTCCTAGAACTCCACCGATTTCTCTCCTCTTCTCCTCTTCCTTTCTCCTCCTTGCTCTCCAAGTCTTCCTTTGAGCCCTTGAGAGTGATTAGATGTTGGATCCCCTTAAGCTCCTCTAAGCTCTCTCTAATTATCCTCCCTTTGATTGGGGACCAAGGAATTCCAAAATTAGAAGAAGGGCAAAAGTGGAAGATCACCATAATGTGCCTTGGAGCCCAATCCTCACTTAAGCCGACTTGGATCGACACGGGTGGACCTCGGGCCCGACGTTGCCAACATCGGTCCGAGCCTCTAAAGCGCCAACTCGGGCCCGACTTGATGGGACATCGATCCGGGGCCTCGATCCTCTTCTTTCCTTGGTTTTCCTTAAACTCCTCTTCGTTCTTTGCATGGCTCTTCCACTCCTTTTCTCCCTAGCTTTGCTCCTCCTTAGAAACTCCTCCAAAACGTCCTCAAATGTGTCATTTTACCTACAAAACACAACAAACTCGCATAGTCTCCGAATCTCATAGAAAATCGGGAACTAAGCTAAAAAGGGACAAAACTAACAAAGAAATGAACAAAAGACACATATTTACAAGAGAAATTAACTACTAAAACACCACCAAATGAGAGACATCAAGCATGGTGCATGCCTGATCCGAGCGGAGCGAGAATTTTTATCTTGTTTCTTTTTCTTATCTTCTCTCCTTTCCTTATTAGTTTCGGGGAGCATGTTCCTTGGGCCTATATAAGGAGGAGCTTGTCTTAGATTTTAGGCATCTTGTACCTTGTCTTTCATCAACTTTATTTGTATTTTGCTCTCTTTCTATGGAGAACTAATCTCCTTTGGAGTTTATTCAATCAAGGAAGTCTTGTTATGATATCGTGAAATTCTGGTAACTTCTTTATGCTTAGGTCTTTACTGATACTCTTGTGCTTCACCCTATGATCTTTGTTTGATTATATAAGCCTGATCAACTTGTTTAATTGACTTGGATCTATTGTTTGAATTAGGATTGGTTGTTGTCTATGCATCTTTCCTATTCTTGAATCTACTCTATTCTAGGAACGTGGACTAGATTAGGGAAGTGTGTTGAATGGTTGTTTTGTGCATGGGACTCGTAGCTTGATTGCATGATTCAATTTCCTTTTATCCTTGTGTTCATTGCATGATTTGGATTAAGCGTTCTTGTTCATATCATAGTTTCGCTAGGACCGTGGACTAGTGGATAGTTAAAAAAAGGATTGGAATTGACTTAGGAATATAAAGAAGTGGATGAATTGATGATCGATTGATTAATAAAGGTGGAATTGTTTGAATGAACTCTGCTTGCTAATTTTGATAACAAAACCTTCTTCAACCCCCATTGTTTGTGTTTTATGATTGAACTGAAATTGCATAAGAACAAGATTCTCTTAGGTTCGACCCCTTACTTACATGTGTTGGATCGTAAGTCTGTTAATGAAGGCGTCCTTAACTGGGTTAAGGGCGTCCTTAGGTGCAGCGGAAATTAGACTTAACAGGAAACGCAATGAGATAATGGACACAAGTATTTATAGAGGAACCCCACTAAGACCAACTAGTCTTATGGGTAAACCTCTACCTCCGCTTGGAGGATTTTCAATAGCCGTCCTTATCTTATTAAGAGAGAGTCCTTACAACTTAGGCGATTCGTTACACTTCACTGAGCTAAGCGTCCGTCCTTAGCCTCACTAGTAACACTCCTTCCACCTAACAAAGTAACCTAACTCTCTTAGCTATAAGGAAGCTATCACACACGTCTTTCACGATTCGTTGTTAAAGACAAACTACAACTCTAACTATTTTGTGGTTTGTTTTGGATTTGATGTGGTTGGACTTTCTTTCTCTTGCTTCAAGCTCACTTGATCTTCATTCGTGTTCTTGAATGCTTCGGGAGAGCTTGAGAGAAAGTCTTCAAAGTCCACACCGCTATGCATACCCCTTGGGGGGTATTTATAGCGGAAGTGGTTCTTGTCCTCTAGCGTCCTCTGATGCTTGGCAGGATCCTTGATCTTCCATCAACGGTGCGATGGGCATCTTTGAGGAAGTCAACTCTGTTGACGCTTGGGAAGCCTCCGCGTGGATAGGGGACCATCGCTGGGAAAGCGACATCTTTGGAGTTGTCTACACGTGCCCAGACAAGGGAAGCTTCCTTCTGAGGACTACGGCCGAACGTGATGTAATCATGTTGGGGCGGCCTTGATTTGAATTTGAACTTCGTCCGTATTTTGGCGCGCGTCCCTTCTTGATGAGGACGCCGTCCTATCTGCGCAGGAACTTCGCCATTTACGTTCAGCTTTGGAAGTTCTGATGACGTGCGTCCCTACAGCTTAGGGACTGCCGTTCACTTGTTGTCCTTTTCGCTCATGTGCGTCCACTGGACCTTCCTGAGATCAACACTTGGACAACTTGTTAAATACATTTGAGTTTGTCATTATCAAAACAAGGGACGATCATTATTGGTTTAGATATTAATGACTGGCGTCCTTAATATCGTCCCAACAATTTCCCCCTTTTTGATGATGACAAACTCTTTCGCACAGAAGCAAAGCTTTTAGCATGAGAGACTACTCTAGACCTTCTTTTCAGCTTAGGTTGGCATGCAACACATTCTTTTAAGTGCGTTCTCTTTTATTTTCTACTAGCGTCCTTTGGACTTGGCCGAAATTCCCCCTAAACACATGCTTTCCATGATAACTTAAAGACAATCGCATCTCTGCAAAACTATACTTCCCCCTTTTGGCATCATCGAAAAGGAGAACAAGTTGAAAAGCATGCAAGCACAAAGTCATAACTACAGAAAGGAACTCTTAGACAAAATGAATCACAAATGTAGTGAACGGCATTCATAAAGCAATAGAAGTACGATCATTACAGACATTCAAGCACATAGTTCAAAATGGGGACAGCGTCCCAATGCCTTAGCAAAAACCAATGAAAAGATAAATTGTTTCAGGGGTTGAAAAAGGGAGGGTGATCATTTGCGTGGACGCTTGCCAAGGGCCTTGAGGTGTTGCTCCTGAAGATGGTTGTTCTGTGCGAGGAGCTCGTTGTTGCGCTCAAGAAGTTCTGTGTGGGTGTGGAGAGTGTCGTGAACCTGCTGAATTAGATCAATCATCATGCACTGGTTCTCTATCATCATGCCCATCAGATACTTCGTAGAGTGCTTCTCGGCCTCATCAGGGACGCTCATACCATCGAGCTCGTCCTCTTCATCAGCAGCGTCCTCTACCGGCGTCCCAACTACTTGTAAGTTCTCAGCCTCTGGATTACTTTGAGCTCTTTGGGCAGCAGCAGCAGCCTTAGCTTTGCGCTCAGCTTCCTTTTTCTCCTTGGCCAGCTGCCTCTTCACCGATGGGAGCGGCTCATCACACCTCAATTTGCCAACTGGAGGAAGTGTGATTTGCCTGACGTCCCAATGAATCCCAAAGGTCTGTTCTGCTTTGGGGACGTAGAGGCCTTGCTGCTTCATGATCTACTTTACGAGGCCGGGGAAGGGAAGAGAGTGCCTGCCACCTGTGCACTTGCCCATATGCTCCAAGATTACCCGCGGCAAATTGATTGGCTTGCGTTCTAAGAAGGCGTCCAGCAAGATACTGTCAGTGATCTGGACTATCGACTCCTTTTCTTGGCGGGGGACGACCATGCGCACAATGAAATGATGCGCAAGGACGCCCGTCTTGGAGAGACAGTGAGCAACCCTGTCCTTAGCAACTGGCTGTCTCCCGTTGAAAATTCGGTTGAAGATTTCTTCCTGGGAGAACCGACCGAAATTCTTGTTGGGCAGGTCATGGAGAGCATCTAGAGAAGAAGGACGCAGGCCTAGCATGTTGCGGACGGTACCCTCAGCAACTGAGTACTCGTCCCCATCAATTTCGAACGTCCCTTGAGGCTTCCCTTTTACTTTTGATATTTCAAATTTGGAGTAAAAGCGGAGAACCTGTTCGGGGTCGACTTCTGCGGCCTCTGCACCAAGGTGCGTCCATCCCTGGAACTCAAGTAGTTCCAAAAACTCTTGGCGTTGATTCTCTTCGAGGAACTGGGCGGTGAAAAGGAGCGGCGACAGAATTTTCTTTAAGCGTTTCTGCTTACTGCCGTTGCTCACAATCACTTCATTACCGGCGTCTTCTTCATCGCCGTCTCCCTCCTCGTCCTCAAGGTCCTCATCCTGGTGAGGAGCGTCCTCTTCATCTGAGGCCTCGTCCCCTTGGTCATGGGACTCGACCATTTCAGTGTCCTCAGCAACGGACGCCTATTTTGTAGGGGGTGCGTCCACCGCTGGAGTTCGTGCCAAGGACTCGGTAGGGACGGTTGAAGGAGGCGTCCCTTGGACTTTAGCAGTTTCCTCGACGGCCTGAGCGGGCGGAGGAGGAGGAGGAGTTGAAGCTCTGGGAGGAGAGGGAGAGGGAGTTCTTATCTTGGCCTTAGTGGGGGCAGATGAGGAGCTTGGCGGAGCCATAGATATGGGCTTCACTTTGAGCGGAGCAGGGGGACGAGGCGGCTTCTTGGCAGGGGAGTCCTCAAGAGTAATCACTTTGGGTACAACATCCTTGGCCGGGACCTATACGGGAGGAGTCGCCTGCTGAGCGGTTGGCATGGGCTTGGCCAAGTCCGCCTCGATCTCCGCCTGGAACGGATCTGAAGAAGCCGCAGGAGCAGGAGTGATGTCCTCTATCCTTGGTGGTGGAGGAGGAAGGCGAGGGACGTCCTGCAAGCTTTGCTGGATCGCCGCAGCAATGGCGTCCTTTTCAGCCTGCTCTTGCCTGGCCTTCTCCTCTCTCTCTCTCTATTTCCAGCTCCGAGAGGCGGATGGCGGCCATTTGTTGCTCGGTCACGCCCTCGAGTTCAGCAGACGTCTTCAAGCGTCTTTTAGGGGCGGGAGGTGGGGAGGAAGGGACCGGGGTGAATTGGGAGGAGGAGGGAGGCCCTTTGGCTTGTAATTTGGAGGGGGATGAGGAGGAGGGCCGTTTCCGTTTCTGTGATGGGACGGAGCCAGCATGAGCCACCAAGAACTCCATGATGTCGGGGAGGAGTTTGGCAAGCTCGTCGACCGTCCCACCAAAGGTATTGGAGATGATGCCTGGCCCCATAAAGGGTGGGTTGGTATGGTTGGTTTCTTCGAGGCGAGGCTTGACATATGTAACCATGAAGTAGTGGAGGAGGCGTTGGATCTTTTGAGGGTGGTCATGAGCTGACGCCCGTAGGCAGATATTGGCGAGCGTCCTTGGCTCTTTTTCTAGCCAGTCCTCTATAAGTGGGTCAAGAGGAGGACGGCGCTTGGGCTGGGAGGGAAGCCGTCCAATGGAGCCACTGTAAACAGAGGCTTTTGCGACATTGTCTGGCTCAGGCTCGGGTTTGAAGGGCTTTTCCAGAAATGAAAACCGTTTTTGGACGGGTTTTGATTGAGAGCGAGAGGGTTGTGGTTTTTGTTGTGGAGGTTGGGAGCGAAGTGGCTGGGGAGGGGTGTTGGAGTGGCGGCGCTGGGTGGATTGGGAAGAAGAATGGTGGCGAGGGGGTTCTCGGCGCCCAGTAGGTCGCCCTCGCGAGTCCATTAGCGACCGGCCTCTTACCGGAGGAGACCGCGAGGAACTAGAGTTCTTCGCCGCCGACGAAGGCGAAGGGTTTTTAGTAGCTCTGGTGTTGGCCATTTGAGAAGATGGTTTTATAGATGAAGATTAGGGTTGGGAAGTTGATTTCGGGAAGAGAGATTTGAAGATTTTGCGAGATCTGAGAGGTTGCTAATATGGTGTAAATGGCAGGGGAACAAAGAAGGTTTTTCAGAAGGAAACAGGGGCCTATATATAGGAAGAAGACGAATTGGAACGGTCAAGGGTAAAAGGGTATTATCACATGACTTCCTCCATCCGCAATCCCGCACGTGGCTTCCTTCTTTGCTAAGAAACACAGTTGTTTTGCACCCGATGCACATATCCCGAGATCTGCGTTCAACTTCTCCGAAACGGTTCAACTTCCTTCTTCAAATTTCAAAACTCACAACTGTAAAGAACTCTGACTTGGCGTCCTTTAGGCACACAACACTGTAATACTCAGAACTGAACCACGGCGTCCCAGACACTGATCTCAACCTCTGAACTTAGACCTCTGTACGGACAACTCTCAGCTCTTAATATGCGTTCCTTTGATCACTTAGAACCATTTTTGAAAATCAAGCAAGTACGTCCCGTAAAGATAAAACAAAGAACGCTCATCGGACGCGTTTGCAAGATTCTCGGCTTAGGTAAGCTTAGAGTTCCCATCATTTCGACTTATAATGAGGGTAGTTTGATTAGGGATACTCTTGAGATGAAAAGCCAATTGAATACCGTTCAAAAAACACACGCAAAACATATGTCTTAGATTAGCGTCCTTTAAAGATGGCTTTAAATGAAAACATTACTTTAAACCGGGTTCTCAACAAAACATAGCCAATCATGGAGGGAATAATAGAACGGGACTTAATCATTTGAAAGTTATCATCCCCAAGAGCAACCGGAGGTGCTCGAAGGGACGTCTATCAAGTGCTTTTGTGAAAATATCGGCCACTTGGTCCTCTGTCCTAACATGATCTACCTTAATTAATCCAAGTTCAACATTATCACGAAGAAAGTGATGTCTTATATGAATGTGCTTCGTCCTAGAATGATGAACAGGATTTTTGGCAATACTTATAGCACTGGTGTTATCACACAAGATAGGGACTGTGTTGAGGAACGTACCATAATCTTCAAGTTGGTACTTGATCCACAGGACTTGTGAACAGCACGAAGCAGCGGCAACGTACTCAGCTTCCGCGGTTGAGAGTGCCACCGAGTTTTGCTTTTTGGATCCCCAAGATACAAGGCATGAACCAAGGAATTGTGCCATGCCGGATGTGCTCTTTCTATCCACCACATGGCCAGCGTAGTCTGCGTCAGAGTACGCCACCAGTTTTAGGGACGTTCTTCTGGGATACCATAGGCATAGGTCATCTCGTCCCTTGAGGTATCTGAAGATTCTCTTGACTTCTTGCATGTGGGACTCCTTTGGATTTGCTTGGAAGCGAGCACACAAGCACACAGCGAACATGATGTCGGGACGACTTGCCGTCAGGTATAGCAAGGACCCTATCATTCCCTTGTAGAGCTTGTGATCTACACTCTTGCCTTCTTCATCAGCATAAAGGCGAGTGTTGGGGGAGATGGGAGTATCAATGGATTTTGAAGAGTTCATTCCATACTTCTCGAGCATTTCACGGATGTATTTTTGTTGGTGAATGCGCGTCCCATCTTTGAGCTGGGTGATTTGGAGTCCCAAGAAGAAGTTGAGTTCTCCTATGAGGGACATCTCAAACTCACTACTCATCAAGTTCTTGAATTCCTCTACAAGTCTCATGTTAGTGCTTCCAAAGACTATGTCATCGACATAGACTTGGACAATCAAAACATCTTTAAGGACTTTCTTTAAGAATAGTGTTTTATCAATGTTACCTCGTGTGTACCCGTTGGACAAGAGAAAGGACGCAAACCTATCGTACCATGCACGAGGGGCTTGCTTGAGTCCATAGAGTGCCTTGTCCAAGAAGTACACGTGATCTGGATGATCAGCGTCCTCAAATCCTGGAGGTTGAGACTTCTTCTTTAAGCTTGCCATTGAGGAAGGCTGTCTTGACATCCATTTGAAATAGCTTGAACCCCTTGTGAGCAGCGTAGGCAATGAGGAGGCGAATGGCTTCAATTCTAGCGACAGGAGCGAAGGTCTCATCATAATCGATCCCTTCCTCTTGCCTATAGCCTTGAGCCACAAGCCTTGCTTTGTTTCTTGATACGCGGCCACTTTCGTCAAGCTTGTTTCTATAGACCCACCTCGTCCCTATTATGTTTTTGTTTCTCGGTCTAGGGACGAGGGTCCAAACTTTGTTCCTCTCGAATTGATTGAGTTCTTCTTGCATAGCTTGAATCCAATCAGCGTCCTGGAGTGCTTCCTTTATGTTCTTAGGTTCAACTAAGGACACAAAGGCGTTGAAGGCACAGAACGTTATGTTGGTGTTGAGGGACTGATTCACAGCTGATCTTGTTTGGACTCCTTTTGAGATGTCTGAGATGATTTGATCTGTTGAATGAAGTCTTGAAAGGTTGGATCCCTTATGGGTAGCGTCCCTGGTAGGGGTACACCTAGGGTCCGTCCAATCAGACTCATCAGAGTCAAATCCGTCTTCTTCATTTGTCGGTTCAGTGTGTTCCCCCTCAGCTGGAGCGTCCACACTGTGTCTTTCTCCTTGTTGACTTGATTCACCGGCCTCAACTTGGTTTAGCGACCAAGTTTGAGACGGCTCTTGTTGTTCACTAGGAACTCCCATTGAAACCTCATCGCGAGACTCAGGGGCGTTCCCAGGAACATAATATTTGACTGAGGAGCCTCTTGGTTCTTCTTCATCATCTTCATCATCGTCCCTAGGAGAGGGGTGACATTCCTTCTTACTTGGTTCTTTCTTGAGAGAAGCATTTTCTTTAAATACTACCTGGATACTTTCCTCAAGCTTAAGAGTCCGTTTGTTGAAGACTCTATAGGCTTTGCTTGTGAGGGAGTACCCAAGAAATATTCCTTCATCACTCCTAGCATCAAATTTGCCGATGTTGTCTTTGCCGTTGTTGTGAATGAAGCATTTACACCCAAAGACTTTGAGGTGTGAGATGTTTGGCTTTCTTCCATTCAAGAGCTCATAGGACGTCTTTTTGAGCAATGGACGAATCATAGCTCGATTGACAATGTAGGTTGCGGTGGCAACGACTTCTTCCCAGAAGTGTTTGGGGACGCCACTAGCCAAAAGCATCATCCTTGCCATGTCTTCTAGCGTCCTATTCTTTCTTTCAACAACACCATTTTGCTGAGGAGTTCGAGGAGAAGAGAAGTTGTGGGAGACTCCTTGTTGGTCACAGAAGTCAAGGAACTCTGAGTTTTTAAACTCCGTTCCATGATCTGACCTTAGAGCTTTCAAGCTCGTCCCAAGAGCAACTTCTACTTGCTTGATGAAGATTTTGAACATCCTGAAGGCATCTGTTTTTGACACTAAGAAAAGAACCCAAGTGAATCTTGAAAAATCATCTACAATGACATACATGTACCTTTTTCCATCATAGCTTTGGGTTTGCATGGGTCCACACAGATCCATGTGAAGAAGTTCCAATGGCTTCTTTGTGCTCACTTCATTCTTGGATTTGAAGGACGATCTTGTCTGCTTCCCTTTGATGCATGCTTCGCATTGCTCAATTTGCTCAGGATCAATTCTGGGAAGACCTCTTACAAGATCCTTTTGATGAAGCTTGAAGATTGTGCTAGGTCCCGCGTGTCCTAGACGTCAATGCCAGAGATCGGCGTCCACAGCGGAGACAGATAAGCACAACTTGGATTCAGGCTTGAATCTTTGATTGAAGACGTAGACATTGTTTTCACGAGTCCCTTTGAGAATGACTTGATTTGTTTTCTTGTTGATGACTAGGCATTCCTTAGAGTCAAATGTGACTAGGTTTTCACCTTGATCACATATTTGGGAGACACTAAGGAGGTTGAAGCCTAGTCCTTCGACAAGACTAACTTTGGACGTACTGATGGATTGATTCAGCTTTGCGGTGCCCGTCCCTTTGATCTTTCCTTTGCCCTTGTTGCCAAACGAGACAGTTCCTCCCGTGGCATTTGTTTGGATAGAAGTGAGATGGATCTGGCTTCCAGTCATATGATTTGAAGCGCCACTATCGATGATCCACGGGCTTCCTCTCACTTCCACCTGAAAAGAAGAGTTAGTTCTTTGCGACCCAGGCAAGGTGACCCCTACCTGGTTCGTTACAAGGGTAAAACTTCTTCATAGGCAAATGATCATAAACATTCACATCATTTGATCTTCTAGCATGCGTCCTAGGAGATCGAGTTTTAGCATTTGGCACACTAGCATGCGTCCTATCAGCAGATTTAGGCCTGGCATTCTCACGATCATTTCTAGCCTTCTTTCCATTTTCAAGATCTTGTTTCAGCTTAAGACACTCATACTGGTAGTGACCGCCTTTGCCACAATGCCAGCACGTCCTATAATAGTTTCCAAGGTAGTACTTTTTATTGGGACGCTGAATTTTATTCTCTTTCATTTTCTCAAGATCCACTACCTTAGATCCTTTTCCCTTAGCAATATTCTTGTAGATTTTGTGACTGACAGAGTTCGTGTAGTAGTCCTTTTGTCCTTTCTCACTACTCTCTAGAACTCTAATGCGCTCTTCTAGATTCCTTGTCTTTTCCCTCTCAAGCTCTAGTTCAGTAGTCTTGCTAGCTTCAAAGTCACTAGGGAGAGAGTTCTTTGATCCTGATTCATACCCTAGTCCTTTTCTAGCTTGAACAAAAACTATTGGGTTAACAGTTTCGGTCATCGGACTCTTTCCTAGAACTTTGACCTCGTCCCTAAGACTAGCATTTTCGAGCTTTAAGCACACAATCTGACTTTTAAGGGACTTGACTTCTTCCTGAGAGGCTTCTAGTTGAAAAGACATGGTACTACAATTTTCACATTCCACAACAATATTCTCGGATTCAGCTTCCTCAAAACTTTGTTTCATAGCATAGCTCTCTTGCATGATTTGAGTTATCAATTTAATGAGCTTTGGTTTTGAACATTTTTCAAGAGAGTTTAACATGGTTTCATGGGTTACCTCTTGCTCAGTTTCAGAGACGTCCTCTGGGGCGTCTTCCATAGCCATGTAGGCCACTTGATTTTCTGGCTCTTCATCACTTGAGTCAAGGTCGTCCCATGCACCCTCAAATGCACCAACCAGCGCCTTTTCCTTCATTTCCTTTGATGATAGCCCTGTGGTACATTTCTTGCCCATGTGTCCCTTTCTGTTGCATTTGTAGCATACTATTTCCTTCATTTCTGCATCTGTAGGATTGCGAGTTTCCTTTTTGTAGGGCATTTTCATTCTTGGAACTTTGCCTCTTTTGTACAAAGAACGAAGAGTTTTGTGCAACAGTGCTAGCTCATCTTCTTCAGAAATTTATTCTTCGGTCTTCCCTTTGCGTTCCACCAACGCCTGAAGACGAAGATTCTCCTGGTGCTCTTGAGTTTTGGCTTCTAGCATTGAGTTCAACTCTCTTTGTCTTTGGTAGTATTGCTCATACTCTGGCGTCCTAGCCGCAAGAGTTAGAGCCAGCTCACTTGGGGAACTTTTTCCCATTTTTGCCAAATCTTGGTTTCTTCTTGCTTCGTACCCTTTGAGTTTTCCATAGATTTCCTCCATGGATAGTCCCTTGTTGGCCTGGTTCTCCTTGAACGTCATCCTATCAAAGTTCCATGGTTCCGTGAGTCCATCTATCAAAACTTGAACCTTCATCCTCTGAGTGATTTATGTTTCTTTGACACCCAAGTTTTTCAACTTAGTTAGAAGGGCCTCAAAGCGAAAGGAGTAGTCGGTGATGGTCTCGTTTGTGAACATCCTGAATTTGTAGAAGTCCCTTTTTGCTTCCAACTGGACGTCTTCTTTCATCTCAGGCGTCCCAACATGATACTTCTCTAGAGCTTCCCATTGAAGCTTAGCCGTTGGGAGATTGCTCACACGAGTGGCGTCCCTTTCACAGAGGGACGTCTGTAGAAAACAGATGGCCTTTGCATTTGCTTCCATAAGCTTGAACTCTTCAGGACCCCAATCTGCCTCCTTGTCCTTCTTGGCGGCAGGAACTTCGAGGTCGCCGTTTTTTATCACCAGCAGCATTGGTAGTTTTGACTACGCACGAAGCATTCGAACCTTGTCTTCCACCTATTGAAGTTGCCGTCCGTCAGGCGAGGTGGTTTTGCACTTGAGATACCTATAGGTTCCATCTCCATGTTTCCTGCAACTCAAACTTAATCTAGAGCGCCCGCTCTGATACCAATTGTTGGATCGTAAGTCTGTTAATGAAGGCGTCCTTAACTGGGTTAAGGGCGTCCTTAGGTGCAGCGGAAATTAGACTTAACAGGAAACGCAATGAGATAATGGACACAAGTATTTATAGAGGAACCCCACTAAGACCAACTAGTCTTATGGGTAAACCTCTACCTCCGCTTGGAGGATTTTCAATAGCCGTCCTTATCTTATTAAGAGAGAGTCCTTACAACTTAGGCGAGTCGTTACAATTCACTGAGCTAAGCGTCCGTCCTTAGCCTCACTAGTAACACTCCTTCCACCTAACAAAGTAACCTAACTCTCTTAGCTATAAGGAAGCTATCACACACGTCTTTCACGGTTCGTTGTGAAAGACAAACTACAACTCTAACTATTTTGTGGTTTGTTTTGGATTTGATGTGGTTGGACTTTCTTTCTCTTGCTTCAAGCTCACTTGATCTTCTTGATCTTCGTTCGTGTTCTTGAATGCTTCGGGAGAGCTTGAGAGAAAGTCTTCAAAGTCCACACCGCTATGCATACCCCTTGGGGGGTATTTATAGCGGAAGTGGTTCTTGTCCTCTAGCGTCCTCTGATGCTTGGCAGGATCCTTGATCTTCCATCAACGGTGCGATGGGCATCTTTGAGGAAGTCAACTCTGTTGACACTTGGGAAGCCTCCGCGTGGATAGGGGACCATCGCTGGGAAAGCGACATCTTTGGAGTTGTCTACACGTGCCCAGACAAGGGAAGCTTCCTTCTGAGGACTACGGCCGAACGTGATGTAATCATGTTGGGGCAACCTTGATTTGAATTTGAACTTCGTCCGTATTTTGGCGCGCGTCCCTTCTTGATAAGGACGCCGTCCTATCTGCGCAGGAACTTCGCCATTTACGTTCAGCTTTGGAAGTTCTGATGACGTGCATCCCTACAGCTTAGGGACTGCCGTTCACTTGTTGTCCTTTTCGCTCATGTGCGTCCACTAGACCTTCCTGAGATCAACACTTGGACAACTTGTTAAATACATTTGAGTTTGTCATTATCAAAATAAGGGACGATCATTATTGGTTTAGATATTAATGACTAGCGTCCTT
Organism: Polygonum maritimum; assembly: GCA_963924305.1. NCBI lineage: Eukaryota > Viridiplantae > Streptophyta > Magnoliopsida > Caryophyllales > Polygonaceae > Polygonum > Polygonum maritimum. The sequence continues at coordinate 12,462,350 of OZ002730.1, read as the reverse complement.
AATATCGTCCCAACAACATGCTATACTTTCTTTGTGTGTTTGGGTTTTATCTTTGATTTTGAGAACAACGACTTTACCCGAGTCAATCGTCCCTCGGATTTTGATAATGACAGCCACTTTGATCTAATGGTTGTCCAAGCTATGTCTTAGGAACTAACATGGACGCATGTGATGAGAAAAGGACAACAAGTGTGAAGGTGTCCTTAAGGTGTAGGGACGCTAACACTCAAAAATGGACAAGAATGAGTTTATACGAGTCAAGGATGCAATGCCCAACGAGTAGGAACGCGAGCTAAAATTGCCAGAGGTCCATAAAAGGCCGTCACCATGATGACATCACCAGATAGGCCAAAATTGCCCGGGAAGCTTCGTTTGATCATAGAGGACACGTGGAGGCAGATCCTGTTCACCAGTACTCAACCACGTGGAAGCAGATCCTGTAGCAAGGAACTGTGGAAATTGCCAAGAAACTTCGTCCATCATCAACACGAACACGTGGAAGCAGATCCTGTTGCAAGGGACTTCCAAGGGCATGAATAGTTAAAGAAAGCCGTCCTTGCTGATTATTTTAAATACCCCCTAGGTATTTATTGTGACCTGACTTCTCTGACACCTTTTAGAGCGAAAACAACTATTCACCAAGAACACCACGAACAACAAGAACACTCAAGAACAGTGACGAACTAGTGCTTAGAACGTTATAGAATTTCACAAACCATAACAAAGTGTTTGTAACAAAGAAAGAAGTTTGTCTCCCACGAAGAATTATGAGGGACTTGTTTGTGTCTAGCGTCCTTAAGAATGAGAGTTAGGTTACAAGTTTTAGGCTAAAAGGAGTGTTTACTAGTGATCTTAAGGACGGTTGTTAAGTTTAGAGAAGTGTAAAGCCCGCCTTTGTAAGCTGTAAGGACTCTCTCAATAAGGTAAGGAAAAGCTATTCGAAAATCCTCCATGGAGGTACAGGTTTACCCATGAGGACTACTTGATCTTTGTGGGTTCATCCATAAATACATGCGTCCTTATTTTACTGTCTTCATTACCTGTTAAGTCTTTTATTCCGATGCACAAGGATGCTCCCTAAGGATGTTCTTGACTCTTGACTACTAACCTCAATCCAACTTTTGGTATCAGAGTCAGGCGCTCTAGATTTGTAGTAGTTGCAAGTAAAGATGACTGACATGGAACCTATTGGGATTAGTCACACCAAGCCTCTACAGTTGAAGGATGGGAACTACAACCGGTGGAAGGACAGAATGGAGAACTTTCTCAGAGGATAGAACTATCAATGCTTGCAAGTAATCAGGGACGGTGACTTTCAAGTTCCTGAGCCAAACAGGAAGGATGATAAGTCATGGGGACCTGACGAATTCAAGTTGATGGAAACTAACACAAAGTCTGTTTGCTTCTTGCAGGGACGCCACCCGAGTGAGCAACCTCAAAACTGCCAAAGAACAATGGGAAGCCATTGAAAAGTTTCATGTTGGGACTGCTGACATGAAGGAGGACTCTCAAATGATTGCTAAGAGAGTTCTTCTGTTTCTAGATGTTGCCAGAAGAGTCCATTGTAGATTATGCCTATCGCTTTGAGAACCTGAATGCCAAGATGAAGCAATTGGGAATCTCTGACACTGAAATCACACAAAGGATGAAAATCCAAGTGTTGATCGATGGGTTGACTGGAGAGTGGAACTTTGACAGGACGACTATCAAAGAAAATCTTGTAAACAAGGAACTCTCCATGACTGAAATCTACGGGAAGCTCATGAACAATGAAAGAACGAAGGAAAACGACAAGTCTGAGCTCGCAGGAATTGCTCTAAGATTAGAGGCTAGTCGCAAAGAGCATGCAGAAAGGAGTCAATTTTATATTTTTGTGACTAAGGAAGATAAAAATGAAGGTGGTGAGGACGATGAGCTAGCCCTCATGCACAAGACTTTCTGCTCTTGGGTAAAGAAAGGAAAGTTGAAGAAAAATTCCAACTTCAAAGACAAGAGTTCCAAACCAACTGAGCAAGAGATGAAGGACCTGGTTTCCTACAAATGCAACAAAAAAGGTCACTTTGCAAAGAACTGCTTCTCCAGTTTGAGTGCAAAAGACAAGAAGAAGCAAGCGTACTATGCTGCTTGGGATGACATCGAAAGTGATGATGACTAGAGTTCCGAAACCACGTGCCTTATGGCTATTGGGGACAATTCAAAGGAAGCCTCTGATGCTGAGGAAGAGGTAACTCGAGAAACTATTTTAAAGTCCCTTGATAAGTACTCTAAGCCTAATCTTATCAAATTGCTTGCTAAAGTCCTTCATGAAAGTGTTATAATGAAAGAAAAATTGGAAACACTAGAGGAAGAGTCTGAGAACACTAATAAGGATTGTGAAAATTTCTTTAAGTCTTCAACTGAACTAGAGTCCTCACAAGAACTGATTAAGTCCCTAAAATCAAAACTAGCATGTTTAAAATCTGAAAATGCCAGGCTTAGGGACGAGATAAAGGTTCTAGCTAGGCAAGACTCCTTCTATCGAACCGGTCAAGCCAATCTTGTTCGTTTCATCTAAAAGGGGACTTGGCTACAATCCTTCATCAAGTGCTAAGGACCCTCAAATGATTGCTAAGAGAGAGTTCTTCTGTTTCCAAATGTTGCCAGAAGAGTCCGTTGTAGATTATGCCTATCGCTTTGAGAACTTGAATGCCAAGATGAAGAATTTTGGAATCCCTGAAACTGAAATCACACAAAGGATGAAAATCCAAGTGTTGATTGATGGGTTGACAAGAGAGTGGAACTTTGACCGTCTGACCTTCAAAGAGAAACCTGTAAACAAGGGACTCTCCATGACTGAAATCTACGGGAAGCTCATGAACTATGAAAGGAGGATGGAAAACGACAACTCTGATCTAGAACATAAGGGACTCGCTCTAAGGTTAGAGGCTAGTCGCAAAGAGCATGTAGAAGGGCGTCAGTTCTACATTCATGTGATTGAGGAAGATGAAACTGAAGGTGGTGAGGACGATGAGCTAGCCCTCATGCACAAGACTTTCCGCTCTTGGCTGAAGAAAGGAAAGTTCAAGAAAAACACTAACTCCAAAGACAAGAGTTCCAAACCAACTGAGTAAGAGATGAAGGACTTAGTTTGCTTACAAATGCAACAAGAAGGGTCACTTTGCAAAGAACTACTTCTCTAGTTTGAATGCAAAGGAGAAGAAGAAGCTAGCACACTATGCTGCTTGGGATGACATCGAAAGTGATGATGACTAGAGTTCCGAAACCACGTGCCTTATGGCTATTGGGGACGATTCAAAGGAAGCCTCTGATGCTGAGGAAGAGGTAACTCAAGAAACTATTTTAAAGTCCCTTGATAAGTACTCTAAGCCTAATCTTATCAAATTGCTTGCTAAAGTCCTTCATGAAAGTGTTGTAATGAAAGAGAAATTGGAAACACGACAGGAAGAGTCTGAGAATGCTAAAAAGGATTGTGAAAATTGCTCTGTGTTTTCAACTGAACTAGAGTCCTCACAAGAACTGTCTAAGTCTCTAAAATCTGAATTAGCATGCCTAAAATCTACGAATGCTAAGCTTAGGGACGAGATAAAGGTTCTAGGCAAGACTCCTTCTGTTGAACCTGTCAAGCCAGTCTTGTTCATTTCATCTAAAAGGGGACTTGGCTACAACTCTTCATCAAGTGCTAAAGACTCTTTACCAAGTGATTTCCAGGCTAGTAAAACAACTAAATTGGAACGTAAAAGAGAAAATACTAGAAATCTTGAGGAAATGATTTGTGTCCTAGAAAGTGGTAATGCTGGCCGCAAGGACTACTACACTAATTCCAAAAACCAAAAGATTTATGTGAAAATTGCAAAGGGTGAAGGATCCAAAGTCTGTAACCCTGAGAAATGGAAACACAACAAGATTCAAAGGCCTAACAAGAAGTATTATCTTGGTGAATACTATAGGACTTGTTGACAATGTGGAAAACATGGTCATTGATAGGTTCCACACCTACACCGCAAGTGTACGGGTCGTGTGTAGTATTATCAAGGTATCGATCTCTAGGACTTAGGTAGCATTGGTTGAACCGACAAAAAAGTAGCGAGGTCTAAATAGATCCAAATAAGAAGAGGAGGATGGAATTGAATTAATAACTAGCAATCAACTAGAAATAGAACAAAGCAAATGACGCAAAGACAATGAGGAATGACGATCCTAGATTTAAGGTACTCACACTATGAACCTAGGCAACACATTGCAAGCATGCATGAGTCTTGATTAAACCATGGTTTGGAGGCAACTACCTAATTTCATTGTCTAATCCTATGGGACCAAACAATTGTGCCTAGAATACGATAATTCATCCACTCTCGTGGCTTGACAACCCGGGATTAGGCCTTTTGGGCGCTAGAGGGCTATGAATCGGGTCAAACCCTCATCCACCGTCGTAGCTTGAGTGAGCAATCCAACTCAAGCCTCTATCGGTAGTTGTTCCTCTCAAGAGATTCCCAATCAATTCTCATATCAAGAGATTCTCAATCATTCAATCCTAGATTTCAAGTGGGAGATAAGGTCTCTCAACACAAATCCCACACCTCACTTCCTATTAACAATCTAACCTCTCGATCGCAATCATTAATAAGGCTCAAATCACAATCAATTTGGCATTAGGCACATAGGATCAGAACAAACCACAATCAAATCTCAATTCATGCTAGCAATCCAAAGTTCTACCTAGAATCCATGATGTTTTCCCCAAACCCTAAGATTTGGGAATCTACCTAAACATGGAGAACAAGAGAAATGAAGAAGAGAGAAGGAAAATCATGGGTAAGAGTCTCAAACAACTTTCTTCAATTCTCCAAACACAAAAGAGAGCTTTAATGGAAAAGTCTAAGGTCTAAATTGGGAAAAATCCTTAAAAGGGAGAAAAGAACATCTCTCTCTAATGAGGAAAGAGAGGGTATTTATATAAACCCTTAAAAGGAAAAGACCTAAAAGAGGAGAAGGAGTGCAATGCGGCGAGACCCGGGCCGTGACCCGCCCCGTGACCCGCCTGGGTCGCAAGCTGGACACCGCACGAATCAACACGAGAGAAGCAGGGCTGACCCGGGCTGTGACCCGGGCCGTGACCCGCCCGGGTCACACGATCCTGGCCACGACCTGGCCGGGTCCCAGCCGGGGTCAATTCCTAGATGCCCCGGGTATTGCCTTCTCGCTTCGTTGTCTTGCGCTCTTGGCTCGGCTTTTGGTTTGCTTCTTTTGGCGTCTCTTCGGGCTTCTTATTGACTCCGTCTTCGAGCTCTTGGACTTCATGGATCTCTCCTTGATCCCCATCTTGATATCCATCATCCAATTCTCCTCCATTTCATCCTGAAAACGCACAAACAAGGCGTAGAGTTCGAACGAAGACACTAAACCGAAAACAACTAAAAGTCTAGCCTAAAATGGAGAAAAGCAAACCAAAACATAATCAAACATGAGCTAATATGCATCCTAGGCATGCACTAAATGCAAGCCATCAGTCACTATCAATATGGGCAAGGACGATGTCCAAAAGAGTAGGACGGCTTGGAATGAAAATAAGAAAGATGCTAACTATAAGTTTGTTCCTAGGACTCATGCTTGTGTGCCTAGTGTTGTTAAGAATTCTACAAGGAAGCATGTTAAAACTTCAAATAATGTGAACTTGCATGATTATTTCCCTAGGAGAGAACTATGTTATTGTCACGAACCAGGTAAGGGGCACCTTACCTGGGTCGTAAAGAATTGACGTTCTCTTGCAAGCAGGAGTGAGGAGCTGCCCATTGATCATCGACAATGGCGCTTCAAATCACATGACTGGAAGCAAGATCCATCTCACTTCTATCAAGACAAATACCAAGGGAGGGACTGTCTCTTTTGGAAATAAGGGCAAGGGTAACATCAAGGGAACTAGCATCGTAACATTAAACAAGTCCACAAGAGTTGCAAATGTTAATCTAGTTGAGGCCTGGACTTTCAATCTCTTGAGTGTCTCTCAAATGTGTGACCAAGGAAATAACTTAGTCACATTTGAGCCTCGAGAGTGCCTTGTCATCATCAAGAAAACTAACAAAGTTGTCCTCAAAGGAGTTCGTGAAAACAACGTGTACGTCTTTAACAAAGAGTTTGAATCTCCTTCAAAGTTGTCTTTATCTGTGTCTTCTGAGGACGTTGAGGTCTGGCACTGCCGTCTTGGTCATGCCGGACTTAGCACAATTCTCAGACTTCACCAACAAGATCTTGTTAGAGGACTTCCCCGAATCGATCCTGATCAAGTTGAAGCATAAGCGTGCATTAAAGGGAAGCAAATAAGAACGTTTTTCAAGTCCAAGAATGAAGTGAGTACAAAGAAGCCTTTGGAACTCCTTTACATGGATTTATGTGGACCCATGAGGATGAAGAGCTTCGGTGGAAAGAGGTACATGTACGTTCTTGTAGATGATTTTTCTCGATTCACTTGGTTTCTTTTCTTGGCTAGTAAACTAAGATGTTCAAGAGTTTCATCAAGCACGTAGAAGTTGCCCTGGGGATGCATTTGAAAGCTATAAGGTCAGACCATGGGATGGAGTTCGAGAACTGAGAGTTCCTGGCCTCTGTGACCAGCAAGGTCTCTCCCACAACTTCTCATCCCCAAGAACTCCTCAGCAAAACGGTGTTGTGGAAAGAAAGAATAGGACGCTAGAGGGTATGACAAGGACTATGATGTTGGTAAGCGGCGTCCCCAAGCACTTTTGGGCTGAAGCCGTTTCCACAACTACATATATCATTAATCGTGCCATGATCTGTTGATATACTCTCTTTAGTATAGGTTAACTCTTGTATTTTAGGGCTTTAGTGAGTGTGTTTAGGTTAGACTTTGATATTAATTGTAATATGAAGACCAAAGACACAAGATGTGAAGATACGAGATTTTCCGGCCTAAGTTTCAAGTTAAATCTTGCCTCTGTCCTACAACCGTTGGCGCGGTATCCACGTCGGTGGCGCGGCGGTGCAGTAGTGTGACCAACCTTTCCCGAGAAGGCCACGGGTGCGCCACCAGGGCCGCCGCCGCGGTAGCAGCCGCCACAAGAAACCAAAACCCTACCCGACCGCGGGCGCGGCAGTCATGGCGCGGGCGCGGTGCTGGCCGAATCTGAGCGGAGCGAGAATTTGTATCTTGTTTCCGTTTCTTACCTTTTCTCCTTTCCTTATTTGTTTCGGGGAGCATGTTTCTTGGGTCTATATAAGGAGGAGCTTGTCACAGGTTTTAGGGACCTTATCTTATCTCATACATTGTTCATCAACTTTATTTGTTTTAGCTCTCTCGTATTATGGAGAACTAATCTCCCATTGGAGTTTATTCAATCAAGGAAGCATTGTTATGATATCGTGAAATTCTTGTAACTTCTTTATCCCTAGGTCTTTATTGATACTCTTGTGCTTCATCCCATGATCTTTGTTTAATTCTATAAGTCTGATCAACTTGTTTAATTGACTTAGATCTATTTTTTGAACTAGGATTGGTTGTTGTCTATGCATCTTTCCTATTCTCGAAACAACTCGTATCTAGGACCATGGATTAGGTTAGAGAAGAGTATTCAATGGTTGATTTGTGCATGAGAGTCGTAGCTTGATTGCATGATTCAATTTCCTATTATCCTTGTGTTCATTGCATGATTTGGATTAAGCGTTCTTGTTCGTATCATAGTTTCGCTAGGACCGTGGACTAGTGGATAATCAAGATAAGGATTGAAATTGACCTAGGAATATAAAGAAGTGGATGAATTGATGATTGATCGATTAATAAAGGTGGAACTGTTTGGATAAACTCTGCTTGCTAATATTGATAACAAACCTTCTTCAACCCCCCTTGTTTGTCTTTATGTTTGAACTAAAATTGCATAAGAACTAGATTCTCTTGGGTTTGATCCCTTACTTGCATGCTATACTTGCTTTATGTGTTTGGGTTTTATCTTTGATTGTGGGAACAATGACTTAACCCGAGTCAAATTTTGGCGCCGTTGCCGGGGAATCTTTCTCTCTAGTGTGTTTTGGTTCGATCTTGGTTTCTGAACCAAAACCGTGCCCGCAACCACCTCGGCACGCCCGCGGTTTTCACACAGAACCCTCCTTTGGGGGCGGACCTATCTTATGTTCCGTACCCGGTCTACTAATACTTCTCTTGTTCGCTTTGATCTAGAAATTGACAGGACTCTTCGAAGAATAAGGAGTGCACCAAGAGCCTCTACAGCTCAAAACCTTCTGAATCCTCTCTCTTTCACTGACTCTGAGCCGAAAGAAGCTATGGAGGACCAGACTATTCTCCAATTGAGCGCGCCTAATCTACAACAACAGCAGATGGATGTTCAGTTCTCTGCTCTTGGGGAAGGCGTGAAGTTCGAACTCAAGTCCGGACTGATCCATCACTTACCCACCTTCCCCGGGTTGAGTGGTGAAGACCCAAACAAGCACCTTACAAAGTTCCATGATGTCTTTGTTAGCATGAAGCCGACCGATGTCAATGAGGACCAGATAAAGCTTCGAGCTTTTCCCTTCTCGTTGGCGGATTTTGGGAAGGAATGGCTCCTTTATTTGGTGCCTGACTCTATTACTACTTGGCCGAGATGAAAAAGGCGTTTCTAGAGAAGTATTTCCCTGCTTCTAAACAAACCTCTATCAAGAAGCAACTCAGCAGTTTAGAGCAAGGGGAGGATGAGAACCTCTGCGATTATTATGAGCGCTACAAGAGGCTCATTTTCAGCTGTCCCTATCATGGCTACCTAGCCAAATATTTTATTTGTTACATCATTGAGGGACTCCGCGACGCCGACAAGCGCCTGGTCAATGCATCTTGCGGAGGTAGTTACAAGAACTTCACTCCCGCACAGGCGTTCGAGAAAATTGAAATACTGGTTGAGTGGGCTCGCAATCAGCGAGTGCGGACCAATGTGAGGTCCATCAATGTGGTGAATGAGTCCCTGAATGTTGAAGTAAGGGAACTCAAGGATCTTATGAAGCAGCTGCTCGTAAACAAGGGTGTGTAGTAAGTGAATTCTTGTGCATTATGCTATGACTCGAGCCACCACACCGACTAGTGCCCCACCATCCAAGAGCCCAAGGTGTCGGTGAACGCTGTTGGGAACTATGGTGCGCCCCGCCCCCCGGAATGAACCATCCAAACGTCTGGTGGAGCAACCAGCAGCAGCAAAAGCCACAGCAGCAACAACAGTTCGCTCCTCAGGGCCAACAACAAGAGCAATTCAGGACCAATAACTATGCCCCAAGAGCTCCTGCACCATCTCCGAATGATAATGCCATCAATGCTCTCATCAAGAAGAACCAGGAGACGAGAGCTGTTGTGAAGAATCTTGAGAGTTAGCTGAGTCAGCTGGCCACCATGATCAACAGGCTAAAGGCCAAAGACTCTAGGAAACTCCCTTCTCCACCTCTAAAATCACAAGGAGAATGTGAGTTCCATGCAGCCGAGGAGTGGTTGGGACGTCACAAGTCGAGAACCGCCTTCTACAGAAAAACCACGCCCGCTTCACCCTCCCGTGTCCACGGAATCCCTACCGAACACACGAAGGAACCCTCTGTTGACGAAGCGCGCCTGCGGTTCACGTCCAGGAGCGAACTTCGAGGCGTTGCTCGATCGTGGATTCAAGGGTACTCGAGCTGATGAGCCGCGCCCGCGGTGTAATAACCCTCTTTTTCATAGAGGGTACTATTGTAATTTTCCCTTATTTGACCACCATGAATAAAAGTATTGGCATTATTTATTAAATGGAAATTTAATAAGAACCGATAATGCCATGATAATACTTTTAAACTCTTATCAATAGGTCATGTACCTATTAACCTATGCTAAAGAAAGTGTTCAAAGTTTTAAGATAAAGCTATATGAAACATCATTGAGAAGATAAAACTAGGAAGCTATATTAAATTAAAATGAGTATATTAAGATAATAAAATGGGAGGTAATCTTTTATACTCATACAATAATATTGTTTCAAAATAATATTATATTAAAAAGAAAGAAAGAACTTTTATTTAAAGGGAAATAATAGGAAGAAAACAATAAATGAAATTTATAAACACACTTACATGCATATGTAAGGAAAAGAAAATTAATATCTAGAATAAGAAATTGTTTTCGGATAAATTATAATGGAAAAGGGTATTTTTATCACAATTCAAAAGTTTTGGGCCAAATTGGTAATTAACTCTAAAGAGAGGGTCAGCTGCGACGTATCTTCCCCTTCCTCTTTCTTTCCTTTCTTCAAACACCATGTCATCCTTAGAGACCCGATTTTATTCAAAATCATCCCAAAATCGTGGCTTAACCTTCAAGGAAAGATGAAGATATCATATTATCATCACTCCCATACGAATCCCTTAGATTATTCTTGCCAAAATTGCTCAAAATCTCTTACCACATTCAAACCAAACCCTAGAATACCGCCCCCGATTCGGAGCCCAATATCTCCCAATATCCTAAGCGGAAATCAGAATTGAGAGCATCCCTAGAATCCTCTTGTGCCCCTCTATAAAAGCCCTCTAACCCCATCCCACAACCATCTCATCTAGTTGCCCGAAAATCCCAAACAAAGTGACCGAACCCTTCAGCGAAAGCTGAGCCCGACGCCCACTTCGTGAACCAATATCTCGGCCATCCGTCCACCAAACTCGACGCCGTCACCTCCTGAGTACTCCTTGCACCACCCTCTTCAAACTGTTACATAGCCCACGTCGAACCGTAGCCGGACCACCGAGAACGAGCCACCCGAAAACACCTCGTCGCCACTGTAAATCCCTGCTCCTATTCACTTTCTCTTAAATTTCGAACAGCATACTTCTGTTGTAAAATCGATTTTAATTAGTTAGAGTTTCTTATAAATCATACGAAAATTCATATGACGACTTCATATAGTTTTCTAATTGTCATAAAATTTTCATAAATTATAATGTCGTTTTTGCTGGTTAATAAATTCGATTAAACACACAGCCTGATTTTCGAAATAAATTCGTATGTTATTCTAAATTAATTATATAAATTACTATAAATTATATATGTTCTGTAAATATGATTTATGAACTATATACAGTATTTTTGAATATTTTATTCGACTTTTGATGCCTAAAGAAAACAATTATCACAATATAGAGTATTAAAGAAAAGAATACAATTTTTAATTAAATAAAATAATTACGAAATTCAAAACTAACAGATTTAAGTATTTCTAAGTAGCTTAGATGTTTTTATTATTTACGTAATTTTTATGTATATTATAGCCTATTTTATCGTAATTTAACTAGTAGATTGTAATTAGCCAAAAAGAATGTATTTTTACTTTATGAACATAAAAATAAAATTATTGTTTCTTGATCCTTTAATTTTTACCATGACTAAGTGTTGGTAAATTTAAAAGAATAGATTTTCAAAAGTGTTTTGCTAAGACATATGTAATATTTAAGAAATTAAAATCAAGAATGGAATAATGATTAAGATATATATTAAGAACATGAGTATGTATAATAAATAAAATATTTATATACATATAAGATCTTTAGCATATATCTTGAATCCAACCTTTTCCTAGATAACGAAAAACCAAAATAAATTCTTATAATTTATTTTGTCGTTGTTAATGAAACAGGAAACGAACCCTGTTCGTAAGGATTCACCTCGTTGACAAATTTCTCTTTTGCCTTCGAATCAAGGCAAGTGGACGGTTCTCGCTTGCATAACTGTTTTAAATATTGTTGGGAACTTTGTGTGCTAATAAATGAACTAGGATTTATTGTTATAGCATTAATGACCTCATTATATATGTAGGATGTATATATTGCTAGACTGCGCTAGAACTTGGACTTAGGTCTCGATGTTGTGGCCTTATGTGTTTCGTCTCCATTGAGACTTGATGTGGACTTAGCGTAGTATTAGGGGTGTGGGTTAGACCCTGGACGCCTCTTTAAAATATTTGCATTAGGATGGACCTATACCCTAGTGCCTGGTCATGACCGTGCCGCCTCATCCGAATATGAGGGGTGATCGCACCTAGCTAGTGCCTTTATTGAATTCTTGAGATCTCCTTCGTTTTGTTTCGACCATTGTCGAATCCGTTATTTTAAAAGCTATCAACCTGAATGTACCGTTTTGAAAGTAAGTAAGATAAGTGCCTATGCACATAATTAATGAACCAGGGCGGTTAGTACAACTTGGAAAACCGTTCTTACTCCCGATTGACCAAGTCTGCTTTCCAATCTGAATTCGTACAATTATTGTGCGGTGAGGTTGGTCGTAGACCCAATCACTCGACGGAGGTTTTTCAAAAACTTGTGTGAATAATAAGTTCCCAACAAATCGCATACTTCTCTTAAGGAACCACCTCGTGTGGCGTCCTATCTTCCTTCCTGAGCATATTTCCTTTCTTACCTTCGATGGGGATACTTCATTATTAGATTATTGACCGGCTTTCATTCGGGTTTCAATACTAATAGTGGAGTCTAACCATAAGAACCGTTTTTCTAAAACCCATTTGCTTAGTCTGTCACAAGACTAACCGTCCGTTTTCTTTCCTCGCATGGTCGGCTGGTGTCAACCGTATTTACGTCGCGGCACATCAGGATTCGAGCTGTTGGAGTCTCAAGAGGAGTGAGTTGAAGACTTGGAGCATTTCTTTCAAGGTTATTTTCATTTGGATTTAGTTGAGAATAAATGTGATACTTTTATTCTAAGGATCGTTTGTTATCGATTACTTCCGCACTTTCGTTTTAATTATTCACATTTACTGTTTTGGAACGTAAGACAATATAAGTTTTGAGATCTATTTATGAATTTTGGATATTATTCTTTTTATTGTTATGTACTGTATAAGCCTTGGGTGACTTTGGGTGTGAATTCCAAGGTCACTGGCGTGTAGCATTCCCGAGATAATTTTGGGGTGTTACACGCGGTAACTTGTGCGCGCCCGCGGTCACTTGTGCGCGCCAGCGGTTCGGCCCTAGAGGAGGATGACGGCTATGTCCGACCTCAGCTTCCGGCATCCTATCTATCTATTTTATCTTCTATCTCTACCACCCCTTCTATTTATTCTTTCCATTCACCTTTGGAATTCTATTATGTTGGCTATGTGCAAAAGCCTAAGTATGGGGGAGCTTTGTTCCCCCGAGTTTTCCTTCCTCATGGCTCGAGTTCAAGTGTTCTTCCATCTCCCGAGAGACGAGCCAAGTTACAAAGGTTGTTTGCGCATCATCCGGTTCGAGCTGAAGTCGAGAGTCACGACTGCATCAAATCTGCGACCGTGCCACCTTGGCCACGCATGCGGTTGCCCTCCAGAAGACGACTTTGCTCGCTGTGTCGTTTCCGCGCCCGCGCCACCTTGGCTGCGCCTGCGGTTCGCTTGCAGAACGGTATTCCGAAGTCTTTTCTTCCAATCCTTCTACACCCTTTGAAGAGTTCTTCCATTCCACCTCTCTTCTTCGAGTCTTCTGGTTTCCTTCTTCCTTGCTTCTATCCTTTCTCTTAGCTTCATTGAGCACAATGAAAGATTTAAGTATAGGGGAGGGAGTACTCGCATTTGCTTATCCTAGATAGAGTGTAGATAGAGATTTGCTTCAGATTTTTGATTTTGTTCTTTTCATGGAGCACTTGCACCATATTTTTAGCATAATAAAGAAGAAAAGAAAAAGAAAAAGATAGAAAAAAACATAAATTGGAAAGAAAGGCATAAAAATCCTAGGATGATTCGAAAATCCGAAAGGGCGGAACAGGTAACCCGGACCAGCATTAGGCTAGGGTAATATGAGGTTTATGAGTGATTTGTGAGTATTCATGAGCACACCTTGAGTAAAATGAAAAGAGCGGTTAGATGAAAATCCGAAAGGGCGCCTAAGTAGAATTCAGCGAAAAAATTCGAGTGTTTAGGAACATTCTTGCTTGAGGAATTTGGGTCTTACATATTAGATTTGGGTATGTGACCTAGGTTGCTCTACACTTTTTAGAGCTTGAGTGTCTTATCATTGTTGTGAGGTGTGTGTTTGAGCTTTATTGTTTATGCTCATGATTACTCTATTATTTTTGGGTTTGCGTCGAGAGTTGAGCATTTTTTGTCTTCCCTTGTATTTCCTGAGATCTTTTGATGTGCTTGATTTTCATATTTAGTTTGAGCTTACTCGAAGACAAGCAAGATCTAAGTATGGGTGAATTTGATATACTCTCTTTAGTATAGGTTACCTCTTGTATTTTAGGGCTTTAGTGAGTGTGTTTAGGTTAGACATTGAGCTTAATTGTAATAGAAGACCGAAGACACAAGATGTAAAGATACGAGAGTTTTCCGGGCTAAGTTTCAAGTGAATTTTCACCTCTGTCCCAGAACCGTTGGTGCGGTATCCACACCGCTGGCGCGGCAGTGCTGTAGTGTGACCAACCTTTCCCAGAAAGAAGAGTTGGTTGAGTTGTGAAGTCTAGGAGTCTAGGTTCCCAGATTTATCTAGCACCATAAGGCCAAATTGTTTCACACCCTTTGAAATACCAAGCCCCATTACAACCCGACCGAATGAAGCTTCTTTGAAGTTTTCATTGAGTCCTCTAAGTTCTTTTGATGATTTGACTTGTTTTGATTTCTTGGACAAAGAGTTTTTGATATAAGTTCCATTGACTATGAGGTTTTGCGTTTGGAATTGAGATTGAGTGCTTATTGATATATTGACTCGGCTAAAGTCGTCGTGCCAAGATCAAAGTTATATAACCCAAACTACAAACTAAGTATAGTAAGCAAGTAAGGGATCGAACCCAAGAGAACTATGGCTTCTAGTATCAATATAATTATCAACCAAAGAAAGGGGGAATTGAAGAGAGATATGTAAACTAAACTAACCTAGGAAACAAATAACAAACAAACAAATCAAATATGGGAAACAAGTTCATTCAAAAGATCCACTCATGAAATAATCACTCGATCATAGATTCATCCATTGATTTCATTCACACCTATGGTTAATTCCTATCCTGATCATTAACAATCGCAAGTCCACGGTCCAAGCAATTCTATAACCCTAGGCAAGGACGCTTAACCTAGAATTAGCATAGAGAACAAGGATATGCAGGATATAATATCAAACAATCAAGCTACGAGTCAATTGCAAGATAAAACAATCAATTCTCTTCTTAATCCTAGTTGCATGGACAACAAGTCTAGGTTAAGCTGTTTTCACATATTAGTTTTGTCCACGGTCCAAACCTAATCAAACAGTAGAACATCAATGAATTCAATAGGTTAGCTACTCCTAGAGAAACAATAAACATTCATAATAATGAAGCACAAGAGAATCAATATCAACCAAAGGATAGAAATCAATTACCAAAACCTCACGAGTTCATACATCAGAGCTTCTCCCTTGAACAAACCCAAGGAGACTAGCTCTCCATAGCTAAACTAAGCTAAAGAATTGAATTATGAATAAGAGGTAGAAGATACTGAAAACCTAAGGCTGACTCCTCCTTATATAGCCCAAGGAACAAGCTCCACGAGATAGATAAGGAAAGAGGCAAAAAATAGAAAAGGAAACAAGATAGAAAGATTTCGGCCCGCTTCGGATTCGGCATCACCGCGGTCGCGTCGCTCTCACCGCGCCCACGCTTTCACGACAGAAAAGAATAGGTCATCTCGGCAGCCACCGCGGTTGCGGTTGACAATCCGCGGTCGCGGAATTCGGACAGAACCACTGACGTCACTTCGGAGGCTGTTTTGACCATCTTCGGCTTGGAATCTGACTTCGGTGTAAAAACCTGAAATGAAGCCCTTGAAGTTAGCTTTCTAATGGAACCTGAATCAAGTCAATCCGACCTCTGTAGCTCAAGATATGGCCCTCACAAGCAAGTGGTGTAGCGCAGACAGCTCAAAACGCCTTAAAACTCTTGATTCTTGAATTCTTATGTCTTCGGTCTTCGTATTACAATAATGCTCAAATCTAACCTAAACACTCTCAATAATATCCCTAAAATCTAAGAGTTAAACCTATACAAAATAGCCTGTATCATATATCCTAAACACTTGAAAGTTGAGTGAGACACATTTTCCTTGGTGAGCTTGGATTGTGATTTCTTGGAATATACATGTGTGCCATGATATGGAAGTTGTTTGCTCATCATTCTATTTGTGCTTACCTTTTCTTAGAGGCATTCTTGAGCTTGGCTATTTGAATTTGATGCATGTTGACTGATTTCGTGGGGACAAGAAAGTCTAAGTATGGGGTGTTTTGATCTCATGCTTTTTTGTTGATTTTCATAAGTTGTTTTCTAGATAGTTTGTATCTTTTCTAGTAGTTTGTTGTGGTTTTTTATATGGTTTCGACCCTCTTTCGAGGGTTGGAGTCGTTTTTGTTTGTTTTTGTGTTTTGTAGGTATTTGGGGCGTTGAAGAGGAGATTTCTAGTTCTTTCATTGCTTTCATGGAGGTGGCATTAGTCGTGATTTGAGGCGGAACGAGTGGCAAGTGAAGTGGAGTCTTGTGGAGTTTGCTAGAGTTTCAAGAAGAGATTTGCAAGTCTAAAATGTCTTAGAAGGAGCAATGAGAAGTCTAAGAAGACCGAGAACTATCAAAAGAAGAAACACCGAAAGAAGGCCAAGCTTTGGAGCAAGTTTCAAGCCAAGACGAAGAACAAATCAAGGTCGGTTGGGGTCGTGACTGACCTACACGAGGTCGGTACCGACCACCCCTGGGGTCGATGAGCAGATTACTTACGCCCTAAGTAGTTGCCTTAAAAGCTGTTTTACTTATGGTCTTTGAAGATAGATTGGAGTTTCCTTATAAGAACATTCCAACCTCTATATAAAGGGCCTTAGGGTGCCCTTTTCTAGGATTATGCTTCATATTATCCAAGCTCTTGGACAATTAGAGAGAGCCTTAGAAGATTTCTAGGGAGAAGATTGTGGATTTGTTTGTTTTTGAAGATTATATTGTAAGTTTGTCTTTATTTTTAATTGAAGTTGCTTGTTTTGAATAATGTCTTCTCTTTTCTCTTTAATTGATGAATGCATGGTGAGTAGTGAGTAGTCTCCTTTTCTAGGATTGGGGTGAAACCCATCATGATTATGCATGTTAAAACTTGAATCTTTGATCAAAACTTAACCTTTAATCTTTATCTTTTTATCCATCTTGTTGTGCTTAATTCCTTGATGAAAGTTGAGGCATGTTTATGTCTGCAATTGAATTGAAAGATTAGATTGTGAATTTGGATAATACTATGGTTTGAAGCGAAAGTTAATACCTTTAAATAACAAGTAGGATTGCAAGTTTGTATCTTTAGGAAAGTTGAGATTTTGACTTGTTAATTTGTGACGAAAGTCATTCATGAGATTATTGGTTGGTTGATCATTGATTGTTGTTTGCATGCATGATTATGTTGTGGTGGATCCTTTATCCTAAATATCCTATATATTGATTTTCAAAGCTTTTTCATAACCCAGAGTAGGTAGGAACCGACCTGTTCAGCTTTCCGGATTTGTGTGTTTGTGAGGGTGAAGTAGGTGGTAGGAACTGACCCTGATAAGGTCGGTACTGACCTATCCTGAGTAGTAGTTTTTATGTTCTTTTTGCTTGTTTTGTTATGATTGATTGCTAGATTTAAGATTCTTCTAATTCCCATGGACGAACTTGACTTCGCTATACTCAGCGGGATCTTGATCTATAAATTATTTGCATGTTAGGATCAAGTTATACGCTCTCAACAAACAACTATCTCTAAGGCCCCCTGGACCATCTCAAGACAACAACGCCATCAATGCTCTTATCAAAGAGAATCAAGAGAAGAGGGTTGTTGTGAAGAAGCCCGAGACTTAATTGAGTCAATTGGCCACCATGATCAACTGGCTTAAGGCTAAGGACTCCGGGAAACTCCCTTCTCAACCCCTCAATCACAAGGAGAACGTGAGTGTCATGCAGCTGAGGAGTGAAAGAGTCGTTGCCAGTCGAGAAGCACGTTCTAAGGAGAAACCGCGTCCGCCCTCTACGGACCGCGCTTGCGGTATCTCCCCAGAATCGGAAGAGCCACGCTCGTGCTCACCCAGCCGCGCTCGCGGTTCACCTCTAGGAGCAAATTTCAAGGCCATGCTCGAACGCACCTACAAGAGCCACAACAGCGACTACGAAGCGGACGAACCACGCCCGCGGCAAGACGAACGCGCCCGTGGTTTGGCCATAGAGGAGGATAACGTCTATGTTCGACCCAACTTTCCACCCTTTAATTCATACAAGCCGCCGCCCCCATTCCCCGAGGCGTTACAAGACACGAGGAAGCCCGCCAATGACAAGGAGATCTTTGAGACATTCGTCAATTGTCAGGTCAACATTCCTCTCCTTAATCTCATTAAAAGAATTCCTAGGTTTGCTAAATCTTTAAAAGAGCTATGCACTATCAAGAGAGAACAAAGTGAAAAGGGAATGGGTAGCTTTAGTGAAAACAAGAACTTGAATATCAAAAGCGAAGATGTTAATTCCGTGCTCCAAAAATAACTTCCAGAAAAATGTGGAGACCTTGGAACATTCACTGTCCCAGTTACAATAGGAGAAACTAAAATGAGAAGTTAGGCCTAGGTCCTTTACAAGAGACGTACATTACTATTGATTTGGCTGACCACTCTAATGTGCACCTGATTCGGCCTATTTTGTATGGGTTAACTCTTAGATTTTAGAGTATTATTGTGAGTGTTTAGGTTAGATTTGAGCGTTCTTGTAATACGAAGACCGAAGACACGAGATGCGAAGAATTAAGAGTTTTTAGAGCTTAATTGAAGACATGTTTACTATTGCGTAGATTCCGCGATCGCGCTGCCCATGTCGCGGTCGCGGTGAAGCAAGGCAACGACATTCAAGACCCTTGAAGGCCGCGGCCACGCCGACATGGTCGCGGTCGCGGTAGTAGGCGACTTAACCAACCCAAAGTTAGACCCGACGCGGGCGCGGTGGGAGTGACGCGGTCGCGGTGCATACCGGATCCGAAGCGGGCCGAAACTTTCTATCTTATTTCCTTTCTTATATTTCGCCTCTTTCCTTATCTATCTCGGGGAGCATGTTCCTTGGGCTATATAAGGAGGAGCTTGCCCTAGGTTTTAGGTATCTTCATTCCAATTCATAATTCAATTCTTCTCTTTTTAGGTTTTTAGTTTAGTTATGGAGAGCTAGTCTCCTTGGGTTTGTTTAAGGGAGAAGCTCTGATGTATGAACTCGTGAGGTTTTCATAATTGATTTTTATCCTTTGGTTAATATTTATTCTCTTGTACTTCATCTCATGAATATTGATTGTTACTCTAGGAGTAGCTAACCTATTGAATTGATTGATGTTTTATTGTTTGATGAGGTTTGGACCATGGACAAAACTAATCTATGAAAACAACTTAACCTAGACATGTTGTCTATGCAACTAGCATTAAGAAGAGAATTGATTGTTTTATCTTGCAATTGACTCGTAGCTTGATTGTTTGATATTATATCCTACATATCCTTGTTCTCTATGCTAATTCTAGGTTAAGCGTCCTTGCCTAGGGTTATAGAATTGCTTGGAACGTGGACTTGCGATTGTTAATGATTAGGATAGGAATTAACCATAGATGTGAATGAAATCAATTGATGAATCTATGATCGAGTGATTATTTCAGAGTGGATCTTTTGAATGAACTTGTTTCCCATATTTGATTGTTTGTTTGTTTATTTGTTTTCTTAGATTAGATTAGTTTCGATCTCTCTTTTTTTTCCCCCATATCTTTAGTTGATAAATATATTAATACTAAAAGCCATAGTTCTCTTGGGTTCGACCTCTTACTTGCATGCTATACTAGTTTGTAGGTTGGGTTATTTATCTTTGGTCTTGGCACGACGACTTTAGCCGAGTCAAATTTTGGCGCCGTTGCCGGGGAACTTTGGTTTAATTCTAGTGTTAATATTTTTAGTGACTTTGTGTGGACCTATCTTATGGTCCACACTTGTATATTCTAATGTCTTTCTATAAGTTTATGCAATTTCAGGGCGAACCGTTCTGTTATTATTGGAAGAAAATTCAGGATGAAATAAGTGACTGGATTGCTCGTGGAGTTTATGTTTGTCTTTATGATCTTTGCAAAGAAATCTACCATAAGATGACATTGGAGACGAAGCATGAGGTTACCCGCAGGACTACGAAAAGTTTTTTCTACATGGGACTTGAGGAACAATGGGATTTTGTCCGCAACATGAGTAAGGAGAGTCGGCTGTTGCAGGACGAGCTGAACGAAGAAACGCTTTCTGACCAAGAACCGTGCCCGTGCCCCTTGGACCGTGCCCGCGGTTCCGATGCAGAAACGGAGGATTCCCCCTGGAGGAAAACCGCGACCGCGGCCCACAAACCGCGCTCGCGGCCTCCGAGGAGGTTGGTCCACCGGTGCTCAGCCACGATCATGTCTTCACCGACGATGTTCCAGGCCCGGTTCTAAAGCTCGATTACCCTATTTCAATGCCCAAGGGGATCCCCAGGTTTGTTTTCATAAGGCAGAAAGAGTCCACTCAAGATGACGGGACGATAGAAGAAGAGGATTGGGCGATATTTAGTGTATTCCTGGATGGTTTGGACCAGGAGAAGGTTAGAGATGTTGCATTGGAGGTTTCACCCCCGATGTTGATAGATCAAGCTTCTGAGCCTGCGCCTGAGGAGGAACGATATGTGATGACAAAAGAGGAATATTTCCTTTAGTATGATGACCCCTGGAGTGACAACGAGGAGCCTGATGACTCGTCGAAGGAGCCAGATGATGTTATGGAAATTTCTTCTTCACCGCCAGAGACTTTCGTATCCCCCTCCATGGAGATTCCTGAAGTCAGCCTTGACGATCCCTATATCCTTTACTCCACTTCTTCTCTCTCTTTTGATCCTTGCTTTGTTCTTTCATGTCAATCTTTTGTTAAGGATTCAATCTTTGAGCATGATAGGTTAGTTGATGAGTTCTCGTACTTCTTATTTCATGAGGGTGCTAATTCAAATAGGAGATTTGCATGATTTGATGAATATTTTGAAAAACCACATAAATCACCTAATTGGTTTCACTCTAGAAAATCTCACCCTAATTGCTCAAGCATGTTTGATAGATTAAAAAGGAGTTTTAATTATTTCTTATTTCTTGTTAATTTGTCATTATGTTATTTGACCTGTTGTAAGATAGTTGTGTAGGACTTTGATTTGATGCTTCGGACTTTGACGATGTCCGATCGTGTCAACGTCGAGCCCTCGACTTTAACCAAAGGCGCTGCTTAGGAGGCAACCCAAGGCTTAGATAGATTGTTTTTCCATTCCTAGCTTAGATTTATTTTCGTTTTCGGGCTAAAGTGCAGGTACTAGGTCCGAAAGGACATTCTGGTGCAAAACCGCGCTCGCGGCAGCCATACTGCACCCACGGTGGAGCACTAGAAACCATCCCGACGAACAGGTACTAGCGCCGCGGCTGTGGTACTCGTACCGCGCCCGCGGTTTACATGCAATGGTCTCGAAAAAAAATAAAAATTCCACGCCTGCGCCTCAGATCCCGCGCCCGCGGTGAGGTCGGGGTCTGGCAAAAAAAAACCGCGCCCGCGCCTCAGAAACCACACCCGTGGTGAGGCCGGGGTCTGGCAAAAAAAAAAGAGGACTTTTTAGTCCCATTCTATCTCTATATCTTTCATCTATCTATCCCATTCTTTTCCATCTTCTATCTTTCCATCCCTTCTATTTCTTCTTTCCATCCACCTTTGTAATTCCATTCTTTTGGCTATGTGTGAAAGCCTAAGTATGGGAGAGCGTTGTTCCCCCGAGAGTTCTCTTCTCCACGGCTCGAGTTCAAGTAGTTGTTCATCTTCCAAAAGACGAGTCACGATACGAAGGTTGTTAATACATTACATTGTTCGAGACGAAGTCAAGACCTCGTCCTTGTACGAGTGTCGCGAACACGCCACATCAGCCGCGCCCGCGGTGGCGCGCCAGCCCCTGACTTCTGCTCTCTACTATGTTTCCACGACCGCGCCATCCATAATGCGCCTGCGGTTAGCCATCAAAACGGTATTCCGAAGTTCCTTTTCTTCCATTCTTTCTACCACCTTTGAAGAGTTCTTCCATTCCACCTCTCTTCATCGTTTGTAAGTCTTATGATTTCCTTTTTCCTTGCTTTTATATATCCTTGCTCTTTGCTTCATTGAGGACAATGAAGGTTTAAGTATGGGGGAGGAGTACTCGCATTCGCTTATCCTAGTTAGCTTAGTCAGAGATTTGCTTTAGATTTTTTACTTTCTTCTTTTCATGGAACACTTGCACCATATTTTTGCAAAATAAGAAAGAGAAAGAAAAAGAAAAAGATAAAAAAAGCCATAAAAATTGAAAAAAATGCATATAAATCCTGGGATGAGTCGAAAACCCGAAAGGGCGGCTCAGGTAATAAGCAGGTAACCTGGACCAGCATTAGGCTGGGGTAATATGAGGTTCATGAGAGTTGTGAGTATTTGTGAGCACACCTATTTAAAGAATGAAAAGAGCGGTTAGGTGAAAACCCGAAAGGGCGCCTAAGCTTGAGTGATATATCTTGTTGTGAGGTGTGTGTTTGAGCTTCATTGTTTTATGCTCATGATTTCTCTATCTTTGGGTTCAGGTTGTGACATGAATGTTTTTTGTTTTCCCTTGTATTTCCTGAGATCTTAGATGTGCTGACTTGTTGTATTTGTTTGAGCTTACTCGAGGACGAGCAAGATCTAAGCATGGGGGAATATGATTCGGCCTATTTTGTATGGGTTAACTCTTAGATTTTAGAGTATTATTGTGAGTGTTTAGGTTAGATTTGAGCGTTATTGTAATACGAAGACCGAAGATACGAGATGTGAAGAATCAAGAGTTTTTAGAACTTAATTTAAGACAAGTTTGCTACTGCATAGATTCCGCGGTCGCGCTGCCCATGTCGCGGTCGCGGTGAAGCAAGGCGACGACATTCAACACCCTTGAAGGCTGCGGCCGCGCCGCCATGGTTGCAGTCGCGGTAGTAGCCGACTTAACCAACCCAAAGTTAGACCCGACGTGGGCGCGGTGGGAGTGCCGCGGTCGCGGTGCATACCGGATCCGAAGCGGGCCGAAATCTTTCTATCTTGTTTCCTGTCTTATCTTTCGCCTCTTTCCTTATCTATCTCGGGGAGCATGTTCCTTGGGCTATATAAGGAGGAGCCTGCCCTAGGTTTTAGGTATCTTCATTCCAATTCATAATTCAATTCTTCTCTTTTTAGGTTTTTAGTTTAGTTATGGAGAGCTAGTCTCCTTGGGTTTGTTCAAGGGAGAAGCTCTGGTGTATGAACTCGTGAGGTTTTCATAATTGATTTCTATCATTTGGTTAATATTTATTCTCTTGAGCTTCATCTCATGAATATTGATTGTTTCTCTAGGAGTAGCTAACCTATTGAATTGATTGATGTTCTACTGTTTGATTAGGTTTGGACCATGGACAAAACTAATATGTGAAAACAACTTAACCTAGACCTGTTGTCTACGTAACTAGGATTAAGAAGAGAATTGATTATTTTATCTTGCAATTGACTCGTAGCTTGATTGTTTGATATTATATCCTACATATCCTTGTTCTCTATGCTAATTCTAGGTTAAGCGTCCTTGCCTAGGGTTATAGAATTGTTTGGACCGTGGACTTGTGATTGTTAATGATCAGGATAGGAATTAACCATAGATGTGAATGAAATCAATTGATGAATCTATGATCGACTGATTATTTCAGAGTGGATCTTTTGAATGTACTTGTTTCCCATATTTGATTGTTTGTTTGTTTATTTGTTTTCTTAGATTAGATTAGTTTAGATCTCTCTTTTATTTCCCCCATATCTTTAGATGATAAATATATTAATACTAGAAGCCATCAGTCTCTTGGGTTCGACCCCTTACTTGCATGCTATACTAGTTTGAAGTTTGGGTTATTTATCTTTGATCTTGGCACGATGACTTTAGCCGAGTCAGCACTCGAAGGGGCTAGTTGAGGATATTCTAGTGCAAGTGGATGGTTTAATCTTTCCTGCAGGTTTTTATGTATTGGAGATTGGTGAAGGGCGTTACAACCCAGTTTTGTTGTTGGGTCACCCATTTCTGAAAACTACCAAGGCGGTGATTGATGTTGCCAAAGGATTGCTTTCCATGGCACATGGTGATAAGGATGTCCAATTCCATATTGATGAGGACCCATTCTAACCTTAACGATGTCGAGCCATCGACGTTAAACAAAGGCGTTGCTTGGGAGGAAACCCAAGGATAGTTAGATTCTTCTCCCTTCATAGTTTAGATTATTTTCGTTTTTATGGACTAACGTGCGAGTATGAGGTTAGAAAGAACATCCTAGTGCGAAACCGCGCCCGCGCTTCCTTGGTCGCGCTTGCGATGCACCACCAGGGCTATCAGGACAAACAGGTACTAGCCCGTGCTCGTAGCAACCATACTACGTCGCGGTTTTGCTCGTTCTAGCAAAAAAAATTCCATCTATCTTCTATCAACATTCTATCATCTATCTTTGCCATCTTCTATCTTTACCACCCACCTTCTATACATATGTTCTTTCCATCCACCTTTGGAATTCTTTTTTGTTGGCTCTATATAAAGCCCAAGTATGGGGGAACTTTGTTCCTCCAAAGTGTTTATACTACTTTGGTCTTCATCATTGCGGCTCGAGTTGAAGATTTCACAAGTTCCAAGAGACGAGCCCTACAGCCCCGAGAGCCAGAATTCAGAAGTTCATGTTCATGGTTCAAAGTCCGTGTTCGCTCTCACCCAAGACCGTACCCACGCCACCTTGGCTGCGCTCGCGGTTGGTCCCCAGAAGTTGCTCTCGGTGTTGATACTGCGCCCGTGCCCCCATCAATGTGCCCGCGGTTTGCCTGCAAAACGGTATTCCGAAACTTTTCGTCCATTCTTTCTACACCTTTGAAGAGTTCTTCCATTCCACCCCTCTTCTTCGTATGTGAGTCTTTTGATATACCTTCTTCCTTGCTTCTATCCTTGCTTTTAGCTTCATTGAGGACAATGAAGGATTTAAGTATGGGGAGGGAGTACTCGCATTCGCTTATCCTAGTTAGTGTAGATAGTTGTTTTTTCTTCAATTTGCTTCAGATTTTATTTTCTTCTGTTCATGGAGCGCTTGCACCATACATTTTGCATAATAAAGAAGAAAGAAAAGGAAAGAAATAGAAAGAGCCGTAAAAAAATTGAAAAAGGCATATTAAATCCTAGGATGAGTCGAAAACCCGAAAGGGCGGCTCGGGTAATAAGCAGTTAACTCGGACCAACATTAGGCTGGGGTAATATGAGGTTAATGAGTGATTGTGAGAGCACATCTATTGAAAATGAAAAAAGCGGTTAGGTGAAAACCCGAAAGGGGACTTTGGTGAAAAAAGTGGTTAGGTGAAATTTCGAGGAAAATTTCGAGTGTTTAGGAACATTCTTGCTTGGGGACTTTGGGGCTTACATAAGAGATTCCGGTAGATCCTAGGTTGCTCTACACTTTTTAGAGCTTGAGTGTTATGTCATGTTGTGAGGTGTGTGTTTGAGCTTTATTGTTTTGCTCATGATTACTCTATTGTGGGTTCGGGTTGAGAGTTCAGTTTTTTGTCTTCCGTTGTATTTCTTGACATCTTTGTGTTTATTGTTATATTTAGTTTGAGCTTACTTGAGGACGAGTAAGATATAAGTATGGAGGAATATGATATGCTATCTTTAGTATAGGTTAACTCCTGTATTTTAGGACTTTATTCAGTGTTCTAGGTTAGTCTTTGAGCTTAATTGTAATATGAAGACCGAAGACACAAGTACTGAAGATACGAGAGTTTCCGAGAACAAAGTGCAAAGCAAAAGTCGAAACTGTCCATAAACCGCGGGCGCGTCCCATAGACTGCGGGCGCGGTGGATGCCTTGGCCAGCATGTGCTATCTTTTGAAGGTCGCGTGCACGGTAGAACCCGATCCATAAGCCTTTGACCCGATAAAGACCGCGAGCACGGTTTCCCAAGCGCGGGCGCGGTAGGGCATTAGACGAAGACAGCTAGGACCGTGGAGTAGGTTTGAGAAGAGTATTCAATGGTTGTTTTATGCATGAGACTCATTGTTTGATTGCATGATTCAGTTACATATTATACTTGTGTTCATTACATGATTGAATTAAGCGTCCTTGTTCATATCATAGTTTTGTTAGGACAGTGCACTAGTGAATATTTGAGCTTAATCCTCTTCAAAAGTAGGTAGTGTTAATAAGAGCATGCTTAGGGTTGTTTTCTTGCATGTAGACTTATGGATCGGGTTCTACCGCGCACACGGCCCATGTGTCGCGCATGCGGCCTTCAGGAGATAGCACATGCTAGCCAAGGCATCCACCACGCCTGCGGCCTATGGGAAGCGCCCGCGGTTTATGTTTCTTTGAGATTTAGAATCTATACCAACTTTTTGTATAGTTTCAGGTCATTTCGGCGAGAGATTCGGTGCATAAATTTCTAAGTGATTTAAAGTTAGAGGATTCAAGATTGGAGATGTTCAAGTGCCTAATTATTTCAAGGTTATTCAACCTATATTTGAAGAGGATTAAGCTCAAGAGATGATGGGAAAAGAACACTGGAATCCGGACTATGTATTGGAGTAGTTGTTTTGACACACTTATCTTGCAACGCTTCTTTTAAGAGTTACGATGGTCCTATGGAGGTGAATTTGGTGTCATTAGAAAACTGACTAGAAGAGCAACAATTTATCTTTTTATTCCGAGTCCAAATTCTAACTCGAGTATGTCGAAACAATTTCTAAAGTCACTTAAATTCTGATTAAGCGAGATATAGGGAGCACGTTATCAACCGAGTTCCCTCTTTAATCTGTAACCGTGCTTCTGACGAGCATTGAAAACTCGTTAGACCTTGTCAAAGGATCAGGCTGAGCACTAGCCAGCTAGCAGGCAGGAAAGCAACCGTACGAGTAATTAATAAATATACCACCACCCACAGCGGTAAAAATTGAACGCCACATTCATTGCTCATTCTAGCTGACAGAGTGAGTCAGCTAGAGTGAGTGGTCTGCAAATTCAGCTGTCGGCACCAGTACGCGACCTTCATTTCTCTGAGCTATATCACTTCATGGATTATTTTGATGTGTGTGCATCATTCGGAAAGTCTCTAACAGTCTAACAGCATGATACATAAGCATCGTACTCCAACTTTCATCCAATTTTTTATAGTGCAACCCACTGCCATAGCTCCTGCTCCCACAGATACAATACTTTTATATTTTTATAAATTGATATAACTTTTTTAATACTATACAAGTCCAGAGTAGTACTCGCTCCTCCTCCCATAGATACAATACTTTTATATTTTTATAAATTAATATAACTTTTTTAATACTACTACACAAGTTCAGAGTAGTACTTTGTAATATAATACTCCATCCGTCCCAAATTATTTGTCCATAAAGTACAATTGACACGGTAATTCATACATAGTTGAAAAGTTGAATAAGTAGGGTATGAAATTTTTTAAAAGTGATAAAGTTGATGAGAAAAGTGGATAATTGGGGGTAATATATGAAATTGAATAAGGATAATATGGTAAGAAAAGTGTGATATAAATGAAAAGTTGCAAAAATGGATATACTTTTCGGGACAACCGAAATGGAATGATGGACAAACATTATAGATTATAGGACGGAGGGAGTACGAACTAATACTACTTTTCTATTTTAAGACAGTTTGAGGTAAAACTCTACTCAATATACATATATATATATATATAGGTTTTGGTTCAAGTGAGGACTACTCTTATGGTAAGGAGTAATCTCGTCCATTAGATTTACCTCCTTACTATGTAATGGACGGTCTAGATTTTTGTAAAAATATTTTTTGGAAAAAGTTTTTTTTTTACGAAAACGATATTATTTTCTTTTCAGAAAAATATCGTTAGAACATTTAGGTACGACAGTTCAATTTTATACACTAAAGAGTTCAAATTAATATACTAACAGCTCAATTTATAAATACTATGAGTTCAATTTTCAATATTATATGGGTTCAGTTTTTTTTAACTATTAGTTCAATTGTTTGTTCTATGAGTTCAACTTTTTTATCTTTTGAGTTCATTTTTTATATAATTTGATTTTCTTAAAAATAAAGTTATTTCAGTTTAATATTTTATTAATTCAAAAAAAAAATTTCCTACAAAATAACAACTGTTATACATAAAATAGAAGATTTTAGGTAGGTTTATGTGACAAATCAAATAGTCATATAAAATTTTCTCATTATAATGTATTTTAAAATAATTTTGATAATTGAGACATGGTCGTGCAGTTTACGACACACTAAGCTAGTTAAATATTCAGTTGGTTGTATTTCTCGTATACTAATTTAATAGAGGGATTAGGGTGGGGGGGGGTTGTTTTGGGATGAATTTGAAGAGGCTAACCTCCCCCAAAAATTAATGAAGCATAAGGCTTTTCATTCTCTATAAAACCCCCAAATTCATCCCACTTTCTCTCTCTCCTCCTCATTTTTTCTCTCCTCCCTCTCTTCTCTCCTCACTCTCTCCTCCTCCCTCTCCTCTCCATTTTCTTTGCTCTCCCTCTCCCAATCTCACCGCCGTCTCCGACCACCTATGCCACCGCCGTCTGCGACCACCACCCCACCGCCCACCGCCACCTCCGTTGCCGCCAGCGCCGTCTCCGACCACCACCCCACCGCCCACCGCCACCGCCGTCAATTTCAGGTCCGTCGCCCTCTTTTTCTCTCCCTCTCTCCCGGATTTGGGCTCGTACGAGCCGGATCTAGCCGGATCTGGGCTCGTACGAGCCGGATCCAACCGGTTGGATTTTTGGATTTTTGGATTTTTGAGGATTTTGGATTTTTTGGATGACAAGTTTGTTTTTCGGATTTAAGTGATGACAAGTTTTTTTTGTGGGTTTAGGGTTTTTGAGTTTGTGGGTTTTTTGGATGACAAGTTGATTTTAGGGTTTTTGAAACGATTTTATGTTTTGGGGTGATGACAAGTGATTTTTTATGAGTTTTGAGCAATTTAAATTTGTTCTACGGATCTGACTGATGACAAGTGCGTTTTAAGGTTCTGGGTGATGACAAGTTGTTTTATATGGTTCTGGGTGATGACAAGTTCGTTTTTATGGGTTTTGGCGATGACAAGTCCATTTTTAATGTGTTTTGGTGATGACAAGTTGTTTTACGGTTCTGGGGGTGATGATAGGTTTGTTTTAAGGTTTTTTGGATGATTTTATGGGTTTGGATATGTTTTTGGATTTTTTGGATGACAACTTTGTGTTTCGGATATAAGTGATGACAAGTTTTGGTGTGGGTATAGGGGTTTTGAGCTTGTGGGTTTTTTGGATGACAAGTTCATTTTAGTGTTTTTGGGACGATTTTATGATTTAGGGTGATGACAAGTGATTTTTTATGAGTTTTGAGCAATTTAAGTTTGTTCTACGGATCTGACTGATGACAAGTGTGTTTTAAGGTTCTGGGTGATGACAAGTTGTTTTTATGGTTCTGGGTGATGATAAGTTCGTTTTTATGGGTTTTGGCGATGACAAGTCCTTTTTTAATGTGTTTTGGTGATGACAAGTTGTTTTATGGATTTGGGGGTGATGACAGGTCTGTTTTAATGTATTTTGGATGATTTTATGGGTTTGGGTATGTTAGATTTGTATATATATTACTTATAATTATGGCCTATTAGCTCAAATGGTAGAGCAATGTGCTTGATGCACAGTAATGTGGGTCCAAATCCCACATAGGTCAATTTCGTAACTGGTCATCACTGATGACAAGTTTTTTGTGTGAATGATGGATTTTACCTCGACTTGTCATCAGATGACAAGTTGAGTACGTGAACGAAATGACAAGTTTTCTGTGCGTGGACTGATGACAAGTAACTTGTCATCTGATGATAAGTTACTTGCCATCACTAATGACAAGGCGGGCAACGCCCGTCAACGACTGGTCAACGCCGATAGTGGTAAGGGGTGCTGACGTCATCATATGCCATTGGTGACGTCATCTTGTAAAATTTAAAAAAAAGGTAGGGGCAAAATTGGAAAAAAGCCTATGGGGGCTCATTTTTTTTACCTTGTAGCCTATTTGCTTCAATATTTGTCCCCCATGGGTTAGAAAACCAATTCCGTCAAGTTAATACTCACTTCATCCCTACAAGTTTGTCCGGTATTCCTTTTCGGGTATCCACTTTTATGTGTCCACTACTATCTTTCCATTTATATTACACTTTTTTTACACTATTACCCCATTGAATCTCATATATTACTCCATTATCTAACTTTTTTTTTTATCAACTTTACCACTTTTTCTCTACAAAATATAAATTTACCCCTATCTAATTTCATATATTTACCCCGTATTCAACATTCTCATCAACTTTATTATTTTTTCATTTTTTCAATCAACTTCTACATACTTTATATGTTTTTTAATAACCGCAAAAACCATCCATTTGGAAAAATATGTAGTTATGAAGGCAGTAAAACACAATAAATCTTAACTTTTATATTATAAAATTAATTAGAGTTTTAAATGAATATTTGAATAGGGTACAAACTATTATTTATTGAATGAAATTTATAGTAAGTTTTTAGCTAAATCAAAATTCATGTAGTACCGAAACTAACATTGATTGAAAAAATAAACTTAAACCACGTGTGTAGGAAAGACTGTTCTTTTAATTAGTAAATAGAACTAAGGGTGGAATCCTTATTTGATTTGACTTCAGTAGATTGAATTGGGTGTTGGTTAACTAGCTAAAGTGTTTCGTGAGTCAAATTGGAGCCGCGCCGGCTGACTAGTAGTAGTTAATTTGTAGAGTGTGTCACTTTTTTTTCATCAAAGTAAAGTGTGTCACTGTGGAGTATAATTGAGAATTAATGTTCATATTTTTTTTGTTGCCTCTATACAAAATAACCAACCCATGTACGACTACCATCCACAATATATATATCGACATACACCGTTTAAATTCATCACATTGCAAATATTTTCTCTTTTTTTTTTACCAAATATGGAGTCATCCTGCAAGGCAAACCATGACCCTCTTCAATCAGAAAAAGTGCTACTAAAACCACCCATCCTCCGCCAACACTTGAAGACAAGTGCACCCATGACTTACTGTGCCCTAATGACCATCTCAATCCTATCGTCTTGGCTCTTGTCCAAACCTCCAACATTATCATCCACGGTCTTGTTGCCACTGGTGTTACTCCTCTTTCTGAAGCTGAAACTGAAACTGAAGCTTGGTCGATGGGAGCCGGAGCCCCAAATATACATGGTGGACTTCGCGTGCT
Organism: Polygonum maritimum; assembly: GCA_963924305.1. Classification (NCBI taxonomy): domain Eukaryota; kingdom Viridiplantae; phylum Streptophyta; class Magnoliopsida; order Caryophyllales; family Polygonaceae; genus Polygonum; species Polygonum maritimum. The sequence goes on along the minus strand of OZ002730.1, from coordinate 12,431,014 downwards.
ACACGCCTCCAAGCTTCTGCCGCGTACCACGGGCCACCTTCATGGAGCATGTCTACACCATGGGTTTGTTCGACAATGAGAGCGTAAGGTTCATGGAGAGAGTGCTAGCGTCTTCGGGGCAGGGCGAGAGGACGTGCCTCCCGCCGTCCCTCTTCTTCCTACCCCCGAGGCCGTACCAAAGGGAGAGCCTCGAGGAGGCGCGTATGGTGCTTTTTGACGCCATGGACGCCCTCCTTCGCACCGCGAAAATGCAGCCCCGAGACGTCGACATCCTCGTAGTGAACTGCAGCGGCTTCTGCCCCGCGCCTTCGCTCTGCTCGCTCGTCGTAAACAGGTTCCGGCTGAGGGAGGATGTCAAGACGTTTAACCTCTCCGGGATGGGGTGCAGTGCCAGCATGGTAGCAGTTCACTTGGCAGCCAACCTTCTTAAGGTACGCTAGCTACCCTTCGCTTACGCCTACTAATTGATGAATGTTTATTTTTTTGTCTGAGATAATGAATGTTTATTGAACCGTACTCTGTTTGTCTATTGTTCTTCTTTCCCCGTATTTGCTTTTCTGACCTCGTTTTAGGACCAGCATTTATATTCTGCCTAAGCTCTGACTAAAAAAAACATATTCTGCCTAAGCTTATGTCGTATTTTCATACACACATAAATCCATTTTGATAAAAACAAAACATATATACATCCGAGCCGGCCAGCCCATATTTAATCCGGATCGGGTATTGACTGACTACTTAACGTATCTGTGCAGCGAAGGCGGGCCATGCCATAGTATTGTATAAAAAAATATATTAATAAATATATTTATTAGGCTTATGAATTAATTAGTCCTCGTCCAGACTCTAACCCCTCAATTTATTTAACTCTTGCACTTGCACCGTCGCTCCCTCCTTCATTCACTCATCTTTTAATCCACGTACTTTTACTTTAGCAAGGGATGGACAATTTTTATGCGTTTTTGAACAATTAATGCATTAGAATTTAGAATGCAGGTTTGTAAATTGTAAATTTGTAGAAACATGTTTTAGAATTTTAGCGGGCTAGGTTGTTCACGGGCCAACCTGGACCAATGTCGGGCGGGTTTGGACAACATTTTCAACCCAAATGTCCGGGCCGGGCCAGGCCCAACCCACACATATGGACAAAAAAAATTAGCCTAGCTTAAGCCCGGCCCAAGCCCGCATTTGAACAGGTCTAAGCCGGACTTTAATGAATTTTTTAGATTTGTCTTTATTCTCTCTTGGTATTATAATCGCTAGGATGACTCTATCTTCTAAGCACGATTTTGATTTAAATAGAAAAATTCTTTAAAATCTACTTTAATACAATATAAATTAACCAGAACTTATGCCTTCATTAAAATTTACATCACCTCGTCAATGCTAAATAAAAAAAAATATTATTTACGCCACGTAATCCACGTTGAATAAAATAATATTTTTATATCTACTTTATATCTTATCCAATGTTTGATAGGTTAATTTTTTTTCCTAATATAAATCAATAGAAAATAAAGCTAGAATCAATAGCAAATATGTTAAATTTGTACGGGATTAAATCAATATTTTGAACACATGCATTAGAGATATAAGAATGAAAAATAATCTATTCCACACATCTCATATAATTCATATCTTTTAGGTAATCATTTAATATAATTTTATATAATTTTTGCACATATTTTCATAGATATTTTGAATAAATAATAGTTTAGTTGTATCCTCTAAACACAATCTTTATATCCACATGATATCTTATCCAGTTTTTGATATATTTGGTATCTTCCTTACGTTTTATATGAAAATATAATTTTCATTTAGATGTTTTTTATTTTAGGTAAAAGAGATTTTTTTTCATTTTTATGAAGATTATACATAATTAATTAGCATAACAAATATCATAATCGAAATTATAAAAATAAAATACATCTACGGGTTAATATATAGGTTCGAACTTTGGTCTATCGGGCTTGGAATGTACATTCTCGAGTAAAAATCAGGCTTGGGTCAAAATTCGATCTCGAATCAATTAAGTTAGATTTACATTCACATTACCCGTACATGGTACGAGATTTGTATTAGTTTTATATTAAACTATATCCAAAAACATAGATGGATATAAAATCTTATATTATCTAATTTAATATATCTCTTCAATGATTTATTTTATTGATCATTCATGATAATTGAAAATACACCGTCCTCTAATTTGAAAAATGCACAATCATTTGTCAATTACACACATATATGAAAACAAATCACATACAATGAGATATAGAACATGCACATTTATGTTAATCGAAAATACTCTTCTTAGATATCATTCTCACGTGATCCATTTCCTATAATTTTTAATATTTGACTAATAGATGTCGCAAAAAACAAAAGATGAAGAGATTCATTTAAGAAGAACAATTGTCTTACTTTTACTACAATAAAAAATAATATATAAAACATACAATTAAAAAAATAAAGTATATTCAAAATGGTGACATTTAATTATGATTTAAAAAAATAAATGACAAAACTTATGTGATATTTTCTAAACAATACTCCATTCGTCCCGATATGTTTGTCTCATAACACTATTCACGCGTAGATTAAGGAAAGAAAAAGGTTTTTTTTGTGTAAGAAAAAGTTGATGGATGAAAGGAATAAAAAGAGATAAAATATGAGTGTAAAAAGGTTAAGGGTGGGTAGAGTAAAAAGTGATAAATTGTGGTTGTTAAAAGTGAAAAAGTAGTTGATAGAAAAGGAAAGAAGGGACGGTACGACAAACAATTTTGGACGAAAAAAACGAGATGAGACAAACATTATGGGACCGAGGGAGTATTACATTTGGTCTAAATATATATACATATTGAAAAAATATTCATCTATAAAATAATATTACAACTTTGTAGACCATATAAATTTCTTCCTCAAGGTTAAATAAAGCCCTTTCTTTGTTTTAGGTTATAATTTTTTAGACCATATAAATTTACAATCTTAATGACGTCATCCCATAAATAAAAAATATAAAAATCTGACAAAGATATTTTTCTACTCTCTATAGACTTTTGGTTGTCTAGCGGACGGGATATGCACTCTAGTTCTATCCTAATATATAAATTTCAGTCTTATCGTTATACTCATTTAGTTAATAAATCAAACTATCCTCAATTTTTTATCCATTAAATTCACAGATTATAATCTTATCAATTCTACCAATTAATTAAATAGTATAATAGTTATAAGTTATTTTTTGTAATTATATTTTATTATTATCATATCACATTGAACTCCCAATAAAAATATAATAAAAAGATTCAATGATAAATTTACCGTAAATATATTTATAATATTGCACATCAATTACGTTTTAGAGACAACATAGATTTCTTAATTAAGCTGATACTTAATATCATAATTCCTAAATATCATTTGTTATGGACAAGATTTCTACACAACATAAAGCTAAAACAAATAGCATCTAAAAGGGAGAACAATATATCATATTCTCTAAATACTCCATCAAATTCTCTATTTTGGAGAATCATATTATACTGTTATTATCTATATATATAATTATATTCATAATATAAAACTAAATAATAATTACAAAAAGTTAGATGGGAGCCTAGCAACCAAATGGGCTCCATCCCTCTTATTCAAAGTACACTCCAACCTATGAAAGATGAAAAACTCAATATTAGCACCACAGGCATGATTCTGAGCAGTCCTTGTGACCCAAGACAGAAAATCAAGAGCATCACTTCTCAATTCTTCAAAGGTGGAGAAAGCGAAAGCGATGAAACCGTATCCATTATAAACGCATTTGGAGCCATACTTGTTCCCCTTTCTGGCGACAACCCTAACAACAGCAACCCCAGGGGCGAAAGCATCAACACCGACACTAGAGAACGGAGAAACCCCAGTGACATCCAAACAAACACTTTTACCCTTGTCCCAGCCATAGACAAGAAGATCCGCAGGCTTAAGGTCATTGCCTTCGTCAGACAAAAATCCTAGGGGCACCTCCATTTATAATATATATAATATTATAAATCTAATCTACCCAATTAAAAGATGACATGTAGTCATATACATTTAATACATTCTCCAATGTTTTTGGAGAATTCCCTAAATTTAGAGAATGCTAGGTATATTTTGGAGCTGACTTCCACCCTTTGTGATCAATGATATATAGAGCTGTCAAAACCTGACCTGACCCGAAAAATCGACCCGAACCGACCGAAAATTTTGGGGTTGAACCCCGACCCGAATAGTAGCGAGCAAAGAAAAAAACCGAACCCAATTATCCCGAACCCGATTGGGTTAAAATCCGAGACCGACCCGACCGACCAATATATTATATATATGTAGAATAAATATATTATATTGTAAATATTATAATATATTTAATCATAAAACCTATTATAAATAATATACAACAACAACAACAACAACAACAACATTTACCCAGCTAGTCCCGCAGACGCAGGATCTGGGGGGTCAGGATGGGGGTATTCCAGACCTAGATGGAATATGCCCAATATAACCCAAGAGATTGGCACCCTCGAAAAAATAGAAAAATAAAAAATAAAAAAAAATAAAATACAATGAAATAATAATCATTAAAAATTCAAATTCTTGATCTGTTAGGTTGACCTGAACCCGCACGATAACCTGTCAAGACCCGACCCGGCTTGACCTGAACCCGAAAAGACTGAACCCGAATCCATCCGACCCGACCTGCTGACACTTCTAGTGATATAGAAGAGAAGTTGTTAGACTTCAAAATAAATTCCATTCTCGAAATTTATCATTTTCAAAAAGATGAGGATTATCTTGTGGATGCTCTGATAACACAAAAGTACAAACATTCAATTTTGAAATTCACATATTTCTAGTATGGGTTCAAGTATTTCTATTTGTAGTTTATCGTAGGGCTGAGCATCGGTCCAAAACCGGACCGGACCGGGGACCGGATGCCCCTAAATATATGGACCGGGGACCGGACCGGAAAATTCCGGTCCGGTCCGGTTTTGGACCGGATTTTTATTTTTTAAAAAAAAATAATATTATTTGAAGTAAATATTAATTTTTTATTGAAAAAATTATAATTTATTTAGAGAAATTATATATAAATTATGAAAAATATAATATTATTAAGTATATAATATAAATGTGAAGCTTAAATATTAAAAGTAAACTATAAAAACATTAAAATTAATACTCCTTCCGTTCCCGAAAGTTTGTCCATAAAGTAAGTTTTTAAGTAGATTAAGGCATGTCAAATCAACCAAAAAAAGTATGTATTTATGGTGTTGTTTTGTTGAGGTGGAAGAGAGATAATGTGAAAAGTGATAAAGTAAGTATAAAAGTAGATAAGAAGAGAGAAATGAAGAAGAAAGAGATTGTAAAAGTAGGTAAAATGTATGATTGTTTAAGGGTAATAATGTAAATGTGATGTGATATAAATGGAAAGAATTAAAAGGTGGACAATCTTTTAGGAACATCCAAAATGGAAATATGGACAATCTTTAAAAGGGAACGGAGGGAGTATAATTTTTATTTAAATTTAATTTTTATTTAATTTTTATAAATATCCGGTCTGGACCGGACCGGACCGGGGACCGGATTTTTAATATCCATGGACCGAGGACCGGACCAGAAGTGCCTCGGTCCGGTCCCGGTCGATACCGGTCCGGTCCGGTCAGGTCCAAAAATCCGGTCCGGACCGGATTTTGCTCAACCCTAGTTTATCGTGTATATTTACAAGATAAGATCGATTTCCAATCCTAAAAAGACAATAAAATAGAAAAAGTGTAGAAATATGTATAATGCCCATCATTATAAATCTATGATATAAAAGAGTACGGAGTAATATTTTTATTCTTCACTGGAGGTGTCAAACGGATCGGGTCGGATGGATTTGGGTTCGGATTGAGTGTGGGTTTGGGTCAATCGGGTTATAGATCAAATCGGGTTGGGTCTTGACAGGCTATTGTGCGGGTTCAAGTCGACCCAACAAGTCAAAATTTTGAATTTTTAATGATTAATAAAATAATATTATGATTAAATAATAATATTTAATAATGAATATTATTTTAATAGATTTTTATAATAATATTATATTTATAATAGGTTTATAGTAAAACATAATATACTTTTTAAAAGAAAATATATTTATTCTACATATATACAAAAAATAGGGTCGGTCGTGTCGGGTTCGGGTTTCAACCCAAGTAGGTTTGGGTTAATCGGATTTGGTTTTTCCTTTGCTCCCTACTATTCGGGTCGGGTTTACCCCCTAAAGTTTTTGATCGGTTCGAGTCGGTTTTTTGGGTTGGGTCAAGCTTTGACAACTCTACTATTCACCGTTCATTAATCACATAAGTATTAATTTCCAATCTACTCCATTAGTTGGTACATTTTTTTTTTTTGAAAGTTGGTACATATTTATTAATTTCTTGGTATTTGGTAGAATTTTATGGATGATATTTTAAACGCATATAAACGGTATAAAAGGCATTGTACGTGATTTTGCCTACTCCGAACCGTATTGTGTGTGATTTTTCATGTAAAAGTGTAATGAATGTGCAAAATGTGATGAAAACTATTACGTATTTTCACTCAACTTGAGTGTGTCTTTAGAAATAACATGATTGTGCAATTTTCATTAATATGAATGTGCATGGTTTATATCTACTTTTTTGACAAGTTTTTATATAAAATAATTTATTTTTTTAAATCAAAAGCATGCCTTCTATGCACGGAAACTAATAACAGTTAAACAACTAATTTTTTTTTTTACTTTTTTAGTCCTAACTAGACTTGTAAAGCTTTAAAACTACTTACAAACTAGAGCAAGGAAGATGCGAGGTTGAAGAAAGTGATATGATTTAGGTTTCTTTTGTCGCACATCTAGATTTGGGTGCTCAATTACCCCCGATTTACCAATATGTCATTTCATTATATTAGATTGCATTCTAAACTAAGTTTCCCGCCTTATTATTTTCGGGACTCATCGGGTTTGAGCCAACCCTTACCCATAATTTTTGGGTTTTCCAAAATGAGGTTTAAATTGGGTTTCATGTTCAAATTTTCGGGTTATAACATTGAAATTTCCAGGTGGGTCGTGTTTACGAGTCGGATCAACTTTTGACTAGTCTAATTTTAAATGATAATAAAATAGAACATGGATCAACTGCATCATATAAGTTATGTGTAATATGACGGGCACCATTAGGCATTGGATTTACTTCATCTATGATCCAAATTAAAATTGTATTGTAAAGTGTAAAAAGTGCATTCAAATTAGGAATCTACTTTTGATACTTCATAATGCATTTTTAAGGTAATAAAATGCATCGTGATTAGACTTGTCAAACGGGTCTATTCAATCAGGTTTGAATTTTGTTATTTCGGGTCCGAGTTGAGTGTAAGTTCGGGTCAATCGGATTGCGGGTCAACCCGGGTCGGTCATGACAGATTATCATGCGGGTTCGGTTTGGTCAACGGGTCAAGAATATAAGCTCTTTTATAATTATTAAAATAATATCATGATTAAATAACAATACTTAATAAAAAAAGTTATTCTTTATAGTTTTAATGGTAACATATATCATAATTTTAAAAATATATAATCACTTGGGTGAATCCAATAGGTTATTTTTACTACTCTATGTTGATTCACTTAATTGTATAGATCCCATCCATATTTTGCTTTAATTTTTCTTTTCCCAGGTTCACAGAAACTCTAATGCAGTCATTCTAAGCACCGAGATCCTAACCACCGGTTGGTATACAGGGAAGGATCCTAGCAAGCTAGCCATCAATTGCCTCTTTCGCATGGGGAGCGCGGCCATCTTGCTAACAAACATCAAGCATCATAGCACAAGCTCAAAATACAAACTCATTCAAAGCCAAAGAATGCAGTTATCCTATGACGATAGGTCTTACTACTCGGCCTTCCGTGAGGAGGACCAACAAGGCATCACAGGCGTAACCTTATCACGTGACATCCTCCAAGTTGCGGGCGAAACCCTTAAGGCGAGCATTCTTGACATAGCCTCTTCAATCCTACCCATATCAGAGAAGCTCAAGTATATGACATCTTTGATCCAGACGAGTTTGTTCAAGGGCGGGAAACAGGAGGTCTACGTGCCTAACTTCAAGAAAATGATAGCGCACTTTTGTGTTCCAACATCGGGGAGGCGAGTGATTCAGGAGATAGCCAAAGGGCTAAGGCTCGACGAGAAGGACACTGAGGCAGCCGTCGCCACACTTCATAGGTTTGGAAATCAATCTTCATCAGCATTGTGGTATGAGTTGGCTTACTTGGAGGCTAAGGGGAGAGTGAGGAAAGGGGATAAAGTGTGGCAGTTGGGGATAGGAAGTGGGCCCAAGAGTACAAATGTGGTGTGGGAATGTATTCGTCCACTTTCAAAGGAGCCCAATATCAACCCATGGACCGATTGTATTGATCAGTATCCAAACTTGTCTTCTCACTTTGAGTAGGGTGAGAAATCTATGCTACTTGTAAAAGTGAGGGTGGGCACATGAGCAGTGATATGTCATTTTGCCTTAATAAACCATTCAGTTGTCTCTAAAGTAGTCACGAAAGAGCTATGCTAATTTACGATGTTTTATTGCTAAGCATGTGATTTGCTAATGTCATTTTATGTAGCCGCAATTTGTTCTTGAATTTTGCCTTTTGTTTTGTATAGTAGATCTTGATTGTGATATGTTTTGTATCTATTTGGATGGTGTTCTTATTTCAATAGGGTGACGCGTACGTGCTCGAAGTTTTGTGATGTAGCCACAGGTGTTTGCTTTATATTTTTTTATAGAACTTTGTTTTGATCGTATTGTTTTTACTTTGATTCGATTTAGAAACAAAAGAATAGAAAAACAAAACAAGCCATTCGAACTAGCTAAATTTAAGCCTAAGTTGAATGGGAAAGATAGAAATAAAAGAAAATGTAAAATTTTATCTAGATCTAGCTAGGATAGGTATCTTACAAGGCAAGATAAGGGTTCAGGCCAAGGCTCAAGTGTGGGCCAAGGCCGAGCTATTGGGTGACTTTGGCTCCAAGGATGAGCCTTGAAATGTGGCCGCTAAGGAGGAAAGGCTCGGACACGGGGGCAACTATCGGATACCGGGTGCACAAGGATGGGCCAGGAGCGCACGGGCGTAAGAGAAGATGGCCAGGACACGCTTTAGCCATTGCTAAGCTATCGGGCGTTGGGGCGTAGGCATCAGGCCACGGTTACAGACACAGGATTGGATGCTGGCAAGGTCGTGCGCACAGTAGCGGCCTGGGATGCGCGCACACGGGAGAGCGATCTCTGGGGCTGGCTCTAGCGTTGCCTTGGCCAAGGGGCCAACCTCGAAACAGCCAAGTGCTAGGCCAAGTGATGGTGCGATGGAGCCTGATAGGTGCAAGGGCATGATACGCACACCGAGCCAGCCCAAGATGCGAAGACCCGCCCGAAGCGTCAACGTCAAATTCCGATTCGTTTTAGAGACTGATTTTTAATTTTAATTTGGATTGTTTTTATTATTTTTGGATTATTTGTATTTTTGGACAAGTGTTTACACTCTTCCCAGGTTTTCTTGCGGGTTCTTTTCCCTAGGTCGTATTTTTATTGAACCCGCAAGGCAAGGCTTAAATACTCCTTGTATAGCCTGCGTAGAATTTTATCCAAGAAATAGAATTCTTCTGCCTAATTCTCTGTCTCATCTTCTCCCCTTTCGTCTCCTTAGCCTCGGGCTGCGCGCCCATTCACCCTTCCCGGTTCCTTGGATCACGATCCCTTGGTGCACTAGGTCGCCTAGTGTATCAACTGGTGCTTTCTTCTCGAACTCGTTTCAATGGATTCCACCGAAGAAAGTTCCTCTACTCCGATGGTGACGGTACTCGCTGCCCTAGCCGACTCTCAAGCACAAATCGCAGCCACCCTGGCGCGTATGCAAGAGGGTATTGATGCCACTCGTCGAGACCAGGAAGCCAACCGCCTGCGTACCGACAATGTTTACGACATCCTCAACGGGCGCGCGACACCAGCCACCGGTGCCAACGCTCAGCCGATCGGCCCAGTCGGCCAAAACGGACCGCCAGCCGATCCGCCACCACAGCGCGGCAACGGCCTCCTCCCGCCGGACCCTAATCGTGCGTTAGGGTTAGCGCCGCCAGCCGCCGAGCCACAACAGTCGAACGCGGCGCACCACAGGCCCACCCGCACGGCGCCGTCGCAGTCGATCCCACCGCGGACCCGGCCCACCAGATCGCGGGTCACGCCATTGTCCCTGCCGCCGATCACCATGGCGTCATCGTTCGGGCTCCGCCCGGCCATGAAACGTTACCTCGCCTCCGGATCGATGCACCGCGCTTTAATGGATCCGATCCACAGGGATGGATTTTCAAAGTTCAATCTTATTACAATTATTTCCATACTGCGGAATTTGATCGCTTGAATCTTGTAGGTCTCTTAATCCATCATCCGGCGTCAGATTGGTACCGGTATTACATTCCAAACAACGCCGGCGCAACGTGGCAGAAGTTCCTACAAGCGGTCCGGCATCGCTTTGACCCTCAATATTATGAAGATTATGTGGGTCTTCTATTAAGGTTGCAACAGCGTACCACGGTCCTTGCCTACCAAACAGAATTTGAGGCTCTCTTGAACAAGGTGACAGGGCTATCTGAGCCAACTCTGATTTCAATCTATAAAGGTGGTCTCAAGCAACCTATGAAACGCGAGCTCAACTTGCGTCATCCTACTTCACTCGCCGAGGCTTTTTCTCTGGCCCGCGAGTTGGCAGCCTCTTTTGACGATACGGTGGTCGCGCAAAACGCCTCCCGGCGATGGACCCCTACGCCATTCAAGACGGCGCCACCGACAACCACTACTACAGGTTTGGCTCCTGCTGAGGGCGCGCCTCAGGCTAACCCAAAGCCGGGTCTTGATATTTCAAAGCTGCCCATCCGCCGCCTTACTCAAGCCGAACGCGCGGAACGATCTCAAAAGGGCCTTTGTTGGAATTGTGATGAACAATTCTTGGCCGGTCATCGCTGTAAACACCGCGCCATATTTCTGTTGGGGATGGATGACGACGATGTGGACGACAATCCGGATGCCTCATCGGACCCTCTCGTCATGGTAGGGGATATCTCGAGTGTGTTCTCTATGAAGGGTTACACCGATCAGAAGTCGCTGAAATTGCTCGGGTCTATTCAGGACCGCTCGGTCCAAGTGCTCATTGATGGTGGCAGCACACATAACTTCATACACCCCAAGGTCACCGAGGAGTTGCGGTTAACCCTAACACCCGTTACTCCTTTCCACGTTTACGTCGGTAACGGTGAGTCCCTCGTGTGCACTCATAAATGTGCGGATATTAAATTGATGTTGGGACGCTATCAAGAACGCTTGCGTACTTGGTAGTGTGCCCACAACCGTCCCTTAGTTTTGATATGACAAACTCACTTTGATTCTAATAAAATTGTCCAAGTGCTCAGGAACGCTAGTGACAAAAGGACAACAAGTGTGTATGAGCGTCCCCCAGGCTTTGGGACGCTAGCTAACAGGAAGTAAGGACCGACCAGAGACTACTTGAGCAAGGACGCAGTCCCAAGCAAGTAGGAACGCAAGCAGAGCGTCCTTACTCTCTAGCCGACAAGATGACATCACTCGACAATACTTGATCATCTAAGGACATGTGGAGACCGATCCTGTAGCGGAGTCCAACAGTACGTGGCGGACGATCCTGTTGCAGAGTCCATCAACACTTGGCGGCCGATCCTGTAGCGGAGTTCATCATACACAGCTGGATACAGGAAGCTTCCTCATCACCGCCCTACTACATGGAGGAAGATCCTGTAGCCACGTCCTCGAAGGGCATGATCGTCCCAGAGAAATGACGCCCTTCCCCAAGTCCTATAAATAGCCCCAAGGCATTTATTGTGACGTTAACGCTTTTAGGAATATTCAGAGAGAATCAGAGGAAAGCGACTCACTCAAGAACACGAAGAACTAACTCAAGAACAGTGCTAGAACTTGTGTTAGATCGAGTGAGATTTTGTACCCAAACCACAAAACAGTTTGTAATCAGAAAAACCAAAAAGAGAGAAAGAGTTCTGCGAAGTACTGGAGAACGTAGGGATAGAGTCCTTTAGTAGATTGAACCAGCTTAAGTTGTAGGCTTAGAGGAGTCCTTTACTAGCGGACTTAGGGAAAAGCTAAGTACCAGAGAACTGTAAAGACTCGCCAGTACAATTGTAAGGACGTTCAATATAAAGGAGTCCTTTACTACTTGGTCTTGAGTGGTTCCTCTATAATTCACTGCGTTCATCTATTAACTTGTTTAGTATTTTATTCCGCTACATTACTCAAGGACGCCCCTACTCCTCGTAGGGACGCCAGACCAAAGGACGCCTTTACTCCACTAAAGGACGTCCCTCAGTACTAACGATCCAACAATTGGTATCAGAGCAGGCGCTCTAGATTCTTACTGAGTTGCAGGTTAAAGATGGACAGGGAACCGATTGGAATCTCTTTTGTGAAGCCTCCGCGCCTAACGGACGACAACTTCAACCGCTGGAAAATCAGATTTGAAAACTTTGTAAGGAGTCAGAACTATCAGTGCTGGAAAGTAATCATGAAAGGCGACCTTGCCGTTCCTGCTGATAAGAAGGACAAAGAGGACGAGTGGGGTCCTGATGAATTCAAATTGATGGAAACAAATGCAAAGGCTATGTGCTTCCTTCAAGCGTCCCTTTGCGAGAGGGACGCCACCAGAGTTAGCAATTTGGCAACTGCCAAACTATAGTGGGAAGCTCTTGAAAAATTCCACGTAGGAACTGCTGAGATGAGGGAAGACGTTCAGCTTGAAATCAAGAGAGAATTCTATGCTTTCAGAATGCTACCCAACGAAACTGTCAATGACTATTCATACCGCTTTGAGCAACTTGTTACCAAGATGAGGAACTTGGGCGTTCCTGAAGCTGAAGTTTCAATGAGAGACAGAGTTCAAGTGGTCATTGATGGTCTAACAGGAAAGTGGAACTTTGATAGAACCACGTTCAAAGGGAATACAGCTAACAAGACTCTCGATATGGAAGAGATCTACGGGAAGTTAAGAGGATATGAAGCAAGGAGGAACTCCGATTTGGCTGAGCTAGCAAGGAATCCTCAAACAGATCTGGCATTGATGACATCAACACCAGAGTACGCTGAGTATCTTCGTCGTCAACAAGAACTGGCTTTATTGATAGAAGCCAACAAAAATGAGAACCGTGAGAAGATGCGCGTTCAAGCGTTGAGAGAGAAGGAAAGCAAGACTAAGGAACAGCTAGATGAAGAAGATGAAATTGCTCTTATTCACAGAGCTTTCCGTTCTTATGGCAAAAGGAGCAAATATTTCAACAAGAACAAGATGCCAAAGAAAGAAAGTCCCAAGTACACAGAGGCAGAGATGAAAGAACTTACTTGTTACAAATGTAACAAGAAAGGACACTTTGCTAAAAAATGTACAACGGGAATGTCCTCAAAGGAGATGAAGACAAAAGCCCTCCTTGGAGCATTCGCATCTGCATGGGATAATGTCAGTTCTGATGATGAAGAACCCGATGAATAAGAGGCATACATAGCTCTTGAGGACGTCTCTGACAATGAACAAGTAGCATACATGGCTATGGAGGACGTCATAGTTGTTGAGAAGGACGCTCCGAAATCTGAAAATGAGGTGGAAGTGAGGGGACGCCCATGGATCATTGATAGTGGCGCCTCAAATCATATGACAGGAAGCCAGATCCATCTCACTTCTATCCAAAGTAGTGCCACGGGAGGAACTGTCTCGTTTGGCAACAAGGGCAAGGGAAAGATCAAGGGGACGGGAACTGCCATTCTCAATCCGTCCATCAAAGCAACAAATGTCAATCTTGTTGAAGGACTTGACTTTAATCTCCTTAGCGTTTCCCAAATGTGTGACCAAGGTGAAAATCTAGTCACATTTGACTCAAAGGAGTGTCTAGTTATCAACAAGAAGTCCAATAAAGTCGTTCTCAAGGGAATACGCCAGAACACTGTCTACATCTTCAACCAGGAGTTCAAGCCTAAATCAGAATTGTGCCTATCTGCTTCAAAGGAGGACGCTGATCTCTAGCATCGCCGCTTTGGCCATGCTGGACCAAGCACAATCCTCAAACTTCACCAAAGAAATCTTGTGAAGGGACTGCCCCGAATCGATCTTGAGAAAGTTGAACAGTGCGAAGCCTGTATCAAAGGGAAGCAAACAAGAACGTCCTTCAAATCTAAAAATGAAGTTAGCACAAAGAAGCCGTTGGAACTTCTCCATATGGATCTTTGTGGACCAATGAAGACGTTAAGCTATGGTGGAAAGAAGTACATTTACGTTCTTGTAGATGATTTTTCTCGATTTACTTGGGTTCTTTTCTTGGCAACCAAAGCATATTGCTTCAATGCGTTCAAAGTCTTCATCAAACAAGTGAAAGTTGCCCTTGAGACGCCTCTCAAAGCCATAACATCAGACCATGGGACGGAGTTCCAGAACTCAGAGTTCCTGGCCTACTGTGATCAACATGGTGTCTCGCACAACTTCTCTGCTCCAAGGACTCCTCAACAGATTGGAGTTGTGGAAAGAAAGAATAGGATGCTGGAGGATATGGCAAGGACTATGCTCTTGGCTAATAGCGTTCCCACGTACTTTTGGGCGGAAGCTATTGCTACAGCGTGCTACATTATCAATCGTGCCATGATCTGTCCTTTACTGAAGAAGACGTCCTATGAGTTGTTGAATGGAAGGAAGCCTCGCATTGACTATCTCAGAGTTTTTGGATGCAAGTTCTTTGTACACAACAACGACAAAGAACGACTCGAAAAGTTTGATGCAAGGAGTGATGAAGCTATATTCCTTGGGTACTCTCTCACCAGCAAAGCATATAGAGTTTTCAACAAAAGGACTCTAAAGCTTGAGGAGAGCATTCATGTTGGGTTCAAGGAGAGCGTTTCTCACAAAGAAAAACCAAGTAAGAAAGAACGCTCCTTCTCACAACAGCAGGACGACTCTGAAGACGAAGCTGATGTTTGGTCCTCTGGAAAATACTATGTTCCAAGGACGCTACTTCAAATCCTGAAGAAGTCTCAGTAGACGTTCCTAGCATTGTTGAAGGAGTTCCCTCTCGAAGTGAATCTCCAGTTCAAAAAGATGTGGCTGAATCAAGTTTACAAGGTGAGCAAGGTCAAGGTGTGGACGCTCTCTCTGAGGGGGAACACACTGAGGACGCTTCTCAAGAAAACAGTGATGATTCAGATGGTGAAATTGATCCAAGGTTTGCTCAATTATTTCAAAGAGAGTCCCGCTTCTCAAAGGATCACCCAACTTCTCAAATAGTCTCAGATCCTTCTCAAGGTGTTCAAACAAGGTCAGCTGCAAGCAAGTCCCAAAGTGCAAATTTAGCCTTATGTGCGTTCAACGCCTTTGTGTCTATGGTAGAGCCAAAAAACATCAAGGAAGCACTTCAGGACGCTGACTGGATTCAAGCAATGCAAGAAGAACTTAACCAATTTGAAAGGAACAAAGTTTGGACGCTCGTTCCTCGTCCCAAAGGCAAAAACATCATTGGGACGCGATGGGTGTTCAGAAATAAGCTTGATGAAAGTGGACGTGTGTCAAGGAACAAGGCAAGACTGGTGGCTCAAGGATTCAAGCAAGAGGAAGGCATAGACTATGATGAAACCTTTGCTCCTGTTGCGAGAATTGAAGCCGTTCGTCTTCTTATTGCTTTTGCCGCCCACAAAGGATTCAAGTTATTTCAGATGGACGTC
This sequence comes from Polygonum maritimum, assembly GCA_963924305.1. Lineage (NCBI taxonomy): Eukaryota > Viridiplantae > Streptophyta > Magnoliopsida > Caryophyllales > Polygonaceae > Polygonum > Polygonum maritimum. The sequence continues at coordinate 12,415,174 of OZ002730.1, read as the reverse complement.
AAGACTGCCTTTCTCAATGGAAAACTCAAGGAGGAAGTGTATGTTGCTCAGCCGCCTGGCTTTGAGGACGCCTCACACCCAGATCATGTGTACTACTTAGACAAAGCTCTTTATGGACTCAAGGAGGCCCCTCGTGCATGGTACGACAGGTTTGCGTCCTTCCTTTTGTCTCATGGGTACACTAGAGGTTCAATTGATAAAACTTTGTTCATTAAGAAAGTTCACAAGGACATTTTGATTGCCCAAGTCTATGTTGATGATATAGTTTTTGGTAGTACTAACATGAAACTTGTAGATGAGTTCAAGTCCTTAATGAGTAGTGAGTTTGAAATGTCCCTCATTGGAGAACTCAATTTCTTCTTGGGACTTCAAATCAACCAAGTCAAAGAAGGGACGCGCATTCACCAACAAAAATATGTCCGTGAAATGCTAGAGAAGTACGGGATGAACACGTCCAAACCTGTTGCAACCCCTTGTTCTACCAACTCGCGTCTTAACGTTGATGAAAAGGGAAAGGACGTTGATCAAAAGCTTTACAGAGGAATGATTGGTTCTTTGCTCTATTTAACCGCAAGCCGTCCCGACATCATGTTTGCAGTTTGCTTGTGTGCACGCTTCCAGGCGAATCCAAAGGAGTCCCACATGCAAGAAGTAAAGAGGATCTTTCGCTACCTCAAAGGACGCGATGATCTTTGCCTTTGGTACCCCAAGAAGACGTCCTTCAAGCTTGTTGGCTACTCGGACGCTGATTATGCGGGTCATGTAATTGATAGGAAAAGCACCTCAGGAATGGCACAATTCCTTGGTTCATGCTTAGTCTCTTGGGGATCTAAGAAACAGAACTCTGTGGCGCTTTCAACTGCGGAAGCCGAGTACGTTGCTGCTGCCTCGTGCTGTTCACAAGTTATCTGGATCAAATATCAACTAGAGGACTACGGTATCAATCTTGAAACTATTCCCATTCGTTGTGATAACACAAGTGCTATTGAAATTTCTAAGAATCCTGTTTTTCATTCTCGCACAAAGCATATTCATATAAGGCATCATTTCTTGCGTGATAATGTTGAACTAGGACTCATTAGTATGGAGCATGTAAGGACTGAAGACCAAATAGCTGATATTTTCACTAAGGCGCTTGATAGACGTCCCTATGAGCATCTAAGGCTGCTCTTGGGGATGATAACTCTTAAGTAGCAAGTCCCGTTCGACTATTCCCTCAATGATTGGCTATGTCTTGTAGATTCTAAGTGTTTAAGGACTGTTATGCATTAAATTCATATTTGCAAGGACGCTAGTCTAAAACTTCATGTGTTTGCTACTTTGGAACGCCATTCAAATTTTCTCTATTTTGTCTTGAAAAGAGTATCCCTGATCACCCAACCCTCATTATAAGCCGAAATGATGGGAACTCTAAGCTTACCCTAGCCGAGAACTCCGCAAAAGCGTCCTATGAGCTTCATATTTTTCTTTTACGGGACGTACTTGCTTTGTTCTCAAATGGTTCGAAAGGTGATCACAAGGACGGTAAATTGGTTGTTGGTTTGCTTGAAGAGGTAAATTTTTGCTAAGTATGAGAGAACGCTCAGTGTTTGTAAGAGAGGACGCCAGTTCAGTTTTGAGAAGAAGTTGAAAAGTCAGAAATTTGAACTTTTGAAAGTGTAAACAGTGACCGTTGCTTTTGCTCAAATCTTAAGGGGGAAGTTTTGACACGTGTCGCATAGTAAAACAGTGGTAATTACAGTTGTGCCACCGCTTCCTCTATATAAGGCCAGAACAGTCGCTCTCAGAATTTATCACGCTCAACCACTTCCTCGTTCTCAAATTTGCTCTGACTTCTCTCTAGAACTCCGACAACCTTCTCTCACTACAATCTCACCTGAAAGATGTCTCAAAGACTAATGAACGTGGCCGGATCTTCTACCGGCGGGAAGCGAAGACGATTGGTGAAGTCCCACCATATTGAAAAGCCCAAGCCTATCGTTCTCAATGAATCGTTGGTGGACTTCATCAACAGGAAGCCTAAAACCCTTTACAACTTGATAAGGGAACGCATGGAAAAACCTGACGTAAAGAATGATGAAGTCAAAACAAAGAACTATGAACGGTTCATCGAACGGTTCGTCATTCAAGGCCTTCACAACACCGACTACAAGGACTTGCCAGGGCGGATGGACGACGTTCTCTTCTTCTCACAGTTTGGAGGTGAGAATCTCGGTCCTTTACTTGATCTAATCCCCGACCTACACAATGCCATCCTCCCCGAATTCCCCATGTACCCTAGGGACTCTTTAGCCTACAAAATGCTAAAAAACCGTGTGCCAAGTCCCTCTCCCCCACCACCTCAAGTCCCTACAGTCACAACCAAAAATTTGTTCAAACGTCCAGCCCCTGCTTCCCCTCTATCAAAATCTTCCCAATCTTTCACCTCCTCAAACCCAACACAAATTGTGGACAAGTTTCCACCCCACATCAAGGAGGGACGCTCCAAGAAAACCCATGACCCAAGGCCCCTCAAAAAGGCCAAGACCTCGAGCGTCCCATCCTCCAAACCCTCCAAACAAAGGCCTAGCACCACAAAACGGCCTTCCAACCTTTCTAAGGAATCTACTCCACCACCTAAACCCATCACCATCGTCCAACTCCCAACTCCTCCTCCGTCCCCCCAACCTTCACGAACCAATGCCCTCATTCCTTTTCCTCCAAAACCTTACTCTCCCCTCAACCTTGCGAATTTCCCATCCGCTCCAGCCCACATATCACCACCTAAGGACCCCGAGATGCCCAAGTCCCGTCGTCCTTCTTCTGAAAGTGGACCGGATGAGGCAGAGAAGCGTTCAACACTTGAGCACACCTTTCGTAGACGCAAAGCTGGTGAACAGCCTAAGGTGCTGCTACCACAGAACGCTCTAGAACTAGAGCACATCTCCTCCTCCTCTTCTAGCTCATCTGAGAGCCAAAGAGGAACGCCTCAAGAAGTTGCTGGTCAAGTCTCCCCATTTATAGATGTCGTTGGGGACTCTGATGACGAGGCTGAAAGAGTCGAGAATGTTCCAGCTGGGGACCAAGTGACTGAGGATGCTGGTGAGCACCAGGTCGCTCAAAAGGACGCCGAGCCCACCTTATCTGAGGAGCTCGAGCGTGATGCTCAAGAGGTACCTCCCTACAACCAATCCCTCCCTCTCCTAAATCCCCTCCCAACTCCACAAGAAAACCCCTCCCCCACAATCCAAACAGTATCCAACCAAGTCCCAGCGGACGCTGAGCCACAATCCGAATTTCAATCAGAGGCTCAGGACGTTGAAGGCGCGTCACAAGGTCAGAGTTCTTCTGGTGCTGCTCAAGCCACAGCTGGTGGCAATGTTGAAAACGAACAAGGCACAGAGAACGCTGCTGCCCAGGACGCAGATGAAGAAGAGTCAGAGGACTCCGCTGATGAAAACAGTTCAGATGATGAGGACTCTGAGTCCCCTAAGGGCAAGCGAAAGAGAAAGCCTGATGGCGCGCCCGTAAAAGTTCTCAGCCCCCTGATATATTCTGAGGAATGGCTCGCATCCTTCCAAGATGACAAAGTCCAGGAGTTCCTCGAGCTTCTGAGATTTCAGGGATGGCTGAACGTTGGACCGGCGCTGGCAAATGTTGATAAAGAACAGGTCAAGGCGTTCTACAAAGACCTACGCTACAAACCGAAAGATGGCTCTCTCCACTTCAAAATAGATGGTGAGAAAGCATCAGTGAATGAACGCCAGGTCCGCGCCTTCATGGGCCTTAGTTCCCAAAAGCCCCCGTCCAACGCGCTAAGCACTCTTCCGGAAGTCGGGTTCGAGACAACTGATGAGGAACGGCCCCTGGTTGAACACGTTTTTCAGGGCAAAAGGCCAATGGGACTGGACAGGGTTGCTCACGTTTTGAGCAAGGTAGGCGCCATAGCTCATTACTTCATTTGTCGCGCCGTCCTTCCTAGGCAGGAGAAGAGGTCAATCGTTCAGACACATGATATCATCCTCATTGACGCTCTTCTTGAGCGCCGCCCCATCAATCTAGCCAGAATTGCTATGCAACACATGGCTAAGTGTGGGAGGAAGCGCCATGCCTTGCCGTACCCAGGCCTTGTTAAGCTCATCCTCATGTCTCAGAACGCCTATGATGAAAGCGCTCCTTCAGAAGAACTTGGCTTGAAATGGAACGCAAAGAAGGGACTTGTCGAGATAAGGCATAATGAAGAGTTGCCTTCTGTGATCAAACAGCAAGAAGCTGAGGCTGAGGAAGCCAGGTTAAAAGCTGAGGAAGAACGTCTGGCTGCTGAAGCTGAAGAAGCAAGGCTCGCCTCAATGTCTCAAGAGTTCCCTCAAAACCAAGAGCCAGCAGTAGACCTTGCCGCTCTTGATCAAATGCTTTTGGGTACTTCTCCTCCTCTAGCACCTACAATGGGCGCTCCCTCTTCAACTTCAGGTCCCGTGCCACGTTTTGCCCCTGCGAACATTGCCCAGCATCCTCCTGCAGAACTCATGGGCGCAATAATGGACAATCAGTGTCTTATCTTTTCGGAGCTCAAGGACTTGTCAACGGCTTTCTCTAAGTCGGCTGAACTGCATGAAAAGCTTCTCAAGTTTTATCAAGACCAGAGCCGTCCCCAGTGATCGCCGTCCCCCAACTCTTATCCCTCAATTATTTGCCTTTGCTTCTTTTGTTCAAAAACACTTGATCGTTTTGTGATCGTTGCTGTGTAATAACTCTATTTCCGTTTGAATGGCTATTACATTGTTTTGCTTGCATTATGTGTGTTTAAGCGTTCCATTGCCTCTAGTTATGTGTTGGTGCTACCTTCCTTATCACTTGTTATCCTTTTCGATGATGCCAAAAGGGGGAAGTGTAGTTTTGCAGAGATGCGCTATAAATTAGTTATCTAGAATAAGCAAGTGTTAAGGGGGAACTATTAAGTGAAAGGTCTAAGGAACGCCCATGCTAGAATAAAAGAGGACGCTTAGAAAACATTTCTAGGACGCGACTCTCTCCTTAAAATCCAAATGCTAGAGAATCAAAGAATGAAAACTTGTGCTCAATGAAATTTCTCTAAGTGTTAGAGGACGCTTTTAAGTTTTCATGCATGCTAAGTTCAAACGCCAAAACTATTTTGTTGAAGAGTTTGTCATCATCAAAAAGGGGGAAATTGTTGGGACGCTATCAAGAACGCTTGCGTACTTGGTAGTGTGCCCACAACCGTCCCTTAGTTTTGATATGACAAACTCACTTTGATTCTAATAAAATTGTCCAAGTGCTCAGGAACGCCAGTGACAAAAGGACAACAAGTGTGTATGAGCGTCCCCCAAGCTTTGGGACGCTAGCTAACAGGAAGTAAGGACCGACCAGAGACTACTTGAGCAAGGACGCAGTCCCAAGCAAGTAGGAACGCAAGCAGAGCGTCCTTACTCTCTAGCCGACAAGATGACATCACTCGACAATACTTGATCATCCAAGGACACGTGGAGACCGATCCTGTAGCGGAGTCCAACACTACGTGGCGGACGATCCTGTTGCAGAGTCCATCAACACGTGGCGGCCGATCCTGTAGCGGAGTTCATCATACACAGCTGGATACAGGAAGCTTCCTCATCACCGCCCTACTACGTGGAGGAAGATCTTGTAGCCACGTCCTCGAAGGGCATGATCGTCCCAGAGAAATGACGCCCTTCCCCAAGTCCTATAAATAGCCCCAAGGCATTTATTGTGACGTTAACGCTTTTAGGAATATTCAGAGAGAATCAGAGGAAAGCGACTCACTCAAGAACACGAAGAACTAACTCAAGAACTCAAGAACAGTGCTAGAACTTGTGTTAGATCGAGTGAGATTTTGTACCCAAACCACAAAACAGTTTGTAATCAGAAAAACCAAAAAGAGAGAAAGAGTTCTGCGAAGTACTGGAGAACGTAGGGATAGAGTCCTTTAGTAGATTGAACCAGCTTAAGTTGTAGGCTTAGAGGAGTCCTTTACTAGCGGACTTAGGGAAAAGCTAAGTACTAGAGAACTGTAAAGACTCGCCAGTACAACTGTAAGGACGTTCAATATAAAGGAAAGAACTATTCAAAAATCCTCCAAGGAGGTAGAGGTTTACACTCAAGGACTACTTGGTCTTGAGTGGTTCCTCTATAATTCACTGCGTTCATCTATTAACTTGTTTAGTATTTTATTCCGCTGCATTACTCAAGGACGCCCCTACTCCTCGTAGGGACGCCAGACCAAAGGACGCCTTTACTCCACTAAAGGACGTCCCTCAGTACTAACGATCCAACAATTGATTCTCCAAGGACACGTTTGCTGTTGATCTTTTCGTTTTGCAGATTCATGGACCACAAGTGGTCCTCGGGGTTAAATGGTTGCAAACTTTGGGCAAGGTCACTCATGACTACGCCAACATGACGAAGGAATTTGTTCTCCATGGGCGTAAAATTTCTTTATGTGGCGACCACCAAGCTCCAAAACCGATCTCCCTCTACGCCCTGCAGGCATTGTATGAGGCTGACGACGTCACCTCTTGTTTTGAGCTGCTCGCCCTACCGCCTGCTGAGCCGTCGCCACCACCACCGGATTCGGTGGACTTTCTAGCCGAGACACCACCGGACGTCCTTACCATCTTACGGCGGCATGAGGGCGTATTTCTCACGCCCACCGTCCTGCCTCCCTCTCCTCAATGGGACCATCGGATTCATGTTCACCGGGATACGAAACCGATCAATGTCCGCCCATATCGGTATCCCTACTTTTAGAAATCCGAGATTGAGAGACAGGTGCAAGATATGCTAGCTCAGGGCATCATTCAGCATAGTACTAGCCCGTTCTCGTCCCCTGCGCTGTTGGTCAAAAAGAAAGACGGCACCTTCCACTTCTGTATTGATTACAGGGCTCTCAACACGGCAACCGTTACAGAAAAGTTTCCGATTCCCACTGCAGATGAGTTATTTGATGAGTTGGGGAATGCTGTTTATTTTACCAAGCTTGATCTACGTTCAGGTTATCACCAAATCAGAATGCACTCAGGCGATGTTTACAAGACAGCTTTTCGGACTCACGACGGCCACTATGAGTTTCTCGTCATGCCCTTTGGGTTGACAAATGCACCGTCGACTTTTCAGGCCGCTATGAATCATATTTTTGCATCATTTCTCCGGGACTTCGTCATTGTCTTCTTTGACGACATCTTAGTCTACAACCCTACTCTAGAGCTTCATGTGCGCCACCTGGATACAGTATTGCAGGTTCTCCGGGAGAACCACTTCCTTGTCAAGAGCTCTAAATGCGCCTTTGCCACCACAAAGGTGGAGTACCTGGGCCACATAGTATCGGCGGGCACCCTTTTGGCCGGCCCGGAGAAGTTGTCAGCCATGGCCGACTGGCCAACGCCGCGGACCATACGCTAATTGCGCGGCTTTTTAGGTCTCACTGGGTACTATCGCAAATTCATCCGGAATTATGAGTCTTTGGCGGCACCACTGACCGAATTGCTCAAGAAAGATAAGTTCTCTTGGTCCCCTATTGCTGATGATGCTTTTCAATTCCTTAAAAAGACTATGCTTACACCGCCAATATTGCAGTTGCCGGACTATTCTAAGGAATTCATTCTGGAAACCGACGCATCAGACGTGGGCATTGGCGCCGTACTCCTGCAGGCTGAGCATCCTATTTCTTTCTTTAGTAAGACCTTGGGTATTTGGTGTAGAGGGTCTTCAGCATATCATAGGGAGCTCTTTGTCATAGTCTCTGTTGTGCAGAAATGGCGCCAATATCTACTTGGGCGGGTGTTCGTTATTCGATCAGATCAGAAGAGTCTCAAAGAGTTGTTGCGTCAGGTTACTCAGACACCGGATCAGCAATTCTTTATCAGGAAGTTGATGGGCTACAAATTCCGCATTGAATACAAGACAGGCGCGAGCAACCGCGTCGCTGATGCCCTTTCATGCCGCAACACTGAGGATGATCCCGAGCTATCTCAGTTCATGGCTTTATCTCACCCTCTACCCGACTTACTCACTCGGCTCCGCCTGGAGAATGAGCAGCTGCCGGATTTGAGGGTCCACCACCGCTCGGCCGAGGATGGTAATCTACCGGCCCCTTTTCAGGTGCACGATGGGCTGGTCTATTTTCATCATCGCCTGGTCCTGGATCGCACCTCCCCACTGAAAGCCGAGGTGTTGACCGAGTTTCATTCCTCGCCTAGCGCCGGCCACCCGGGCGTTGATCGCAACTTTCGCAGGGTTGCCGAGGTATTCTATTGGCCAAGTATGCGCTGAGATGTGAAGAATTTTGTGGAAGCTTGCGTCGTCTGCCAGTCCACCAAATATAGCACCAAGCGTCCCGCAGGTCTATTACAGCCTCTTCCTATACCAGAGCAAGTTTGGGACGAGGTGTCCATGGATTTTATTACAGGGCTGCCGGCTTCGCGCGGGTTTACGACCATTCTGGTTGTCGTTGACCGCCTCACGAAGTATGCCCACTTTGGGCCCCTTGGGACGTCTTATGATGCACCAAAAGTGGCTAAGCTATTTGTTGATATTGTCGTCACGCATCATGGCACACCTTCTCAAATTCTGTCCGACAGGGACGCCATCTTTACTAGCACATTCTGGCATGAGCTTCACCGATTGAGCGGTACCACACTCCGGCATAGTACCGCCTATCACCCACAAACGGACGGGCAGACAGAAGTCCGAAACCGGGGCCTTGAGCAATACCTGCATGCATTCACTCATGCCCGTCCTAGCCGCTGGGCGGATTTCTTGCCATGGGCCGAGCTTGCCCTTAATTGCACCTTTCATGAGGGTTTGCGTACGTCACCATTTCAGGCCCTTTATGGTCGCCCGCCCCCGCCCTTGCTTCGGTGCACCGCACCCACCACCGGTCCCCTATCTCACAAGCTCAGCCGCCGCTTCTATGGGCCTTTCACCATCACGGAGCGCGTCGGCCAAGTGGCGTACCGCCTGGCGCTTCCGGACCACACACGGATCCATGACGTTTTTCACGTCCCCTCTTACGGCCGTTCGTCCCGGATTCCAGCACGGTTGTCCAGCCTAGCTTTCCGCAAGAGCTCCTCCATGACCAGCCGGTGTCCAAGCCCTCTCGAGCCATCGCTGAGCGTACGGTTCTCCATGACGGTCGCCCATCTCGGGAGTGGTTGATTGTTTGGGACGACGGTTCCGAGACCGACGCGACTTGGGAACCGACAGACAAGTTGCATGAAGTGTTTCCCAATTTGCGGCTTGAGGACAAGCCGAATCTCATCGGGGGGGGGGGGGTAATTGATCCGCACACCGAGCCAGCGCAAGATGCGAAGACCCGCCTGAAGCGTCAACGTCAAGTTCCGATTCGTTTTAGAGACTGATTTTTAGTTTTAATTTGGATTGTACGTTTTTATTATTTTTGGATTATTTGTATTTTTGGACTAGTGTTTACACTCTTCCCAGGTTTTCTTGCGGGTTCTTTTCCCTGGGTCGTATTTTTATTGAACCCGCAGGGCAAGGCTTAAATACTCCTTGTATAGCCCGCGTAGAATTTTATCCAAGAAATAGAATTCTTCTGCCCTAATTCTCTGTCTCATCTACTCCCCTTTCGTCACCTCAGCCTCGGGTTGCGCGCCCATTCACCCTTCCCGGTTCCTTGGATCACAATCCCCTGGTGCACTAGGCCGCCTAGTGAATCAGGGCATGGTGGCGGCACCGGTGTGACTCGAGGGTGGTTCTAAGGCTTGCGATGGGTCCATTAAAGCATCTCCTTGTAGGCAAGTGAAGGTGATGAGCTTGGAGGCTTGTTAGTACCCGATGATAGCCATGGATCGAGTGGCTATGCTTTAGGTGGCTCGGGCCACTTGCTTGGCTCAGCTCTTAATGATGGGGTCGGTTGAGCATTTTTGTAAGGCATCCTCCTCCTCCGGAGTTATCATGGTGTGTGGGAACGCATCATATACCGGACCAAATTTTATTTGGCTAGATCGCTTGGATATGTCAGTTGGAATACCATATCAGAATTGCGTACATTGCATGATGTACAATGAGCAGAAACAAACAACACATCATCTAGTTTAATGCCCAAATGTAATGATAATCGACGTATAATGCCTCTCTAGAGCATACGAAGCAAGAGGAGGACCTTAGGATTTCTCAATAATTATAATAGATGGAGGGCAAACGCTTGGTCTATCAGAATTTGAAAGATGTCTTTGAACACTCGAACCGAATCACATACCACTTAAGGATTGCATTTGGGTTAAAAGACATACCTTCTTTCTTCCACCTAACAGAGAAGAACACTTTACATTAGGAAATATATGGATCATACAGCAGCAATATAGATGGGCTCCATACAAAATTTGGTCGGACGATGGCAAAGACCTTGTTGATTACAATTAAATTGGATGCCTTCATTATCTCCGTACATGCAATTATGAAATCATTCTAGCACCACAACAAACCATGGATGAAATTTAAAGAAATACATGGCTGCAACCAAAGCTTATCCCTCTTAACCAACAAACATCCAACAAATATCAAACCAAATCGTTATGTACACGACAAGAGTGGACATATACAGGTACGGTGACCTTGTCAATGAGAAGGTGTATATGTTGAAATGGCTTATGCTGAACTTTATATGCTATGCGATTTACCATTACTATCATGTTATACTTTGCAATGATAAATGGCAATTAGCACATGATCACGAGCATGGAGAATAAATGATTTGACTGATCTGTTGTCCAAACTAGATAGACCTCCAAATGTTTCTACATTTACAATTAATGTTTTAGCATTTGATATCTTATAAAGAGTAGAACTTAATGTCTTTTGTTATTAAGAGCATACATCACCATGTAGCTTTTATTATTGTATACAGGCGCGGACATAAGGGTGGACTAGGGTTCGCACTAGCTCACCCAGAAAAAAAAATATTTAAAGCTTAATTCGGAAAAGCCAAATTGTGTAACGTGTTTGGAAAAGCCAAATCTCTCCACCCTTTCGGAGTTGTGTCAATAATTTGTTAGAACAAGAACACCATTTGTGCTGATTGAAAAATTGATTCATCTGGTGATGACTCTTCGAGTTTCTACAGGAACAACAGAGAGAGCTTTCTCATCTATGAAGATTATTAAAAATCGACTTCGAACTACCATGACTGATGAATTTCTTGCTGATTTAATGACATTACATATAGAGAAGGAAATAGTTGATTCAATTGATTCAAATTGGGTGATTGATCAATTTTATGCTCTAAGTAAAAGAAGGATACAATTTTAGTTTAGTTTTTTTTTTTGTTATAGTGGCTCATTAGTAGTTGCCTATGAATGTAAATAGACTGTTGCACTTGAACTTGGACAGTTGCTAGTTTTGTGAATGGATCAGTTGATGGTATATTGCTAGGATGTTGTTGAAGACATGATTAACTTTAGCATGTTTGGCTATATATATTTATGTAATCAGGTGGTATTTAATCATAAATACAAGGTACATTTTGGATTTTTTTCAATGTTATTTTATTCTTTGTTAAAGTGAATTTAGCCTACCCTGAATTTTAATCTTGGGTCGACCTCTGATTATATACTTTTTCAAATGAACTTAAGTTATATTAGTAATATCCCAATGAAATTATCGTTGTTATGTCTTGAACATATTTCAATCATATTTGACTTTATATTTATAGACCCAACTCAAAACACTAAATACAATTAATTTGTTCATTATTGTATACGGCCCATGTAATGGTAAACACCAACATTTGTTTGCTCAAAAATACTATTATATTCGTGTACGCCACAGCAAGTCCGATGGCTGAGACTTTTGAGTTTTAATATGACGCCAGCCTTTTGACGTTTGAATGATTTGGCCTTTGCGTATACCAATTACTGAACCATGCCTTCGTTCTGGACTTTCTTGAATCGAGAAAAGGGGCAAACGGACAATCCTCATCAGTCATCAGCGCAAAAACAAACAAAAGATAGAATGTCACAGCAAACCGGAATCGTAAGAGTTGGACCCAACATGGTTCAGTAACTACAACTATCGTGAGAACCGCAGTCGATTAATATACAATCCCGCCATACAAGATACAAGTAATTGCTATCGCTACAATGGTATGAGGAGTAAGACTGCCCAGTTTTTGGTGTTCACCAATCACATCATAACTACATATATCAAATTGATAAGGGAAAAAAATACACGGTCTACTTAAAGGTGTCGAGACGTTACCAGTGCCAGAGAACTGAGGATCAGGTTTAAACCCTGAGCTACCAGAACCATTCCCGCTTTGCATTTACAGCTTTGACATTCGAGGGAACGAGAGGGAGTGCGCCGTAAAGGGAAATGAAGTCATTCAGGCATTTAGTTCTCTTCCCATTATGACCGCTCAAGCTACTTATACCAGATGATCCAATTTCAAAGATCTTCCCTGAAAGAAACAGTGAGTTCAGAAACAAGAACAGCTAAGTCTTTACCAACAGTGATTCTGAGGAGGCAAAGAGGCACAACCAAAATGATTATCTAGTCTAGATAAAAGAGGTGAACTGCATGTCTTCATTTGATCTCATTTATGTTGATACTCCTCAACACAAACACTTCCCACTTATCTTCACGACACAAAAAGAACTTCCCAAAATAATGGTGAGTATGACTAAATTTAATGCTGAGAGAAGGTAGTTAAATGAAGAAGTTGCTTGGAATGGAGTGGAGGATAATTATAGGAGATGATTGTATGTCCCTCTCCCACTTATTCAAACTTGTCAATGCACATATTTATTTGAGAATGTTGCATTGTTAGTGCAAATGATTTCTTTTGCCTATGAGGAAGGATCCCAGGCCTCTTCCCCCTCCCAAGAGGGTGGCAGAGGTTGGTGGTGGTCAAAGGGATGGGGCCTGTTTATTGTGTAAGATTCATGAGGATTTGGTGGAGATTAGGAAGACAAGTGATGGTGCCTAATTGTGAGGAGAGTTTGAGTTTGAATGTGGGAGGAAGAAAAGGGCAGTGGTACAAGGCAATGTTGTAGAGAAATTGGTCCCATTGCTTTTTTAATACTTCAAAATTCATCCCATTACATTACACAACTAAATCGCTCTGACCAAAAACGATGAGCTACATATAACACGGCAGCACAGTAGCAAAAGCAGATTTGGTGACAGAGAAGCAGGCATAAAAAAGGAGAAGACAAAAACATCGAGATTTCTTATCAGATTGGATGCTCGTGGCACAAAGATGGAAAAAAATCAGTTACCTTTCACCCAAATTGGTGGAGCTCCAGTGACATTTGCAACAAGAAGGGACATTGCAATATCTTCACAGTTTCTGAAAGTGACAATGAAGGCAAGGTTAAAAACTGACTGCCTTTATAGGGCCCTCAAGATACTGAAATCTATTTTTATCATGGAAAAATACTCAGATATATTGTGTAATTTACCTCTCCCTTGTTACATAGTCACGGATGGATGTTGGCATTTCATTGGTATATATATCCAAGTACTTCCTGTGAAAGAATGCTGCTTTTGACAACACCATGCTGTATGTCCCTGTCCACCAAACTGACCACCATCCTCCATACTCGTAGGAAGTATATCCATTTTTCTGTTTTTTTTTTTTTTTTGACAGAAAAGATGTTAGAAGGAGAAGCATCAACCAACAAGAATTAGTGAACTAGAATCATAGAATTTGTCAATAAAGAGTAAGAATGTTTGTAAACTTTGTCAGCATCAGATTTTTGCTCGTTTTATATCCCAAATCTTTAGCTGTTTACTTGGACAACCATCAGAAACTTGCACACCAGCATACAATTCTTAAGTAAGTTGGAATTGATTCACCACATTTTCAATTTCTATGCGTAGTCATAACAGAGCAATAAGGTCTGAATTATGTATCTGAGCATGAAGTCCTCCTATAGCTGTATAAGCATGTATGAATCAAGCAGTCAAGTGAGCCAACGGAAAAATACTTCGAAGCACCAGAAGCAGACTAAACAAAATTCAGATTCTCAGCCCAACCTCTTTAGATGACCAGAGCATGCGAGGAACAAACCCCACCATGGTTGATGGAGCAGATTGCCAGACAGAGAAAGCAAAGTCCAAAGTATCACAAGGAACAATGACATCATCATCAATGGAGAAGATTGCATCTGTTCTTAAGTCCTTAATAGGTTTAAACCTATTGTTCAAATTGTCCTCCTCATTGAGATCAAACCTCAAGTTGGGTTTATGGGTCATCTGAGACTTTGACTGCACAATTTTTCTTAGATAAGCTCTCAAGCTGTCCGGTGGAGGATCGGGTTCACTCCAAACAACATGTATAGCATCTGTCCCACTGCATGACGCATAATAAGCAACTGATTGCTTAAGGAGGGAATTCCGTTTCCACGTGTTAATAAGTACTGTATATCCACCTCTGCAAAGTAATCACATATATAGCTTCAGCCTTAACAATCAATGTCAACCAGTATAAACTGAGAGAGCAATCGAAGTATTTCTGTACTTCAGTAACTGTAAAACAAGAAATAAATGACATGATAACCAGAAAGTATTTGTAGATAATATCATTGAAAATTTTCAGAGAAATAAAGAGCTGATCTACATAGCAGCAGACATAGCAGAATGCTTAATGCTATAACATAGCCAGGTGACGAACATCCCAAACAAAGCAAAACTAAGTCTGTTCCCTTTTCCCATAAGAGAATCAAGATGATAGCAACATAGCCCCAATTAATCCTTTTTCCTTAATTCGTTCTTAAATGCTTTTTTTCCTTAGACAGCCACAAGACATCTTTCAGGTGAAATTTAGGTATCCACATGGAGAAAGTGATCTATGCAAAGCTTTCACTTGCTGCTTTCTCTTTAGAAGCCCTTTTCTGTTGGCAAAACAAAAGGCTAGCATAGGCACTTTGATTGCCATCAAGCTTTTACTATGATAAATAAATTGAGCATCCTCAAACACAAATTTGGTTCCAAATAAATCAAATTGCACTACGATTCAACAATAAATAAAGTGGAAGTGCCAAAATGTTGACATGAGAAATCACAACTAAGTTTTACATTTAAGGGAAGCAAACACCCAGCATTAATTTCACATCCATTCAACCAGATCCCCAAAATTAAATCACAAACCCTTCAAACCAGAACCGCCAAGTTATAGCATTATAATCGGTAATAACAAAAGGAGGAAGAAATCCAAAGAGAAATTGGGAAAATCGTAGCGTTGCAGAACCTGGTCGAAGGAGAAGCCGAAGAAGCAGAATCAGGATTCCATCCCATCCACGAACCAATTCTTGAAGCGAACAGAAGGAAGGCGAATATCAAGGCGATGGTGAATAAGAGCTTGACCCTGGTCACGCCGCCTCCGATCACTATCCTTAATCGTCGGACAAACGACCGGAGGCTGCAGGCAGACCTGTTCGCTGCCTTCTCCTTAGCAGGCGAGTAGAATCCGCCGTTCTCTCCGCCGTCCCTTATAGCGACGAGGTTGAGAGTCGCCATCAGAAAGTAAGTACCAGAAGATAAACCCAAACGCTACTGTGATGAGGGTTCAAACGATGGTGTTTATCTCTCCCTCTCCCTCTCTCTCTCTTGAGGAGTCGTCCTCGGGAGAAACTATGTCAGAAAACGAATCTAGAGATCTCAAAACTTCCCGGATATTTTCAGGGTTAATTTTAGTAAATACTTGCATTTTTCACATTAACCGTGATTTCGATTAACTAGTGTTGAACTATAATTTTCACTAGCGGGATCTCCGGTGCTACACACGGAGTATTTTTTCTATTTTAATTATCATTTATTTAATTTATAGACTATAATTTCAGAACATTATTAAGTTTTTATAAAATAGTCTGCTATTTTTTGTATGAATACTGTATGTTGTAATGTTAGAAGTTTATTAAATTCTATTGTTTCAACCAATATTATTATATAATAGATATAATATATTTTATAAATTAAGACAAATATAAAGTTTTTTATTTTTTTCGGCCATCGATGAAGAATTTTAATTTATTTTATATGTCATCCTTTTAGTTTTCAATTACTAACTAGCAAATTTAGTATGTAAATTGTCATCCTATATGAATGCATATGTATATATATGAAATTTCTCCAATTTGTTTTTATACTTGCATTATTGTTAGTCTAAATTTGTCATCTAATTTATAATGATGATGATCAAATATAATAAATATCATATGATTACAAATTGATAGTATCTGACATACTTTAGGGACTTATAATAACAAAATATCTTATTATAATATTATATAATAAGAATAAAAAGATAATTACTAAAAATGAATATAAATAGTCAATGTATCTTCTTAATAAATTTATAGGTATGGATGAAAAAAATATTACTCCCTCCGTTTCACAATAAGTGTCGCTTTAGCACTTAAAATTTGTTTCATAATATGTGTCGTTTTAGGTTTTCAAAGTGATTTATTGGGGTGAATAATGATAATTTTTATTGGAATGTGTATTTGTTGACTAAAGTTGTTCATTCATTGGCCAAAAAAATGTAATGAGTGGTAAGATTAAGAAAAAGTTGTAAGTTTTAAAGTGAATGATTACTTTTCTTAAAAACTGTGTTAAGAGCTAAAACGACACTTATTGTGAAACGGAGGGAGTATAAATTAGCCTTACTTTATTATTGGTAAATTAAATTTAGATCATTTTAAGACATTAATTAAGATTTTCTATAGTGGAAAAAAAAGAATCAAAAAATTTATTATTGATATCTGTTTCAAAACATTGTTGTCATAGACTTTTGAACCTTAGACCTATAGATTGTTGGGCAACACAAGCTATTGATGTTTCTTGGATTTTAATATTCATAATGATGATTACATAGGTAGGATTGCAACCAACACTAATTGGAGCATTTAGGCTGCGTTCGGTTCAACATTTTTTACGTGCTTATAAGCACTTGAGTGCTTATTTCGTAAAATAAGCACTCGACTTGTCTGTTTGGCTGGAAAAAATTTTAAATGCTTATAAGCACATTATTACTTATAAGCAAGACAAAAAATAATCAACATGACCCATGCTTATGGGTTTTCAGCAAAAAATTTCAACAAATGCTTATCTCTAAAATCCCAGCCATACCCTTCCTCTATTGCTCGTCTTCTCCATTGCTGCCACTCTCGACTTCTCTCCACACCCCATCTCCGTCGCCGGCCACTCTCGCCTGCCTCCGACCACTCCCGATACCCTTTCTTCAACCCCTTTCTCACTACCCGATATCCTCCATCGCCGAGCACTTGTAGGTCCTCCGGCCATTCTTGCTTGCCACTCTCAGCAATGGCGGGTATCAAATACCCATCTTCCTCCATCGGATTAGAGAACCCATCTTTCCCCTCAGTTCCTCTTCCCCGCAATCCGCTCCGCCAAAACCGTAAAGTGTCTCGGGCGCCGACGAACTCCCGATCAAAAAGAGTAAGAAAGACAACTGAAATTGTCAATGGGGAGCGCTCCCAATTCATCTCATTCTTTTTGATTTTTTTGCCTTTGAACTGTTTTCTAGGGTTTCCGCCAAGAGTAAGAACCATTGAAGGTCAGAGGAGGCGGATTCGGCCAGAGGCCGGGGCAGCAGACGGAGATGGTGTGGAGAGTGGACCAGCCGCCGGGAGGGAGGTCGCCGGAGGGAAAGGGGAGGGAGAGGTCGGAGGCGACGGCAGGGATGGTGGAGAGACAGCGAGAGCACCAACAGATGTCGCGGGTTAGGGAGGAGAATTTGGTGCGAGGATTGGCTTCGAGCTTGAAGAAGATTTGAGAGCGACGTCGTCCGAGAGCGCAGTGAACGGCGATTCCTTCTTCTCCGGCGTAGGGGTACGAAGAAACCAGTGAAGAATGGGGGATTGTAGGAGATAGGGTTTTTATTTTTATTTTGTTTTAAATTTTTTTAATTGTTTTAAGGGCAAATTTGTCAAAACACATCCAACTTATACAATTTCAGCAAACCGTCCAACCAAACACCCTATTGTTTATCTCAAATTTCAGCTTTCAATTTCAGCATTTTATATCAGCATCAGCAATCGCTTATTGAACCGAACGCAGCCTTAATGGGGAAACCATCTAACTTTTGTCATCTAATTTGTAATGATGATAATCAAATATAATAAATATCATGATTATAAATTAATAGTATCTAACATACTTGTATGGCATACTTTAGGTACTTATAATAACAAAATATCTTATTACAATATTATATAATAAGAATAAAATGGCACTCCCTCTGATTCAAAATAAGTATCATTTAAGCTTTTATCACAGACTTTAAGAAAAGCAATCCTTATACTCAAAACCGTAAAATTTTTCTCAATCTTACCGTCCACCACTTTTTTGAACCAATAGATGAATGTCTTTGTTTAATAAACACACATTTCAATAATAGTTCTCATGACTCTCACCTAATTAATTGCCTAGAAAACTGAAAACGACACTTAAAATGAATCAAAACTAAAGTGCTAAAATTGCACTTATTTTGAATTCAGGAAGTAAATACTAAAAATGAATATAAATAGTCAATGTATCTTCTTAATAAATTTATAGTAATGGATGAAAAAATATATTATAAATTAGCCTTATGTTTTATTGGTAAATTAATTTTAGATTATTTAAGACATTAATTAAGATCTTCTATAGTGGAAAAAAAAAAGAATCAAAAAATTTATTATTGGTATCTGTTTCAAAACATCGTTGCCATAGAGTTTTGAACCTTAGACCTATGGGTTATTGGACAGCACTACTACCACTAAGCTCATGATGTTTCTTGGATTTTAATTTTCATAATGATGATTATATAGGTAGGATTGCAACCAACACTATATGGAGCATTTAATGAGGACACCACTTAAGTTATATATATATATATATATATACACACACACAATAGTGTAAATCAACAACAACAACATTTACCCAAGGAAGTCTCGTCAAAGCGGGTTTTGGGGGTAAGGATGGAGACATACCAAACCTAAATGGAATGCGCTCAATACAACCCAAAGGCTACGAACCAAACCACTTAATAGAATCAAACCGAAAAACCTAAAAAACATCAAAAGAAACAACAACTAACCCTAGAGCCAAAAGAAAAAAGATTGAAGAGGAGACTAAAGTTGACATAACAGAAACTGACCACCTAGGCGGAAACCACAAACCAACTCGAGAAGACAAGCTCATCCCCTAAGCTGCTTAGCTGTCTAACACTCTGATCTTCTCCCTTCAACTCTCCCTACTCTAAGCCAAATCCTCTGAAATCCCTAACATGAAAAAATCATGTTTAATGTTGTCCATTCAACGTTTCTTCGGGCAACCTCTACCCTTGCGGCAAGCCCCTAAATCCAAACGCTCACAGCTCCTAAATGTCGCATCCGAGCTTCGTCTCTGAACATGGCCAAACCAACGCAACCTCGCTTCACATAGCTTATCACTTATAGTAGCCAACCCGAGCTTGCCTCCGATCTCTTCATTTCTAATCTTGTCAATCCTCGTGTGACCACACATCCATCTAAGCATTCTCATCTCTGCTACTATGAGTTTCTGCTCTTGCGCCTTCGTTGTCGGCTAACATTCTACACCATAGTTTTGGGACGATGTTAAGGACGCTCGTTGTACTTAACATTGTGCCCATCACAATCGTCCCTTGGTTTTGATATGACAAACTCACTTTGATCTAATAAGTTGTCCAAGTGTTTCAGGAACGCAGGTCATGAAAAGGACAACAAGTTATGTAGCCGTCCCTAAGGTGTAGGGACGCTACCTCTCAGAGTAAATGACTTGGCAAGATCTTTCAAAGGACACAGTCCTTAATCTCAATACAGGAGTCCTTACAAGGCTACCCGACAAGGTGACATCACCCGACAAGCCTTGATCATGAAGTCCACGTGGAAGTAGATCTTGTACACAAGTTCATCACCACGTGGAAGCCGATCATGTAGCTAAGTTCTGTAGAAGTTGCCAGGAAGCTTCCCTCATCATTGTCAAGGACACGTGGAAGCCGATCCTGTGGCAACGTCCAAGAAGGGCATGATCGTCAGAGAATGTGCGCCCTTCCCGAGTCACTATAAATACCCCATTGGGCATTTATTGTGATTTGACGCTTCAGAGAATCTTCAGAGAATATCGTCATTCACTCAAGAACACCAGGAACAGCTCAAGAACACTCAAGAACTAGGTGTTAGATCGAGTGAGAAGCGTACTAAAAACACAAAACCAGTTTGTAAAGAAAAACCCAAAAAGAAAGAACAAGTCCTTACGACGAACTGTAAGGACGTGGGAGTATTACTAGTGGACTTAGCGTCCTTTAGAGCTTGAGTTAGGTTATAGTGAACGACTCAAAGGAGTATTACTAGTGGACTTAGGGACGTATACTTAAGTGCCAGAGAAGTATAATCCTTCCTTGTAACTGTAAGGACTCTCAATAAGAAAGGAAGAACGACTATTCGAAAATCCTCCAAAGAGGTAGAAGTTTACTCTCAAGGACTGCTTTGGTCTTGAGAGGTTCCTCTATAAATACTTGAGTTCCTTACTTATTCATTTTACTTGTTAAGTCTTTTAATTCCGCTGCACCTAAGGACGCCCTTAACATTGTTAAGGACGCCCACTTTATTGACTTAAGATCCAACAATTGGTATTAGAGCAAGCGCTCTAGATTGTTTGAGTCGCAGGTAAAAATGGATGTGGAACCAATTGGCATCAGTAATGTGAAGCCTCCTCGCCTCACGGACGACAACTACAACAGATGGAAAGTTAGATTCGAGAACTTCGTCAGAAGTCAGAACTACCAATGCTGGAAGGTCATAAGGGACAAAGATCTTCAAGTTCCTCCTGCCAAAAAGGACAAAGAAGAGGACTGGGGTCCCGAAGAGTTCAAGTTGATGGAAACGAACGCCAAGGCCATTTGCTTCTTGCAAACAGCCCTATGTGAAAGGGACGCCACTCTTGTAAATAACTTGCAAACTGCCAAGCTACAATGGGAAGCTCTTAAGAAGTATCACTTTGGGACGCCAAAAATGAAAGAAGACGTTAAATTGAGTGCTAAGGGACTTCTACAAATTCAAAATGCTTCCAAATGAGTCCATCACTGATTAATCATTCCATTTTGAGGGCTTGTTGACCAAGTTGAAGAACTTGGGAGTCACTGAGACAGAAATCACACAGGGGATGAAAATCCAAGTGCTGATTGATGGCCTAACGGGAGACTGGAACTTTGATAGGACTACATTTAAGGAGAATCAAGCTAACAAAGGACTGTCAATGGTGGAAATCTATGGAAAGCTGAAGGCGTACGAAGCAAGGAGGACTCAAAACAAGCTTGACTTGGAGCAAGGTCAACACATTGAAATAGCTTTGAGGCTTGAGGCTAGGACGAAGGAACATCAAGATAAACTTCTACTCCAAGCCATGCTGGAACGGCAAAGTAAGAGTGAAGAAGAGAACGCTGAGGACGATGAGTTGGCTCTCTTGCACAAGACTCTTCGTGCCTGGGTGAACAGGGGCAAAATCCCGAGGAAGGGAATGTCATACAAAAAGGAAAGTCCCAAGCTTACTGAGTAGGAGATGAAGGACGTGACCTGTTACAAGTGTAACAAAAAGGGTCACTTTGCCAAGAACGACTATACTGGGAAAGAGCTGAAGAAGCGAGCACTGATTGGTGCTTATGAAGCTGCATGTGACGACCTTGATTCAAATGATGAAGGACCGTCCGAGGGAACTTGCTACATGGCAATGGAGGATGCTCCCAAGGACGCCTCAGATGCTGAACAAGAGGTAACTCATGATTCCTTGATAAGTTCTCTAGACAATTGTTCCAAACCTAAGCTTATTAAACTCATTGCTAAAATCATGCAAGAAAGCTATGCTATGAAAGAACGTCTTGACATACTTGAAGAAGAATCGGAAAACATTGTTGCTGAATGTGAGAACTGTACTATAGTGACCAAAGAACTAAAGTCCTTACAAGAAACAACAAAGTCCCTTAAAACTGAAATGGTGTGTCTTAAGTTGGAGAACTCTAAGCTTAGAGACGAAATCAAAGTTCTAGGAAAGAGTCATGTGACTGAAACTGTCAAACCTGTTCTTTTTGTGCCTGTAAAGAAAGGACTAGGATATGAGTCTGGATCTAAGAACTCCCTTCCTAGTGATTTTAAGGCAAGTAAAACAACTGAGCTAGAACTTGAGAGGGAAAAGATTAAGAACCTAGAAGAACGTATGAGAGTCCTAGAAAGTGGTCAAATTGGGCTCGAGGACTATTATACAAACTCCACAAGCCATAAAATCTATAAGAAAATTGCTAAGGGAGACGGTTCTAGAGTTTGTGATCCTAAGAAGATGGAGGGAAACGAAATCCAACGTCCTGATAAGAAGTACTACCTTGGTAATTACTATAGGACTTGTTGGTATTGTGGAAAACATGGTCACTACAAGTATGAATGTTTCAAGCTAAAGACTGACCTTGAGAACGGTATTAATACTAGGGCGGAAACTGAAAATCATGAGTCCGTTCCTAAAAGGCATGCAAGCCGTCCTAGAGGTTCAAGGAACGCTTATAGAAAGCATGCTAGTTCAAATGATGTGAACTTAAATGATTATATGCCCGAGAAAGAGTTCTTTTACTGCAACGAGCCAAGTAAGGAACACCTTGCCTGGGTCGCGAAAAACTAACTCTTTTTAACAGGTGGAAGTGAGAGGAAGCCCGTGGATCATCGATAGTGGCGCCTCTAATCATATGACAGGAAGCCAGATCCATCTCACTTCTATCCAATCGAGTGCCACGGGAGGAGCTGTCTCGTTCGGCAATAAGGGCAAAGGAAAGATCAAAGGGACGGGCACTGCAAATCTAAATCAGTCCACAAAAGTTTCAAATGTGAATATAGTTGAAGGACTTGGCTTCAACCTCCTTAGCGTCTCCCAAATTTGTGATCAAGGTGAAAAATTGGTTACATTTGACTCTAAGAAATGCCTGGTCATCAACAAGAAGTCAAACAAAGTCATTCTCAAGGGAGTCTTAAAGGACAATGTGTACATCTTCAACCAAGAGTTTGAGCCTCCTTCTAAGCTGTGTCTGTCTGTCTCATTTGAGGATGCTGATCTCTGGCATCGACGTCTTGGTCATGCTGGACTAAGCACAATCCTCGAGCTACACCAACAAAGTCTTGTAAGAGGACTTCCCCGAATCGATCCTGATAAAGCTGAACAATGTGAAGCTTGCATCAAAGGGAAGCAAACAAGATTGTCCTTCAAGTCCAAGAATGAAGTAAGTACGAAGAAGCCCTTGGAACTTCTTCATATGGATCTTTGTGGATCCATGAGGACGTAGAGCTACGGTGAAAAGAGGTACATGTACGTTCTCGTAGATGATTCTTCTCGATTCACATGGGTTCTTTTCTTAGTGTCAAAGGCAGATTGCTTCAAGGTATTTAAAGTATTCATCAAACAAGTGGAAGTTGCTCTAGGAACGCACTTGAAAGCTATACGATCAGACCATGGGACGAAGTTCCAAAACTCAGAGTTCTTGGCCTTCTGTGATAAAAAAGGAGTCTCCCACAACTTCTCAGCCCCAAGAACTCCTCAACAAAATAGTGTTGTGGAAAGGAAGAATAGGACGCTAGAGGATATGGCAAGGACTATGTTGTTGGCAAGCGGCGTCCCCAAATACTTTTGGGCCGAAGCCGTCTCTACTGCCGCCTACATCATAAACCGCGCTATGATCCGTCCCCTGCTAAAGAAGACGTCCTACGAGCTGTTGAACGGGAAGAAACCAAGAATTGCCCATCTTATAACTTTTGGGTGCAAATGTTTCGTCCACAACAACTACAAAGAAAATCTTGGGAAGTTTGATGCGAGTAGCGATGAAGGAATATTTCTTGGGTACTCCCTCACAAGCAAAGCCTATAGCGTTTTCAACAAAAGGACTCTAAAGCTAGAGGAGAGTATTCATGTGGTGTTCAAGGAAAACTCTAACTTCAAGGAGAAACCAAGTCAGAAGGAACGCTCTTCATCACATCAAAAGGACGACTCTGAAGACGAAGAAGAAAGCTGGTCCTCAGGGAAGTACTATGTTCCTAAGAACGGCAATGGAAATCCTGAAGAAGTCTTAGTGGACATTCCAAGTACTGATCAAGACGCTCCTTCTAGGACTGAGTCTCCAGCTCAACAAGACATTGTTGAATCAAGTCCACTAGGAGAGTTCAGACAAAGTGTGGACGCTCTTTCTGAGGGGGAACACACTGAGGAAGAAGCTCAAGATGAAGATGTGGACTCTGATGATAGTATTGATCCCAGGCTTTCCCAACTCTTTCAAAGGGAGTGCCGTCTTTCAACCTATCATCCAAGAGATCATATCATTTCAGATAGCTCTAAGGGAGTCCAAACCAGGTCAACTGCAAGCAAGTCCCAGAGTGCAAATCATGCTTTTTGTGCATTCAATGCTTTTGTGTCCATGGTGGAACCCAAAAACATAAATGAAGCACTCCAGGATGCTGAATGGATCCAAGCTATGTAAGAAGAACTCAACCAGTTTGAGAGGAACAAAGTTTGGACCCTCGTCCCTAGACCTAAAGACAAAAACATCATAGGGACGCGCTGGGTGTTCAAAAACAAGCTTGATGAAAGTGGACGCGTTTCATGGAACAAGGCAAGACTTGTGGCTCAAGGATTCAAGCAAGAGGAAGGGATTGACTATGATGAGACTTTCGCTCCTGTTGCTAGAATTGAGGTCGTTCGTCTCCTTATTTCCTTTGCCGCTCATAAAGGGTTCAAGTTGTTTCAAATGGACGTCAAGACTGCCTTCCTCAACGGGAAACTGAAGGAGAAAGTGTACATTGCTCAGCTTCCAGGCTTTGAGAACACCAATCATCCAGATTATATGTACTACCTTGACAAGGCTCTCTATGGACTCAAGCAAGCTCCTCGTGCATGGTACGACAGGTTTGCGTCTTTTCTCTTGTCAAATGGTTACACTAGGGGTTCAATTGATAAAACTTTGTTTATAAAGAAAGTCCACAAGGATTTTTTAATTGCCCAAGTCTATGTCGATGACATAATATTTGGGAGTACTAACATGAAACTTGTAGAAGACTTCAAGTCTTTGATGAGTAGCGCGTTCGAGATGTCGCTCATAGGAGAACTCAACTTCTTCCCGGGGCTTCAAATCAACCAACTCAAGGATGGGACGCGCATTCACCAACAGAAGTACGTTAGAGAAATGCTTAAAATGTAGGACATGAATATGTCCAAGCCTATGGCTACTCCTTGTTCTCCAAACTCGCGTCTTTATGCAGATGAATAAGGGAAGAGTGTTGATCAAAAGCTTTATCGAGGGATGATTAGGTCGGTTCTCTACTTGACCGTAAGCCGTCCAGACATCATGTTTGCCGTCTGCTTGTGTGCTCGGTTTCAAGCGAATCCGAAGGAGTCCCATATGTAAGAAGTCAAGAGGATCTTCAGATATCTCAAGGGACGCGACGATCTTTGTCTTTGGTATCCAAAGAAGTCGTCCCTAAAGCTTGTTGGATACTCGGATGCTGATTATGCTGGTCACGTCATTGATAGAAAAAGCACTTCGGGAATGGCACAATTCCTTGGTTCATGCCTTGTCTCGTGGGGATCCAAGAAACAGAACTCAGTGGCGCTTTCAATTGCGGAAGCTGAGTACGTTGTTGCTGCTTCGTGCTATTCACAAGTCCTTTGGATCAAGTATCAACTCGTGGACTATGGTATGTGATGACAGGCCCGATGTGCTATACCAATTCTAAGGATAGGACCCCGGGTCAATCAACAAAAGAAATTTGTATCACGACCCCGTTGTAGTACGGTGGTCGAGGTCGATCACAGGGAATTATTTCATGCGCGTTTGAACGGTCGATTTGTCTAGCATAAACACAATGGGAGAGAAAACACGCGAAGCAACTCGGGACCGAGGTTGTCAATCTCGGGACCGAGGTAGCTAGGCACAAACAAAGTCGGGCTCGAGGCTAGGGGACTCGGGCACGACTCAACAATCAAAGGAAGAAACAAGCTAGGCTAAGGAGATCCTAGGGCTAGGGGTTCATGCCAACATCAACTTCACATGCTATCATATAGACCAATGAACTAGAGACTTTCGCCTTAGACAAAGATTAACAAATCCAATCAAATCATGCCATTAATCACAAGGAACTAGGCTTTCGCATTCATTCAAGCCAATTGACTCTCTATCTACTCCTACTCCTAGGTTGTCAATCTAAGAATCATAGGGTAAATAGACATGGATCAAGGCAATCAATTCATGAAATTGGTTCAAGCACATGCAATTGAGTTGGGGTTTACGCCCCCTACCCTAAGATCAAGCTATCTACTCGCTAATCATGGATTTCAAACTAGCAATCATCAAAGACCATAAGCAAATCATGATTCATGCAAGTAAATCCACTATCAACGATTCAAGCACAAAATCAAAGCCAAAGCAAACTTCAATTAAACAAAGAAAGAGGAATCCTTACAATCTCTACTCCCGCTCCAAGCTTAAGGGTTTCTTTCCTCTCCAAGGAAAGGAATTCACCCAAATCCTCCTCTAGATCTTGGGTTCTTTCCCTCCCTTGGAGAAGAGTCCACCCCCTTCTTCCTTCAACTCTCAAACCTCACTCTCAATTCTCTCCCCAAAGTTGTTCATCCAAAATGAGAGATTACAAGGCTTTAAATAGAGATTTTTCCCCTTATTACAAAGACTAGAATACCCCTCTAAACTCCTTGGGCTCCAAGGCAAGTCCTTGACCTCCAAGGCTTCTAGAACTCCTTGATCTCCAAGGCTTCTAGACTCCTTGACCTCCAAGGAAGCAAATATAATTATGGGAATTAACAAGAAAATCCCAAAAAGAAAGGAATCCGGAGCCACGACCGACATGGATCGACACGGAGGAACCTCGGGCCCGACTTGCTTCAACCTCGGTCCAAGGGAATATCTTTCACGAACCTCGGGCCCGACTTTCCTCACCTCGGGCCACCACCTCGGGCCACCATGGTACCTCGGGCCCGACATGCTGGGTTCCTCGGTCCTAAGGCACTTTTCAGCTTGTTTCGCTCCGTTCTCTCTCGTTTTAGCTCCGATTGACTCGATTCTTTCGCCATTCTCTTTGTCTTCACTTGAGGCTTCTTTCCATGCATTATTAGCTCCATTTTCGCTCCTTTTCCATCCTTGAATTCCTCCATGATTCCATGCTCCAATCTCCATGATTCTTGCTCCAAAATGCCTACAAAACACACAAAACGCGCATAGTCTCTGAATCTCATAGAAATGCGGGAACTAAGCTAAAAAGGGACTAAACACACAAGAAAAGGGAAGAAAGACATATATTTACAAAGGAAAATGACCTATAAAACACTACTAAAATGAGAGACATCAGTATGACTCTTGACACCGTTCCCATACTTTGTGACAATACAAGTGCTATTGGTATTGCTAAGAATCCTGTTCATTATTCCCGCACAAAGCATATTCATATTAGACATCATTTCTTGCGAGATAATGTGGAATTAGGACTTATTAGCATGGAGCATGTAAGGACTGAGGACCAAGTAGCTGATATTTTCACTAAGGCACTTGACAGACGTCCCTTTGAGCATCTCAGGTTGCTCTTAGGGATGATAACTTTTAAGTAGCAAGTCCCGTGATGACAGGCCCAAAGTACTATACCAATCTAAGGATAGGGCCCCGGGTCAATCAACAAAAAAAATTTGTATCACGACCCGGTTGTAGTACGGTGGTCGAGGTCGATCACAAGGAATTATTTCATATGCGTTTGAACGGTTGATTATCTAACACAAACACAATGGGAAAGAAAACACACGAAGCAACTCGGGACCGAGGTTGTCAATCTCGGGACCGAGGTAGCTAGGCACAAACAAAGTCGGGCTCGAGGCTAGGGGACTCGGGCACGACTCAACAAACAACACAAAAGAGAGAAACGAGCTAAGCTAAGGGGATCTCGGGCCTTGGGTTCCTTCTCTAGTAGATGTAGGCTTTTCCACCCCAATTTAAGCAATAAGTGATGATCCTCGTAGGATCGAGGTTGTTCGCCTCGGTCCCACCACTTCTACACATCGATCCATAGGGAATTCGACCTCCCTTTCGATGCAAGGTCAAGTGATAGGCAATTGATCACTTCCGTTCACTCTTGCCAATCACAAGCCCTTGATCCCTTGCTTCCACAAGAGATTGTAGCTCTATGTAGAGTGGGTTCCTAGATCAAGCACTCAAGGCTTATGGAATTGGAGTTTCTAGCCCAACCTAACTAGAGGTTTCCCCCATAGCTCAAGATCAAGCTAACTACTCACTAATCATGGAATTCAAACTAGCAATCATCAAAGACCAAAGATAAATCATGATTCATGCAAGTCAAATCCACAATTAATAACACAAACTCAAAATCAAAGCCAAAGCAAACTTGAATTAAACTAAGAAAGAGGAATTCTTACAATCTCTACTCCCGCTCCAAGCCTAAGGGTCTCTTTCCTCTCCAAGGAAAGGAATTCACCCAAATCCTCCTCTAGATCTTGGGTTTCTTCCCTCCCTTGGAGAAGAGTCCACCCCCTTCTTCCTTCTACTCTCTCACACCTCACTCTCTATTCTCTCTCTCTCTCTCCAAAGTTGTCTTGATTCCTCTCCTAATGAGAGATTACAAGGGCTTTTATAGAGATTTTTCCCCCTACTACAAAGACTAGATTACCCTTTTAAACTCCTTGATCCCCAAGGAAAGTCCTTGACCCCCAAGGCTTCTAGACTCCTTGCTCTCCAAGGCTTCTAGAACTCCTTGATCTCCAAGGAAGCAAATATAATTATGGGAATTAACAAGAAAATCCCAAAAAGAAAGGAATCCGGAGCCACAACCGACATGGATAGACACGGAGGAACCTCGGGCCCGACTTTGTTTCAACCTCGGTCCAATGGCATGTCTTTCATGTACCTTAGGGCCGACTTGCCACACCTCGGGCCACCATCTCGGTCCACCAGGGAACTCGGGCGCGACTTGCCCAGACCTCGGGCCTAAGGCAAAAATCAGCTTGTTTCGCTTCGTTCTCTATCGTTTTGGCTCGGATTGACTCGATTCTTTCGCCCTTCACTTGGTCTACACTTGAGGCTTCTTTCCATTTATTATTAGCTCCATTTTGGCTCCTTTTTCATCCTTGAATTCCTCCATGATGCCATGATGCTCCAAAACACGCATAGTCTCCGAATCTCATAGAAAATCGGAATCCAAGTTAAAAAGGGACAAAACTCACAAGAAAGAAAGAAAAAGGACTAAAACTACCATGGAAAACACACTTAAAACACTACCAAATTGAGAGATATCAGAATACCCCATACTTAAACTTATTTGTCCTCAAGCAATAACAATGAAAGCAAGACCGAAACATAATCTTCAAGTAAAGCCTCGTACGAAAATACAATCAAGTACAAGTGATAGATTTTCAAGCAAGATTACATCATCACACATGATCAAGTGTTCTAAGGAATAAAGTCAAATGCAACCAAGCCTCACTTTGGGGATATGAAGATGTGTATCATCTCATCATGTGTTTAGGTATAGCAATAAACACGCATACTCAAAAATCATGCAAGTAAAGACTTTACTATTGAAGCTAATATCACCAATTCCTCCACCTAGAGATGCCTATTACAATGCACACAAAGAATATGAACTTGGCTCAATGAAGGTCCTCAAAGAGGTTCCATTCGGCCGGATTGTAGTGGGGCTTTTGGTATTTCTCAAGGTGGGAATCATTTTGGTCTTGTGGTGCTTAAACTGGCGATTGAACTTCCTAATCTCTCACCAACTTCACCAAATTTCCATAATTAACTTTCACACTCATCCAAAAGACTTTGATTTTTTTCCTTCTCTCAACCCAAACTTTCACTTAATATTCCACTTCATCTTTGCACTTAGGCTTTTTGTTGGATTTTTCACACTTTTGCACTTTGGATCGACTTTGACTACACATGTTGGGCCCGATATGGCTTGTAACTCGGTCGGGACCCTTTTCTTCACTTAAGCTCATCAACTTTCAATCCACTTATATACAACAAAGATGCACTACCCACATGATTTATAACTCCATTCTTTGCCCTTGAACCCAAGAGAATCTCAACTCTTCAAATACACTCCAAACCTCTCTCTAAAGTCCAACCTATAAGGGTCAAGTCATATAAGGCTAGGAATAATATTTTTGAGGAATTTCAAGCAAAGGTCTAGGCTAGAACGGGGCTACAAACAATGGATTCACTTCAAGGTAGGATATGGATCATCTTTGTGACTAAAATCATAAAGTTCAAAATCAATGCGACAATGCTAAGACAAATCTCATGACGGTCTTGGAAAATAGATAAACACCGCACTAACAAGTTTTACTAAGCATGCATGAGCTAATCACACAAGAAACATGAGGGATATGCAAATATGAACAAGCAACCCTAAAATGGCCAAAAATCAATCTCACAAAGGTCTCTCAAACTTAGTTGCATAAAAACTTCATCCTAGAACTCATGTGCTCAATAAAAACAAGCAAGATATCTTGATCACATCAAAAGCAACATCCATTTAAAGAGGCTAAACCATCCAAAAATATGCAAAGGAATTTACATTGTCTCATTATCGTTAGCCTTCATTTGGACATCTAAGATAGGAATTCCTAGTCCAAAAACAAAATCTTTTTGTTGTTTTCAACCGAAATTTTTTCAAATTTTTATGGATTTTTGTAGAAATTTTCTCAAACAAAGCAAAAGACACACAAAGCACACATATGTACAAACACTAGGCAAACGAGAGTTTCTTTTTCCCATACCCCATACTTAAAATATGCAATGTCCTCATTGCATCCAAATAAAACCAAAAGGGAAAATGAAAAGGGAAACTCACTAGACAAGGCGTTTGAAGCAAGGAAGAATGGTGAATTGTTGACATCGGCACATGGGAAGGTGAATTCGAGCTCATCAAGAAGCACCTACAAAATCACACCAAAGATACATCCCAAAATACTTACTTTCAAGGGGTTTAGAGAAAGGGTTAGCATAATAAGATCAAATCCTCAAAATAAGAAAACAAATCAAAAGGAAACAAAGGATACGAAGGATACGTCGGGTTGCCTAATGTCATTAGCTTGACGTGCCACCTAATCTCGGTTAGGGTGGAAAATAAGGCTCGGGGTCCTTGAATTCTCCAAGGACCATCTCATCACTTGCAAAGAATATAGGCCATTCTCTATAGTTCAACCAAACATGCGCCTCGGCCTCGTCATAATGGCGGGGGACCCCATACTTAAACCAAGAATAATCGGAAATCAAATCCACCGAGTATGGTTCATCCTCTCCATATGACTCACAAGAAACCGTCACAAAAGAGCAAAGGAGATAGGGCAAAGGAGTCTCGCACATGATCTAGGAAGCTTGCTCCTCAGGCTAGACCGACATCGGCACCACATCGGGCCCGACTTCCGGCGTCTCCTCCAAAGCTTGTTTGAGCCGAGACTCGACTTTTTCTTCTTCAATCATAAGAGAGGGAGAGCTTTCCTTTACTTCAATCTTTGCACGCCTAAGAGCCATGAGATAGTTTTCCTCCATTGTCATCGATCGAAGTGGATGCAAGTCGGTCCCGACGTTCTGCATCTCGGGCTCGGGGCATAGTGGAGGCAGGGGAGGTGGTCCGATGTCTGGGCAACTCGGGCCCGACATGTCCCCCAACTCGGTCCTGGATTGCTGAGTCTGTCCGACTTGCGAGCAACTCGGGCCCGACGTGTTGGGTACGTCAGTTCAGGCTTGCTCACTCTTCTCGACTTGTGGTGGCTCGACTTGGACCTCATCATAGCTCTCTTCATCATGATAGCTCGGAAGTTGCTCTTGAGAACTCGGGATTGGGGATACCCAATAGTCAAGTTGGACGTCGACGCTCATCCTCCATAAATACATTTCCTCGAGTTCGGTCCTCATTTCCTCGAGTTGAGTTCTCATCTCCTTGACGTCATCCCTCAACTCTTGCGCCCATTGAGGTTGCTCATCAATCTCCTCTTGCAACACATGTTCCCATGGAGGAGTTTCTTCGTAGCTCGGAGGTTGGTATGGAGGTACTCTTTGCATTTGAGTGCAGGTGGGACTTCCCCAATAGGATTGAGTACCACCTCTTCCACCATAATGGTTTCGGTTCCCATACAAACCCCTCATATAACACTCCTCTTCATAGGCTCTCTCTTGTCCCATTCTAATCCGGTCATTGAGTTGCTCACGAGCTCGTCTCTCTTCTCTTTCCCATTGCTCTTTTGCCACGTGGAGTTCTCTTTCTAGACGCTTGATCTCCATTTGAAGGTAGAGAACCTCCACATCATCATCATCATAGAAATCCATTTTTTTTTCTCTCTTCTTTTTTTTTCTCTCTTTTTTTTTAATCGAATCACCTACAAAAAAGACAAAAAGAAACAAATCAAATAACACAAGGGGGTTCAGGCTAGTCCCTTACCCAAAAATCAACCAAACAAACGCACAATCACAACAATTCCCCGGCACCGGCGCCATTCTGATGACAGGCCCAAAGGACTATACTAATCTAAGGATAGGGCCCCGGGTCAATCAACAAAAAAATTTGTATCACGACCCCGTTGTAGTACAGTTGTCGAGGTCGATCACAGGGAATTATTTCGTATGCGTTTGAACGGTTGATTATCTAACAGAAACACAATGGGAAAGAAAACACACGAAGCAACTCGGGACCGAGGTTGTTGATGTCGTGCTTTTTAGTTGATTTTCTAGGTGGTTTCCTAGCTTGTTTTGCATGATTTCCTTTGTGTTTGTGTGTTTTGCATAAGATTTCCACTCTCTTTCGAGAGTTGGAGTCGTTTGTGTTTGCATTTGTGTTTTGTAGGTATTTGGAGCATTTTAGAGGAGTTTTCGAGCTTTTCCGAGCTTTCTAGGAGGTGGTGTTTTGTTGTGATTTTCAAGTGTCAAGTAGTGAAGTCGAATGGAGCTTTTCAAGGATTTCAATGATGGATCTTCAAGCCAAAAAGTGTCTCAAAAGAAGCTACAAGAAGTCTAAAAGGAACCCAAGAAACATCGAAAAAGAAACCCCGAAGAAAGGCTAACAATGGAGCAAGTTCGAGCGAAAACACGAAGAAAACATGATCCTGTTGTAGGTCGGGGCCGACCATCCTGAGGTCGGCCGCGACCACCCTGAGCTGCGACCAAAAACGAATCCTTGCCGCCCAAGTAATGCTTTTTGCGGGATTTTTGAAATTCGAAAAGGGGGACAAAAGTGGCAGCTGTGGCAGGTTGAGGAAGCTTCCTTTTAAGTTGACTTTTTTGGTACTTCTATTTAAGGGGGCTTTTGGACTCCTTTTCTAGGTAGCTTTTGATAGAGGGAGAGAAGCTTGTGTGAGAAGCTTAGGTTAGAGAGGGGGCTCTCTCACTCCCCCTCTTGGAGAGGAGGGAAGTGGGTGGGCATGGAGGAGGAGAGGAGGAAGATGGAAGACAAGGGTTTGTAGGAAGAAATTGTGGAGTTTGCAAGACTTGTAAGTTTGGATCTTGTTCAATTTAAGTTGTTTGTTTTCGATTATGTTTCCCCCTTCTCTTGTGTTATTTGTGTGTTTTGTGATGTGTGAGTAGTCTTCTTGCTAGGGTTGGGGTGAAACCCACCATGAAAATGCAATTTGTGACCTTGATGCTTAGATCTATGCTTGACTTGTAGTCTCCATCCTTTAATCCCTCTTGCATGCTTAATTACCCTTGATGAAAGTTGGGGGCTTGTTCTTGTTTGCAAACTAATTGCAAGATTATGTTGTGAACAAGGGCTATCCGGGGTTTAGATGAAAGTTGAAATCCCTAGAAAAACAAGTTGGATTGCATGTTAACATCTCCATGGAAGTTGAGGTTTTAATGTGCTCTTTCTTCACGAAAGTCACCCATGAGATTATAAGTTGAGTCGGTCTTTATCATTGTTTGAATGCATGATTATGTTGTGGTGAATCCCTACTCCTAGTTGTCTTTTCGTATTTTTACAAACCCATTTCCGTGCCCAGAAAGGTCGGGGCCGACCTGCAACTGGTCGGCTGCGACCCCCCTCAGTAGGTTTTTTTAGTGTGTTGTTACGTTCTGTTGTTGGTCGGCTGCGACCCCCATTAGGTCGGCTGCGACCCCCCTCAGAACGTGCAATTTGGCTCCTCAGGGTGTGCAATTTGTGTTTGTTTGCTTGTTTTGTTTTGTTTTGTTTTGCTTTTGTAGTTTGATTGCTAGACTATAGAACTAATAGCTCCTATGTACGATCCTGACTTCGCTATACTCAGCGGGGTCTTGACAAATTTATTTGTTAAGGTTAAACCGTCCCAACAAATTGGTGCCGTTGCCGGGGAGTTAGTTTAGTTTCTAGGTCTAGCTATCTTTTGGGTGAGGGACTAGCCCAAGCCCTTTGTGTGTTTTTGATTTGTTTTGTGTTGTTTTTGTTTTTAGGTTTGATATAGCCATGGCGACTTATGAGGATCTTACTAGAGAGTTGGCCGATCTTCGTCTCGAAGTGATAAACCTCCAAAGAGAAAGAGATGCCGAGGCTTATGCATGTCAAGAATGGGAAGCCCGAGCCTACCTCCAAGCACAACCACACGGCTTCCAAGAGGCTCTACCTCAACATCAAATTTCAAGAGCCGTTAGCCACACCATATACTTGGGATCCCTATTGGACAAGTAATGATTATCCCAACTTGGGTTACTATGAACCTCCTAGCTATGAAGAGCCACCATCATGGGTGCAAGGGTTGAAAGAAGAACTCATTCAAGGAATCCATGAAGTGTGCACCAACCTTAGAGGAGTTCAAAACCAAGGAGGAGATTTCGAAGCGGCTCAAATTCCACAACCCCAAGGGCGATTACCGGGCCACCCCGAGGAGAGCCCGAGAGGTCACATTGATGCGGTTCACCTAAGGAGCGAGAAGTTGCCGGAACACATTCCTTCTTCTTTGACAACAAAGGCGCTTCCTCTCCCACCCAAGAAGGTTGAGGAACCTTCCGTTGAGCATATTGAGCCTTTATCCGAGTCATGTCCTCCACTTATTCTAAGCCAATCATTCCTCATCACGACCGGAGCTATCATAGATGTCAAGAAGGGACTCGTATCATGTTATGATGGTGAAGAGAAAGTAGAGTTCCGCTTCGACAATGCTTTGAAAGAGAACCGTGAAGAGGAGATGAAGAATTTGGAGGATGATCCGAAAGAGAGTTTCTTGCTAGATGAGGCCGAGGAAAGCCAAGTTGAGACCCAAGTTGAGGATGGAAGTCTCTTGCTAAGTGAAACCGAAATTGAGGAGGTTAAGACCCAAGAGGATGAAGGATGGACGGGGGCTTCGCCACCAATGTTGAAACCAAACCCACTCGTGGAGGAAAGTGAGGAAAATGAGGTCGGGTTTGGACCTTCATTGACCCCGGATGCTAGCAAAGAGTGGGCCAAGCATGAAGGGATGAAGATCGTCACCATAGGACGCAAGGAGCTATGGACCTACAAGGACGACTTTGATGAGTATTGTGAGGCGCCACCACAACCACCAAATTGGTTTTATTCTAATCCCTCTCATGAAACATTTTCTTGCGCTTTTGATAAGTTGAAACGATCTTTTAGTGCTATATTATTTGTTCTCAATTTATCAATATGCTACATATGCTTTCATGAGGTGCCTTCACAAGACTTTGATAGGTTACTTAGAGCTTTGACGATGTCCGATCATAGAGATTGAGCGCGGATACCCCTCTCTCCACACCTTCTTCCACACTCTTTTCTCATTCTAAGTATGGGGTGGCGATGAGGATATCCGAGCCACTATGGGCTCTCACAACCCCCGACTAATGGGGTACTTCTCGTCTAGCTCAAAGACGTTAAAGAAAGCGCTTTTCGGGAGGCAACCCGTTCTTTCCCTTTTCTTTTCTTTTTATTTTGGACCTTTTTTTAGCTTTGGTTAATTTAATTTCCTTAGTCTAGACTAGATAGGTAGCTTGTCTTGCATATCCACTAACCTTTTGTAGAAACCCGAAGTAATGGAAGGGCGTAAGAGGACCGGGATGATCGACAATGCAAAGGAGGTGGTCTCTGAGAAGGGTCGGCCCCGACCTCCATATGGTCGGCCCCTACCTTCATATGGTCGTGCCCTACCTCCCATAGGTCGTGCCCTACCCTCCCCTGCAGCTCAAAACTCGAGCATTGATGAGAACGACACTTCTCCGCCGCCTCACCTCAAAGATGAATCTTCTCCAATTAAAACGCTCAAAGTCCAAGTTAGTTTCTCTTTTCCTCTCTTTACTTTTTTAATCAATGGGGACATTAATGTTTTAAGTATGGGTGGTTTGGGGAAATTACTTGATTGTGTCATTTGCATGTTGTTTGTGTGATTGTGTGTTTGCATGATTGCTTGTGTTTAAGCATGATCAAGTCTTTTTGTTTTGATTTTCATGATGGAAAAATACCTTTGCTAAGATGTCCTAGGATAGTGATTATAAGCATCATCATGTAATCCCTTGTAACTTGCTTTGAAAGATTGCCTACCATGTTTTTGAATTTTGAGCATATAATGAACATTGAACATGCATGATTCTAAGTGAAAAGCAATCCGACATTTGAAACTAAGTGAGAAATCTTTTGGCCATAAGGAATGTATGTTTTATTCCTTGTTTTTCATGTGTGATCTTTACTCTTCCAAATGCATTTATCACTTGACAATGGCATACTTATTTGAAATTTAAAACCAATGGAGATATACTCATTACTTGTTAGATCAAATGATTTTGAACTTATTTTCATTAGCCCATTTCTCTCCTTTTCATCTTACCTATGCATGATCCCTTGTTTGAAGCCCCTTGTTTGAGCCTAAAGCCTTATTTCTAGCTCCACAAAAGTATCCTAACCATTATAAGCTTGACCCCATTAAATCCGGGAATTGGGACTTAGAGTGGATGGTGATGTCGATGTGGATGAGGGGTGAAAATGAAGAGATTGTGAAGGTGGAGATTGAAGGAGTTGTCTTAAGAAAAGAATGAAAAAGATGAAGTGTTGGCTCGGGTAGCACGATTGTAGTGAAAAGAAGGCCCTCTGCTGTGGGTCGGGGCC
The DNA here is from genome assembly GCA_963924305.1 of Polygonum maritimum. Lineage (NCBI taxonomy): Eukaryota > Viridiplantae > Streptophyta > Magnoliopsida > Caryophyllales > Polygonaceae > Polygonum > Polygonum maritimum. The sequence goes on along the minus strand of OZ002730.1, from coordinate 12,378,077 downwards.
GACCACCTTGAGGTCGCAGCCGACCCTCGACAGCCCCCCCAAAAAAAAAAATCAAAAAGAGAGAGTGTTTGAATAAGTGCTAGAGCCAAATCTTCTTCATAAGAAGAAGGACAAAGAAGTAGGTGAAGTGAAGAAGAGTGAGCTTTGAAAAGTTTGAAGTGTTTGGTGTTTGGAGGAAGAAAGAAGAGTTGGTTGAGTGTAGTTGAGTTTTGAAGTCTAGGAGTCTAGGTTCCTGGATTCATTAGCACCACAAGACCAAATGATTCCACACCCTTTGAAATACCAAGCCCCATTACAACCCGGCCGAATGAAGCTTCCTTGAAGTCTTCATTGAGCCACCTAAGTTCTCTTGATGATTTAACTTGTTTTGATTTCTTCGGTGGAGAATTTCGAATATAATTTCCATTGTCTATGAGGTGTTGCTTTTGGAATTGAGATTGAGTGCTCATTGATATATCCTAAGCACTTGGAAATGAGTGAAACACATTGCCCTTGTGAGGTTGGATTGATTTTGCTTAGAATTTACACATGTGTGCTAGGATATCGAAGTTGTTTGCTCATTGTTCTACTTGCGCTTATTATTCCTTAAAGGCATTCTTTGAGCTTGTTGCTTGGTCTTGGTGTATGTGAGTGATTGCTTGAGGACAAGCAAGCTTAAGTATGGGGTATTTTGATGTCGTGCTTTTTAGTTGATTTTCTAGGTGGTTTCCTAGCTTGTTTTGCATGATTTCCTTTGTGTTTGTGTGTTTTGCATAAGATTTCCACTCTCTTTCGAGAGTTGGAGTCGTTTGTGTTTGCATTTGTGTTTTGTAGGTATTTGGAGCATTTTAGAGGAGTTTTCGAGCTTTTCCGAGCTTTCTAGGAGGTGGTGTTTTGTTGTGATTTTCAAGTGTCAAGTAGTGAAGTCGAATGGAGCTTTTCAAGGATTTCAATGATGGATCTTCAAGCCAAAAAGTGTCTCAAAAGAAGCTACAAGAAGTCTAAAAGGAACCCAAGAAACATCGAAAACGAAACCCCGAAGAAAGGCTAGCAATGGAGCAAGTTCGAGCGAAAACACAAAGAAAACATGATCCTGTTGTAGGTCGGGGCCGACCATCCTGAGGTCGGCCGCGACCACCCTGAGCTGCGACCAAAAACGAATCCTTGCCGCCCAAGTAATGCTTTTTGCGGGATTTTTGAAATTCGAAAAGGGGGACAAAAGTTGACTTTTTTGGTACTTCTATTTAAGGGGGCTTTTGGACTCCTTTTCTAGGTAGCTTTTGATAGAGGGAGAGAAGCTTGTGTGGGAAGCTTAGGTTAGAGAGGGGGCTCTCTCACTCCCCCTCTTGGAGAGGAGGGAAGTGGGTGGGCATGGAGGAGGAGAGGAGGAAGATGGAAGACAAGGGTTTGTAGGAAGAAATTGTGGAGTTTGCAAGACTTGTAAGTTTGGATCTTGTTTAATTTAAGTTGTTTGTTTTCGATTATGTTTCCCCCTTCTCTTGTGTTGTTTGTGTGTTTTGTGATGTGTGAGTAGTCTTCTTGCTAGGGTTGGGGTGAAACCCACCATGAAAATGCAACTTGTGACCTTGATGCTTAGATATATGCTTGACTTGTAGTCTCCATCCTTTAATCTCTCTTGCATGCTTAATTACCCTTGATGAAAGTTGGGGGCTTGTTCTTGTTTGCAAACTAATTGCAAGATTATGTTGTGAACAAGGGCTATCCGGGGTTGAGATGAAAGTTGAAATCCCTAGAAAAACAAGTTGGATTGCATGTTAACATCTCCATGGAAGTTGAGGTTTTAATGTGCTCTTTCTTCACGAAAGTCACCCATGAGATTATAAGTTGAGTCGGTCTTTATCATTGTTTGAATGCATGATTATGTTGTGGTGAATCCCTACTCATAGTTGTCTTTTCGTATTTTTACAAACCCATTTCCGTGCCCAGAAAGGTCGGGGCCGACCTGCAACTGGTCGGCTGCGACCCCCTCAGTAGGTGTTTTTAGTGTGTTGTTACGTTCTGTTGTTGGTCGGCTGCGACCCCCTCAGAACGTGCAATTTGGCTCCTTAGGGTGTGCAATTTGTGTTTGTTTGCTTGTTTTGTTTTGTTTTGTTTTGTTTTGCTTTTGTAGTTTGATTGCTAGACTATAGAACTACTAGCTCCCGTGGACGATCCTGACTTTGCTATACTCAGCGGGGTCTTGACAAATTTATTTGTTAAGGTTAAACCCTCCCAACAGTTGTCAATCTCGGGACCAAGGTAGCTACGCACAAACAAAGTCGGGCTCAAGGCTAGGGGACTCGGGCACGACTCAAAAAACAACACAAAAGAGAGAAACGAGCTAAGCTAAGGGGATCTTGGGCCTTGGGTTCCTTCTCTAGTAGATGTAGGCTTTTCCACCCCAATTCAAGCAATGAGTGATGATCCTCGTGGGATCGAGGTTGTTCGCCTCGGTCCCACCACTTCTACACATCGACCCATAGGGAATTCGACCTCCCTTTCGATGCAAGGTCAAGTGATAGGCAATTGATCACTTCCGTTCACTCTTTCCAATCACAAGCCCTTGATCCCTTGCTTCCACAAGAGATTGTAGCTCTATGTAGAGTGGGTTCCTAGATCAAGCACTCAAGGCTTATGGAATTGGAGTTTCTAGCCCAACCTAACTAGAGGTTTCCCCCATAGCTCAAGATCAAGCTAACTACTCACTAATCATGGAATTCAAACTAGCAATCATCAAAGACCAAAGATAAATCATGATTCATGCAAGTCAAATCCACAATCAATAACACAACCTCAAAATCAAAGCCAAAGCAAACTTGAATTAAACTAAGAAAGAGGAATTCTTACAATCTCTACTCCCGCTCCAAGCCTAAGGGTTTCTTTCCTCTCCAAGGAAAGGAATTCACCCAAATCCTCCTCTAGATCTTGGGTTTCTTCCCTCCCTTGGAGAAGAGTCCACCCCCTTCTTCCTTCTACTCTCTCACACCTCACTCTCTATTCTCTCTCTCCAAAGTTGTCTTGATTCCTCTCCTAATGAGAGATTACAAGGGCTTTTATAGAGATTTTCCCCCCTACTACAAAGACTAGATTACCCTTTTAAACTCCTTGATCCCCAAGGAAAGTCCTTGACCCCCAAGGCTTCTAGACTCCTTGCTCTCCAAGGCTTCTAGAACTCCTTGATCTCCAAGGAAGCAAATACAATCGTTGAGTAAAAATATGTAAAAATCACAAAACATATTTTATTTGATTTTTAAATTTGAGTTCGTCCCTTTCTTGTTATCCTTTTGATTAAAAGTTGTACAAATACAAATGATTTGGTTTGTTTTAAGATTTGGGCTGCACCCATGCTTGAACGGGTTGCCTACATATCTCCTTAAGGAGACTCACTAGGTGATGATTCAAAGGTGGACATCGTTAAGGACAATAGTTTGTGTCACACATGAATCAAAACTTCACCTTAAAAGATGGTATTTGATTTTCTAAAATATGCCCATGAATTTCATGAAATTTTACCCTTCAACAGTTACCCCCCGAACTTTGTGCGTGTGAAGGATTGAACGCGTATAAAGTTCGCCTTTTTTTTTAAATTGTCTGTAAAGACATTTTGTCATGAGAATTTTTAATTTGATTTTTGGTCTGTATAGATACCCATCATATTGTCCCCGCATGAGGAAAGCAATCCAAACCAAGATTTGATCACGACCATTAAGATGTCGGGATTGTATGGGCATATGGACCTTTGGGAAGTTTAGTTTTTTTTTTTGAGTGTTTGGTTTGGCTTTGAACTTGAATTTTCATGCCTATCTGACCCATATCAAAGTAAGTTAAGAGACCTGATGTTTTTGTTTATCTTGGGAATTTTCTTGGGGGGATTTCAAGGACCATATATGATGATCATATATGTTTATGGATTTGAAAGGTTTCTTTTTTGACTTGGGAGAGGGGGACATATGTGGTCGTAAATCTTTGAGATAATTCATGAATGGTTCTTTGGAAGGAAGTTTGTAAATGAGAAGACTTAGACTAGTCATTGCATTTGAACATGATGACTAGAGTCTATAAAATTTGACCAGAAGCTTTTCTTTAGTTTCTCGAAGAGACCTTTCGTAGGTTTCTTTTTTGTTTACCTGATTTTTTTAACCATCTTTGATTTCTCTATGCGTAGTCAAGATTATGATCACGCGACTACAAGAAATGAAGATTTATCATTGCCCATTTTCTTCTTCTTGGAGAAGAAGGTGTTGTGTTTGTTCTTTTGTGGATGCATCTAGCATTTTTGATTGACTAGATTGCCTACGTACCCCCTTTGTGAGGGATCAAGCCGCTCGTAGTTCTTTGTGAACCAATTTGGTTTTAGTATGATTTTTTGTTCACGCATTGGAAGAGAATATCTCGATCCACCCTCTAAGAAAAGGTTATGAGAATGGTCCAACTGTTATGTTTCTTCTTTCTCTTAGCCTTTTCATGCACATCACTCAGCCAACTAGAACCCACCTTCTAGGAAGGGTTGTCCAAGTTACCTTGACTATCATTTGTGCAAGGCTTTTTTATTTGACCCATTTTTGTTTGCGACTGAATTCGATATGCGTTGAACTTGATATCGAACTTCCTACGTACCCTTGTTGGGATCAAGTCTTGACGTAGTTCCTGGACGTCCATCTTCTTTGTTTGCATGGACATAAGCTTGATGATGGTACACCCTCTCTTAAGGGTGTCCACCACTTCCCCTTCTCCCCTTGGGAGTTCATATCGCCACTAAACTTGTGAGCGAGAAATTTAGATTTCTTGTTCTCGACCTTCCACTTTTTGAGGCTCTTGACTTGAAGCACTTTATCCTTCGCTTCGCTATCTTTCTCGAGCCTTTGAAAAATAGAAGGTCGAGATGTCTGGCTTCTTGAAGTGGCGTTAAGTCTTTCGAACATGTTAGACTTAGACATTTCACTTGTTGAATTTGAATCGAGCCTTTTGAATACAGACACTCGAGGCGTTGCTTTTTTTTCTCGTGAAGTCATTTTTATCTCACTAGGTATTAGTATGATTGGCTCTTTAAGACTTGCGGTTAGAACTCCCTCTTCTTGGGATATTTGCAAGTTCTTGAGAAGAGTTTCATCAACGTCTAATGAGTTTTCTTCATACGTATTGAACGTTGAGGTCATGCAACATTGAGAAACCTTTGAATCGTCACCTAGTGAGTCATCCTTAAGGAGGCTTTTAGGGACAAAATCCTTTAGGGTGATTGAAGCCCTTTTAGATGGGATGCACTCTTCTTTAGAAATGATCTTCGACTTACTGCCATTTTGAGGTTTCTTCTTCTTGCTGAAAATTTTCGACGTTGAAGGACTTGGAGCTTGAGTGATATCATTTTAAGGTCTTCTTCGACTTGTACACATTTTCCGCTCAAAGCCATAATTACCCTTATCATTGAAATACAACTCCTCGATGTTGCAACAAAATGTTTCCTCCCATGACATTAGTTGATTTGTGTCAGGGTATGTTTGTACAAGTTGGACATCATCATCCACATTGAGTTGCATAGGCTTCACCATCAGAGGTAATGAGATTGTCGAAGTGCTCTCAATTTTACTACATCTTATTGATAGTTCACATACTTGAGGAGTTTCTTTGATTGTGGGGATAACCTTGGGAACATCTATCATAGAGACGGTTTTTGATGTGGTTGCTGACATTACCCCCTCAATTCTATCTCTCCTCTTTTCATCATTTCTTCAATTATATCTTTGAAGGTATAACAATCCTTAATTGGATGACTGATAAGTTGATGGTAAGAACAATAGTTTGTGTCATCCTTCTTGTCAACCTCATTAAGCCTTTTTGGCTTTGGGAGTGTTAAGAAATTTGCATCCATCAACTCATGGAATATCCCTTCTACATCATCACCATCAAAAGGATACTTCTTTTTCTTTCTTTCATGGAGAGTTGGTCTTTTGGCAAGTGTTTGGACTTTCCCTTTATCTAGAGTCTCGAAGTTACTCTCGGTTGAGGGTTTGTCACTAAGTTTGATAAAGGTTGCCATAGACTCTTCTTGATCTTGGGGCTCCTCGCCACTGTCTTCTTCAACTTCACTCACTTGAGGATAACCATATCCTTGCTTTCGACGAGCAAGCTGTCTTTCAATGTTGCAAGCCTTTGACACCAAAGCGTCGAACGAACAAGGTTCCGCACTACCGACATGCACTGCTAACTCTGGAAGCAAGTTATTAGCGCACATTTGAACGGAAGCTTGCTCACTTAGTTTTTCGGGGCATTGGAGCCTTAAACTTCTCCACCTAGCGATGAAATCGTTGACGAGCTCGGTTGGCCCTTGAAAGGTGTTTGCAAGATCTATTATCGAGACCTTTGCTTTTGAGCTCACAAACTGAGCCAATAATGCTTTTTGCAAATCATCCCATGTTTGAATCGAACCCGGCCGGAGTTGAGTATACCAAGCGAAGGATGATTCTTTTAACGATTGGACGAATTGTCTTATTAGCAAGGCATCACTTAAGGCAGTTTCGCCACAAGCTGAGTAAAAATGAGCAAGATGCTCATGTGGCGATCCATTTATGCCATCAAACTTATCGAACTGGGGTCTTTGGTAGCTTGCGGGAAATGGAATTACATCATAGTATGCTGGGTATGGCTTTCTATATCCAAGCATAGGTGGATTTTGTGATGCTTGAAATTCTCGAAACCCTTGAGCAATCATCTCTTTGATTTCTTGTGGAGAGATAGATGTGCAACCACTCGGACCATCACTATTTGACCTTGCTTGCTCTTGCCTTCTTTCATTTGGTTGATTGTTGACTCGAGCCATAAGTGAGGCTATTTGAGCATCTTTCTCGGCAAGTTGCCTTTTCAACTCTTGAAGTTGCTCTTCGATGGTTGATGTATTAACCATGAAGACCGATGCATCTTCTTGTTCATCTTGGAAGGTCAGTTTTGTTTCACTCCCTCCCCAAGATAAAGGCGGAAAATCCTCCTCTTGGAAAATAGATGAAAAGTCTCCATGTAAGGGAGAGATTGAGTTTCCTTTCACTACTCGTCGATTTTTTAACACGGGACAAGATGTAGTCGGTATCCTTGAAACTATGTCAATAGATGATCTTACTTTAGGACTTCTCCATGTAGCCCGGCTCACACATGTTTGAGGTTTGACCATTTCACATGTTGGCCTTGATGGACCTCTCTTTTTAATGAGAGCACGAGAAGCGGGGTCGACTTGTTGCACCTCTTGATCATAGTCGGATCGCGAAGGTTTGGTTATCTTGACCTTTGGGGTCTTTGGTTGAAACTCGTCCAAATAAGAGGTGATATTGATTTGATCAACCCCTCCAATGTTGATAGGGATGGACCCTATGTAAATTTGTCTTGGAGTACCGACTTGAGAAACATCAAGTGACGTCTTTGGTGAGATAAAGTCTATAGCAACTTTCCAAAGCGTCTCCTTAGCAAGCTCCAAGGCAGGAGAAGGAGCAAGTTTGTTGAGTGCCCCCGCCTTATGATGGTTTGCTCCATTCTCAGTTGCACCACTCTTTCTCGACCCATTACCCTTTTTAGCATCGATGGGAAGTCGACTGGAAGTGATGACATTCCCACCATTGGTCTTAATGACTTTGATAGTAGGGGAACGAGAAACTCTGGTGAATGGCCTCTTACGAATAGTGGTTGGAAATTCACCTTCACGAAATTCTTTGGCTTCATGCTTAATGTCATTAAAGTCGTTGACGAACTTCTTGTCACTTGGGCAACAAGGTTTATTGGTCTTGAACTTCTTACCCCCATGTCTTGCAAATGTTGTAGGGGATGTCGGAATGCACCTAGAGACAACCCTCTCATTTAAGGGTAAGAATGCCTCAAAGGAGTTCTTGGTTGGGATTTGAGCACAAATTGTGTCCCTCTTGATATCAAAAACAGCTTCAAAGGACCTTTTGCGCATCCATTTGCCTCCTTTCACAACAAGACTTATTGGAAGCTCGTTGAAATTCACGATCACTCTTGACGCCATTTTCTTGCAATCAAAAGAGATCAAACATTAGTAAAAGTACAACTTAAAGATGAAAAGGAAGAAAAGGTCCCACCGGGCGTGCCAAAAATATGTTGAGTAAAAATATGTAAAAATCACAAAACATATTTTATTTGATTTTTAAATTTGAGTTCGCCCCTTTCTTGTTATCCTTTTGATTAAAAGTTGTACAAATACAAATGATTTGGTTTGTTTTAAGATTTGGGCTGCACCCATGCTTGAACAGGTTGCCTACATATCTCCTTAAGGAGAATCAAGGCTCATGTAGTTCGATGTATTTTAATTTTCTTGTGTATGTGTGAGTTTTCACGCATCAAAGGAACGAGACCAGACCCACCTTCTAGGAAGGGTTGTCTAGGCTCGGTCCAATTATCATCTGCAAGACGCGAATGAGATTAAACCCACCTTCTAGGAAGGGTCGTCTAATCCTTCGCATTTGGTGTGCACACAATTTTTAGTGCGTATTTTTTTTAATTGGATTTAATTTGGGACATGCGACTGAGCTCGATATATTTTATCGAGTTACCTACATAGCCCTTTTGTGGGCGTCAAGTCTTTACGTAGTTCTTCATAAAAATTTGATTTGGGATTGCGATTGAACTTGACAAACAGATTCTCTTATGTCGAATTTCCTACGTACCCTTTTAAAAGGGATCAAATTTATACGTAGTTCTTAAAAATATAATTTTCTTTAGTTTGATTCGAAAGTGTGATTGAACTCGACGGACATATTGTCTTTTATCGAGTTTCCTACGTAGTCTTTGAGGGACATCAAATCAACACGTAGTTCTTAAACTTTGATTTGATTTAGAGTTTGTAACTGAATTCGATATCCATTTGAATATGGTGTCGAACTTCCTACGTATCCGTTTAATACTAAATCAAGCCTACGTAGTTCTTTTAAAAAGATGTTAATTTAATTTGGGGTGTGATTGAACTCGACGAGCCTTAATCAACTTTATGTCAAGCGACCTACATACCCTTTTTAAGAAGGGATCAAATCACTTGTAGTTCTTAAAGGGTATGTTAATTTGTTTCTAACTTGAGTGGTTAAAATTTTCTAGTAACCAAACAAGATAATTAATTAATATTTTTGGTAAGGAAACAAGTTAATTAACTTGATCTAACTTTACAGATCAATTTATATGATTTGGGTTTACTTCACACACGCATATACTATATGTACGTGTATGTACCCAATAAACCACTTGATCACAATATATTTTTTTTTATGAATATGATCAGTTAAGGTTATTAATTTGCACATGGCCATGAAGGCATATAAGTGATTGACTTCCCCGATTAGTTTTTTTAATCTGGACACGTACACAATTTTTGAAGCTATCAATTGAAACATCACCGTTCCCCCTCTTTGTTTTTGATATTGTTCATTCTGTACAAAGTTTGACGGTGTATCCTTTTAGATGTGGTCATTTTCATGATTTTGGGGTTAATTAACCCTTTGAAAACCTTGAATAAGGTTATTTGAATCCATAAGAATTAATTAATCCTTTAAAGCCTTGATTAAGGCTAATTGATGATCTTGACTGATTAATCAAGAGATTTTAGGAACTCTCGTTCCAACTCAATCGACAAGGAGTACTCTCCTTAATCCAAGCCATATGAGATCCTAATTAGTTCCCAACTTGAAATTGTTTCAAGAGAGTACTCTCCACTTGACCCCATCTTTATGGATTTAAGACTCTTAAAAATGGTGTTTTTGAATGAGGAAGAAAGGAGGAGGAGACATACTACCTTTGGATTTTTTTTTTCTCTCAGTTTCTTTCTTCTCTCCTTGTATTTTTTTTACTTTTGCCGATGAAGAAGAAGAAAAATATTCTTACCTAAACAAATTGGATTTAATTGTGGGAAGTTACTAATTAACTACCCATTAGGGAGTTACAAATGATAACTTCCACGTTTCCACACACATTTAAAAAGACTTTTGTTTTCTTTCTCTTTTTTTTTTCCTTCTTGATCCAAAACAATAAAACCATCTTATAGATTTGGGTTTTCATCATTCGGTGGTTTTGCTTAATACCATGATTTGGGCCTTAATGATAAACCTTAAAAGGATTATCTTTCCCATGATCAAATTTTAGCTTATTTTCTGAAAATCAAAAATTCACCTTAAAAGATGGTATTTGATTTTCTAAAATATGCCCATGAATTTCATGAAATTTTACCCTTCAACAACAATTATGGGAATTAACAAGAAAATCCCAAAAAGAAAGGAATCCGGAGCCACGACCGACATGGATCGACACGGAGGAACCTCGGGCCCGCCTTTGTTTCAACCTTGGTCCAATGGCATGTCTTTCATGTACCTCAGGCCCGACTTGCCACACCTCGGGCCACCATCTCGGTCCACCATGGAACTCGGGCCCGACTTGCCCAGACCTCGGGCTTAAGGCAAAAATCAGCTTGTTTTGCTCCGTTCTCTCTCGTTTTGGCTCGGATTGACTCGATTCTTTCGCCCTTCACTTGGTCTTCACTTGAGGCTTCTTTCCATGCATTATTAGCTCCATTTTGGCTCCTTTTTCATCCTTGAATTCCTCCATGATGCCATGATGCTCCAATCTCCATGATTCTTGCTCCAAAATGCCTACAAAACACACAAAACACGCATAGTCTCCGAATCTCATAGAAAATCGGAATCCAAGCTAAAAAGGGACAAAACTCACAAGAAAAGAAAGAAAAAGGACTAAAACTACCAAGGAAAACACACTTAAAACACTACCAAATTGAGAGACATCATCCCGTTCTACTATTTCCTCAATGCTTGGCTATGTTTAGTTGATTTCATGTTTTTAGGGACTTTAATGCATTGAATTCATATTTGCAAGGACGCTAGTCTAAAACTTCTTTGTGCATATTATGAGAACGCCATTGGAATATCTCTATTGTCTTGAAAAAGAGTATACCTGATCACCCAAACCCCTTCATAAGCCGAATTGATGGGAACTCTAAGCTTACCCTGGCCGAGAACCTTGCAAAAGCGTCCTATGAGCTTCATATTTTCTTTTACGGGGCGTACTTGCTTGGTTTTCAAAATGGTTCTAAAGGTGATCCTCAGTTTTTAAGTTTTGTTCACTTCATGGAGTCAAGGACGCTAGTTCAATTCAGTCCAGGTTCAACGGGAACGACGTCCTTGTGTTGCTCAAAGTACTTGAGGAAGTTGAAGAATTTTCAGTTTGAATTTTGAATTTGAAAGAACCGCCGTTTTGGGAACCGCTCTTTGTTTAAGGGAGAAGTTTTGCCACTTGTCAGAATCAGAGTTCACTCAAATTACAAGCGTGCCCCTCACCAACCTCTATATAAGCATTGAATGCTCTCACTGTCAGAACTTTCACTTTCACTATACTCTCTTGCAAATCTGCTCTGACTTCTCTCTAGAACTCCGGCTAACATCTCTCTAAATCTCCGATCAATTTCAATCAGGAAAATGCCTCAGATCAAACATACTTCCGGTGGTCCATCGGCGGCAGCGAGCAAGAAAAGGAAGAGACTTGCTTCCAAAAGGACGCTTGAAGGTCCCCAGCCAGTTATAATTGATGAGATCATCAAGGACTTCATCGAAACCAAGCCCCGGACGCTCTTTAACGCCGTTGCTGAATACATGAAGAGGTGCTCTCGAGAAAGGTTTCAAAATCTACGGATGTTCCTTGAACGCTTCGTGATGCCGGAACTACAGAAGCATGGAGGCAAGGACGCTCCTTTCGTCGGAGGGACCAACATATTCATGGAGTCCTTCCGGGCGATCGGACAAGACTGGAAAGAGCCCTTAATGGAAGCCATACCTGACCTTTCCCACGCTCGCCTTTGCGATCTTCCTCCTATTCCCAAGGGGATCAAAAGGTTAGCAATGTCGTCCCCTCCTCCTTCTACACCTCCTCCTCAAACCCAAAGGCCTTCCCCCTCTCGCCTCTCAAAATATTCCCTTCCCTCCAAATCACCTACACCCTCTACTCCTACCAAAATCTATGACAAGTTCCATGCCTCTTCTATATAGGAAAGGACTTAGTACAAGCACGACAAACGTTCAGTCAAAAGGCTAAAGTCCTCCAAACCCTCAAAAGCCAAATCTCCAAAGGCCGCACCTCTCCCAGAAAAGGTGTCGTCCCCCGCTCCTTCATCTTCCTCCTCTCAACCCATCGACCAAAACCTTCAAATGATCATCCATCACTTCCCTCAACTCAATCTTGACCAATTCCCCACCGTCCCCACCCACATCTCTCCCCCCAAAGTCCCGGCCACACCCAAATCCAAGGGTCCCTCTTCTGAAAGGAACGCTGGAAATTCTGAGCTAGAGGCCACTCTTGTCGTCCCCATTGATGACGACTCTGAGGATGAATTTGGCTCTGAGGCTTCTATTGAAGAAGTAGACGTGAATGTCATCCAGGATGAGATCACTTGTCAATAGATAGCGGACGAAGCCGAGCTTGCCCGCAAAGTTTCAAATGACAAGGATAATGTCCTTCCGGAGGACGCCCCTCAAGCTGAGCTCACTTTGGATGAGCAATTGGAGTTGGACGCTCAAGAAGTCGCTCCTTATGACATTGCTCCTAAGGATGCGACGGGCAAGTCCGCCTCCAAGGGGCAAAGAGAAGAGCCGTCCAAGAGACGAAAGACGGCAAAAAACAAAGATAAGTTCGGTCAGGACGACGACTAACATGCTGATGAGAATCTCCAAGAAGGAGATCAAGGAGAAGAAGAAGAGGAAGAGGACGACAATGTTGAGTCGTCCAAAGGATATAAGGGCAAGAAGAAGAAGAAGAAGAAGAAAGAGGAGCACATCCTAAGTCCTCTTATTTATGATGAAGCCTTCCTTGGCCAGTATCCAGAGGCCGCCGAGCTGGTTGAACTGCTTAAATTTCAAGGATGGATGAACTTGTGTGAAGAAGCCATTTATGTGAATCCCACGCAAGTCCAGGAGTTGTATGACTCGCTGGATATTAATCTCAAGAACGGCACTAGGTCGTTCATCGCTGGCGGAGAACGTGTGTCGTTTTCCGAGAATACTATCCACCAACTGATGGGGTTAGGTAAAGCCCGTCTTGGACCAGAGGCTTTGCATTCTGTGTCGTCTAGCGGCTTTAGGATAGAGGGAGAAGAACTCGACAATTTGTTCCGTCGTATATTCAATGGGAAGACTCCAAATGCTAATGACCGAGTCACCCACGTTGTTGGGACGATATTAAGGACGTCAGTCGTTAATATCCAAACCAATAATAATCGTCCCTTGTTTTGATAATGACAAACTCAAATGTATTTGATAAGTTGTCCAAGTTTTGATCTCAGGTAAGTCCAGTGGACGCACATGAGCGAAAAGGACAACAAGTGAACAGCAGTCCCTATGCTGTAGGGACGCATGTTACTAGAACTTCCAAAGCTAAACGTAATTGGCGGAGTCCCTGCGCAAGATAGGACGGAGTCCTCATCAAGAAGGGACGCGCGCCAAAATACGGACGAAGTTCAAATTCAAATCAAGGCCGCCCCAACATGATTACATCATCGTCCGGCCTTAGTCCTCAGAAGGAAGCTTCCTTTGTCTGGGCACGTGTAGACAATGCCAAAGACGTCGCTTTCCCAGCAATGGTCCCCTACCCACGCGGAGGCTTCCCAAGCGTCAACAGAGTTGACCTCCTCAAGACGCTCATCGCACCGTTGACCAAAGATCGAGGATCCTGCCAAGTCTCAGAGGACGCTAGAGGACAAGAATCACTTCCGCTATAAATACTCTCCAAGGAGTATGCATAGCGGTAGAGATGTGGGTGTGCAAGAGTGGACTTTGAAGACTTTCTCTCAAGCTCTCCCAAAGCATTCAAGAACACGAACGAAGATCAAGAAGATCAAGTGAGCTTGAAGCAAGAGAAAGAAAGTCCAACCACATCAAATCCAAAACAAACCACAAATCAATTAGAGTTGTAGTTTGTCTCTCATAACGAACCGTGAGAGACGTGAGTGATAGCTTCCTTATAGCTAAGAGTGTTAGGTTACTTGTTAGGTTGAAAGGAGTGTTACTAGTGAGGCTAAGGACGGACGCTTAGCTCAGAGAAGTGTAACGACTCGCCTAAGTTGTAAGGACTCGCTCTATATAAGATAAGGGACGGCTATTGAAAATCCTCCAACGGAGGTAGAGGTTTACCCATAAGACTAGTTGGTCTTAGTGGGGTTCCTCTATAAATACTCGTGTCCACTTATCTTGTATTCTGTTAAGTCTATTTTCCGCTGCACTAAAGGACGCCCTTAACCCAGTTAAGGACGCCCTCATTAACTGACTTACGATCCATCAATTGGTATCAGAGCAGGCGCTCTAGATTTTTGTTGAGTTGCAGGTACAAGATGGACATGGAACCTATTGGAATCTCTTTTGTAAAGCCTCCTCGTCTGACGGACGGCAACTTCAACCGCTGGAAGATCCGCTTCGAGAACTTTTGCAGAAGTCAGAATTATCAATGCTGGAGAGTGATCATGAAGGGTGACCTTACCATCCCTGATGACAAGAAAGACAAAGAGGACGAGTGGGGTCCTGACGAATTCAAGCTTTTGGAAACAAACGCTAAGGCTATATGCTTCCTTCAAGCGTCCCTCTACGAAAGGGACGCCACCCGAGTTAGCAATTTGGCAACAGCCAAACTACAATGGGAAGCTCTTGAGAAGTACCATGTGGGTACGGCAGAGATGAAGGAAGACGTCAAGCTTGAAATCAAACGAGAGTTCTATGCCTTCAGAATGCTTCCTAACGAATCTGTCAAGGACTACTCATACCGCTTTGAAGCTCTTGTGACCAAGATGCGAAATTTAGGCATCCCAGAAGCTGAAGTCTCAATGAGAAACAGAGTCGGAGTAGTCATTGATAGGCTTACAGGAAAATGGAATTTTGATAGGACTACGTTCAAGGAGAACACAGCCAACAAAACCCTGGATATGGAAGAGATCTATGGGAAGCTGAGAGGCTATGAAGCGAGAAGGGAAGCTGATATGGCTGAATTGGCTAGAAACACCCAGACAGATCTTGCCTTGATGACGTCAACTCCAGAGTACGCTGAGTATCTGCGCCACCAAAGAGATATTGCCCTAATGGTGGAAGCAAATAAAAATGAGAATCGTGAAAGGATGCGTGCTCAAGCTTTGAAAGAAAAGGAAAGCAAGACTAAGGAACAGCTGGAAGAAGAGGAAGAGATTGCCCTTCTACACAAAGTTGCTCGCTTATGGGGTAAAAAGGCCAGAGATTCCAAGAAACACAAGATGCCTTACAAAAAGGAGAGTCCCAAGTATACAGAGGCAGAGATGAAGGAACTTACTTGCTACAAATGTAACAAGAAAGGACACTTTGCTAAAAGGTGTACTACGGGACTAAACTCAAAAGAAATGAAGATGAAAGCTCTCTTGGGAGCGTGCGAAGCCGCATGGGATAATGTGAGTTCTGATGATGAAGAACCAGAAGGACCAGTGGCGTACATAGCCGTAGAGGACGCCTCAGATAATGAGCAAGTGGCGTACATGGCTGTGGAGGACGCCCCAGTTCTTGAAGAGGACGCTTCTGAAAAGGAACAAGAGGTAACTCGTGAATCCATGATGAACTCCTTAGAGAATTGTTCCAAAACCAAACTTATTAAGCTCATTAAAAGAATCATGGAAGAAAGCGTTGTTATGCAACATAGAATGGATGAACTTGAACTTGAAAGTGAAAATAGGCTAGTTGAATGTGAGAACTGTGCTACAGTTTCGTTACAACTAGAGTCCTCGTATGTCGAAGTTAAATCCCTGAAAACTGAAGTGATGTGCCTCAAGCTAGAGAACGCTAAGCTTAGGGAAGAGGTGAAAGTGTTAGGGAAGAGCCCGGTAACTGAGGTAGTTCAACCAATGGTGTTTGTCCCAGCCAAAAGAGGACTAGGATACGAGTCTGACACTAGGAACTCTCTCCCTAGTGACTTTGAGGCTAGCAAAACCTCAGAACTTGAATTAGAAAGGGAAAAGACCAAGAACCTTCTTGAAAGAATTCGAGTCCTAGAGAGTGGAGAGAAAGGTAAAAGGGACTATTACACTAACTCCACTAGTCATAGGATCTATAAGAAGATTGCTAAGGGGGAAGGTTCAAAAGATTGTAACCCTGAAAAGATGAAAAAGAACAAAATCCAACGTCCCAACAAGAAGTATTACCTTGGTACTTACTATAGGACGTGTTGGTACTGTGGAAAAGGAGATCACTTCAAATATGATTGCCTGAAACTGAAGAACGACATTGAAAGTGGCAAAGCTGCTAGGAATAACATTGAAAATGATAAGTCCGTCCCTAAGGCCAACCCTAGACGTCCTAGACGATCTAAGAGTTCTTTCAGAAAGCATGCTATTTCAAATGATGTGAATATAAGTGACTACATGCCAGAACCAGAGTTCTATTTCTGTAACGAACCAGGTAAGGAACACCTTGCCTGGGTCGCCATACACTAACCTTGTTTTGGCAGGTGGAAGTGAGGGGACGCCCATGGATCATTGATAGTGGCGCCTCAAACCATATGACAGGAAGCCAGATCCATCTCACTTCTATCCAAAGTAGCGCCACGGGAGGAACTGTCTCGTTTGGCAACAAGGGCAAAGGAAAGATCAAAGGGACGGGAACTGCTATTCTCAATCCGTCTATCAAAGCGACAAATGTTAGCCTTGTTGAAGGACTTGGCTTCAACCTCCTAAGCGTCTCTCAAATGTGTGATCAAGGTGAAAACTTAGTTACATTTGACTCAAAGGAGTGCCTCGTCATCAACAAGAAATCAAACAAAGTCGTCCTCAAAGGAGTCCGAAAGAACAATGTCTACATCTTCAATCAGGAGTTCAAGCCAAAATCTGAGTT
The DNA here is from genome assembly GCA_963924305.1 of Polygonum maritimum. Lineage (NCBI taxonomy): Eukaryota > Viridiplantae > Streptophyta > Magnoliopsida > Caryophyllales > Polygonaceae > Polygonum > Polygonum maritimum. Next base: position 12,361,221 of record OZ002730.1, on the reverse strand, counting down.
GTGCTTATCTGTGTCAAAGGAGGACGCTGACCTCTGGCATCGCCGACTTGGCCATGCTGGACCAAGCACAATCCTCAAGCTTCATCAAAGAAATCTTGTGAAAGGTCTTCCCCAAATAGATCCTGAGAAAATTGAACAGTGTGAAGCATGTATCAAAGGGAAGCAGACAAGAACGTCCTTTAAGTCAAAGAACGATGTCAGCACAAAGAAACCTTTGGAACTTCTCCATATGGATCTTTGTGGACCAATGAAGACGTTAAGCTATGGTGGAAAGAGGTATATCTATGTCCTTCTAGATGACTTTTCTCGATTCACCTGGGTTCTTTTCTTAGCTTCAAAAACAGATTGCTTCAACGCATTCAAAGTCTTCATCAAACAAGTGGAAGTTGCGCTTGAGACGCCTCTCAAATCCATAAGATCAGACCATGGGACGGAGTTTCAAAACTCAGAGTTCGTGGCCTACTGTGATCAACATGGAGTCTCTCACAACTTCTCAGCTCCAAGGACTCCTCAACAAAATGGAGTGGTGGAAAGAAAGAATAGGACGCTGGAGGATATGGCAAGGACTATGCTCTTAGCCAATAGCGTCCCCAAGTACTTCTGGGCTGAAGCTATTGCTACAGCGTGCTACATTATCAATCGAGCCATGATCCGTCCTTTGCTGAAGAAGACGTCCTATGAGTTGCTGAATGGAAGAAAGCCTCGCATCGTCTATCTCAGAGTCTTTGGATGCAAGTGCTTTGTTCACAACAATGATAAAGAAAGACTTGGAAAGTTTGACGCAAGAAGTGACGAAGCCATATTCCTTGCATACTCCCTCACCAGTAAAGCGTATAGAGTTTTCAATAAACGAACTCTAAAGCTTGAGGAGAGCATTCATGTTGTGTTCAAAGAAAGTTCTTCTCACAAAGATAAACCAAGTAAGAAAGAACGCTCATCTCCTCTGCAGCAGGATGACTCCGATGATGAAGTTGATTTCGGGTCCTCTGGAAAATACTATGTTCCTAAGGACGCTACTCAAAATCCTGAAGAAGTCTCAGCAGAAGTTCCCAGTGTTGTTCAGGAAGTTCCATCTCAAAGTGAATCTCCAGCTCAACATGAGGTCGCTGAATCAAGCCTACAAGGAGAACAGCGTCAAGAAGAGGACGCTCAACCTGAGGGGGAACTCTATGAAACTCTCAATGAAGACGACGGGTTTGACTCAGATGAATCTGATTGGACGGACCCTAGGTGTACTCCTGTAAGGGACGATACTCATAAGGGATCCCATCTTTCGAGACTTCATTCAACGGATCAAATCATCTCAGATATGTCAAAAGGAGTTCAAACAAGATCAGCCGTGAATCAGTCCCTTAATGCTAACATAGCGTTCTGTGCCTTCAACGCCTTTGTGTCCTTGGTTGAACCTAAGAACATAAAGGAAGCACTCCAGGACGCTGATTGGATTCAGGCCATGCAAGAGGAACTTAATCAATTCGAAAGAAATAAGGTTTGGACCCTCGTCCCTCGTCCGAGAAACAAAAACATAATAGGGACGAGATGGGTCTACAAGAACAAGCTTGATGAGAATGGTCGCGTGTCAAGAAACAAAGCAAGGCTTGTGGCTCAAGGCTATAGGCAAGAGGAAGGGATCGATTATGATGAAACCTTCGCTCCTGTCGCCAGGATTGAAGCCATTCGCCTCCTCATCGCCTTTGCCGCTCACAAAGGGTTCAAGCTTTTTCAAATGGACGTCAAGACAGCCTTTCTCAACGGCAAGCTCAAAGAAGAAGTGTACGTCGCTCAACCTCCAGGATTTGAGGACGCTGATCACCCAGATCATGTGTACTTCTTGGACAAGGCACTCTATGGACTCAAGCAAGCCCCTCGTGCATGGTACGATAGGTTTGCGTCCTTCCTCTTGTCCAACGGGTACACACGAGGTAACATTGATAAAACCCTGTTCTTAAAGAAAGTTCTTAAAGATGTCTTAATTGTCCAAGTCTATGTCGATGACATAGTCTTTGGAAGCACTAACATGAAATTTGTAGAGGAATTCAAGAACTTGATGAGTAGTGAGTTTGAGATGTCCCTCATAGGAGAACTCAACTTCTTCTTGGGACTCCAAATCACTCAGCTCAAAGATGGGACGCGGATTCATCAACAAAAGTACATCCGTGAAATGCTTGAGAAGTATGGGATGAACTCTTCAAAACCCATTGATACTCCCATCTCCCCAAACACTCGCCTCTATGCTGATGAAGAAGGCAAGAGTGTAGATCAAAAGCTCTACAGAGGAATGATAGGGTCCTTGCTATATCTTACGGCAAGTCGTCCCGACATCATGTTCGCTGTATGCTTGTGCGCTCGATTCCAAGCAAATCCAAAGGAGTCCCATATGCAAGAGGTCAAAAGAATCTTCAGATATCTCAAGGGACGGGATGACCTATGTCTATGGTATCCCAGAAGGACGTCCCTAAACCTGGTAGCTTACTCTGACGCAGATTACGCTGGCCATGTGGTGGATAGGAAGAGCACCTCAGGAATGGCACAATTCCTTGGCTCATGCCTTGTATCTTGGGGATCCAAAAAGCAAAACTCCGTGGCACTATCAACCGCGGAAGCTGAGTACGTTGCTGCTGCTTCGTGCTGCTCACAAGTCCTATGGATCAAGTACCAACTTGAAGATTATGGTACGTCCCTCAACACAGTCCCTATCTTGTGTGACAACACCAATGCTATAAGTATTGCCAAAAATCTCGTTCATCATTCTAGGACGAAGCATATTCACATAAGGCATCACTTTCTTCGTGATAATGTTGAACTTGGATTAATTAGAGTGGATCATGTTAGGACTGAGGACCAAGTGGCCGATATTTTCACAAAAGCACTTGATAGACGTCCCTACGAGCACCTCCGGTTGCTCTTGGGGATGATAACTTTTAAATGATCAAGTCCCGTTCTATTATTCCCTCCATGATTGGCTATGTCTTGTTGAGAACTTGTTTTAAGGTGTGTCATGCATTAATGTCATCTTTAAAGGACGCTAGTCTAAGATATATGTATTCGCTTGTGTCCTTGAATGGTATTCATTTCGCTTTTCATCTCAAGAGTATCCCTGATCACCCTACCCTCATCATAAGCCGAAATGATGGGAACTCTAAGCTTACCCAAGCCGAGAATCTTGCAAACGCGTCCTATGAGCATTTCTTGTTTCACCTTTACGGGACGTACTTGCTTGATTTTCAAAAATGGTTCTAAGTGATCAAAGGGACGCGTGCTAAGAGCTGAGAGTTGTCTGTACAGAGTTCTAATTACAGAGGTTGAGATCAGTGAATGGGACGCCGTGGTTCAGTTCTGTGTTGTGTAGTGTTGTGTGTTGAAAGGACGTCAGGTCAGAGTCCTTTGCAGTTGTGAGAAGTTTGAATGGTTGAAATTGGGAAGGTAAACCGTTTTAGCGAATCGTCAGCGAAAATCTCGGGATATGCGCAAACAGTGCTCAACAGCTGTATTCCTTAGCAAAGAAGAAAGCCACGCGTGGGAAGGCGGGTGGAGGAAGCTGTGTGTAAAGACCCTGTTACCCCTGACCGTCCAACTTCGTCTTCTTCCTATATATACCCACCTGTGCACTGCGAAAACCTTTCTTCGCTCATCTGCTGTTTGCACACTTTTAGAAATCTCAAAGATCTTCCAAATCTTCAACCGAATCCCGAAATCTCTCTCCAAACCCTAATCCTCTCCTATTTAACCCATCTCAAAAATGGCCAACACAAGAGCCTCAAAGAATCCCTCACCCTCGTCGGCAGCGAAAAACACTAGCTCTTCGAGATCTCCTCCGGTGAAAGGCCGGTCATTAATGGAGTCGAGAGGCAGACCTTCCGGCCGACAAGAACCCCCTCGCCACCTTTCCTCCTCTCAAAGCACCCAGCGCCGCCACTCCAACACCCCTCCTCAACCCCTTCGCTCCCAACCTCCTCAACAAAAACAACCATCCCGCTCTCAATCCAAAACCCAGCCGAAGAGGTTCTCATTTCTGGAGAAGCCCTTCAAACCCGAGCCTGAGCCAGAAAATATCACCAAAGCCTCTGTTTACAGTGGCTAATTGGCCGGCTCCCCTCTCAACCCAAACGCCGTCCTCCCCTTGACCCTCTCATTGAGGACTGGCTTGAAAAGGAGCCTAGGACGCTCGCCAACATTTGTCTTAGGGCGTCCACTCACGAACATCCTCCTAAAATCCAACGCCTACTCCACTACTTCATGATCACATATGTCAAGCCCCGCCTTCAAGAAACCAATCACACCAACCCACCGTTCATGGGGCCAGGAATCATTTCTGACTCTTTTGGTGGAACCGTGGACGAGCTCGCCAAACTACTTCCTAATATACTGGAGTTTGTTGTGGCTCCTACGGGCTCCGTCCCTTCTCAAAAAAGGAAAAGGCCTTCCTCTCCCCCTCCGTCCAAATCGCTCCAAATTAAAGGCCCTTCCTCCTCCCCACCAAAGCCAGTCCCTTCCTCCTCTCCTCCTGCCCCAAAACGACGCCTCAAGACCTCTGCTCAGCTTGAGGGCGTCACGGATGAAGAAATGGCCGCCATTCGCCTCTCCGAAATTCAACTGGCAAAAGAGGAGAAGGCGCGCCAAGAGCAAGAGCAAGCAGAGAAAGCAGCCGTTGAGAAGGCGATCCAAGCGAGTATGCAGGACCTTCGTCAACTCCCTCCTCCTCCTCCAAGGGTAGAGGACGCTCCTCAAGTCCAGGCCAAGGACGCTCCACAAGTCCAGGTCCAGGCCAAGGATGCTACCCCTGCTACTCTGCCGCCTCCTCCCTCTGCTCCGCTCAAGGTGAAACCGATCTCAGTGGTTCCGCCCAGCTCCTCCTCTGCTCCCCCCCCAAAAGCTAAGCTCCGCACTCCCTCTCCCTTTCCCCCTAGAGCTTCTCCTCCTCCTCCTCCTCCGCCTGCTCTGGCCGTCGAAGAAGCTGCTCAAGTTCAAGGGACGTCTCCTCCATCCGTTCCAACAGAGTCCTTGGCAAGGACTCCAGCGGTGGACGCGCCTCCCACAGAACAGGCGTCCACAGCTGAGGACACTACAATGGTTGAGTTCCAAGAACAACGGAACGAAGCCTCCGATGACGAGGACGCCCCTCCCCAGGATGAGGAACCTAAGGAAGAGGAGGGAGATGGAGATGAAGAAGATGGTGGTGATGAAGTGATCGTGAGCAATGGCTCCAAGCAGAAACGCTTCAAGAAAATCCTATCGCCGCTCCTCTTCACCGCCGAGTTTCTGGCAGAGAACCAGCGCCAAGAGTTCTTGGATCTTCTTGAGTTCCAGGGTTGGACGCACTTGGGCGCTGAGGCCGCTGATGTTGACCCTGATGAGGTTCTCCGTTTCTACTCAAAGTTCGAAATCACAAAAGTAAACAGGAAGCCTCAGGGGACTTTTGAAATCGATGGGGACGAGTACTCAGTTGCTGAGGGCACCGTCCGCAAAATGCTAGGCCTGCGTCCTTCTCCGCAAGATGCTCTGCACGATCTGCCGTGCAAAAACTTTGGCCGTTTCTCCCAAGATGAAATCCTCAACAGAATATTCAATGGGAGACAGCCAGCTGCTAAGGACAGAGTTGCTCATTGCCTCACCAAGACGGGCGTCCTTGCGCATCACTTCATTGTGCGCATGGTCGTCCCCCGCCAAGAGAAGAAGTCCATTGTTCAGATCACTGATAGTATTCTCTTGGACGCTTTCTTGGAACGCAAGCCGATAAACTTGCCCCGAGTAATCTTGGAACACATGGGCAAGTGCACAGGAGGCAGGCACTCTCTTCCTTTCCCCGGCTTGGTCAAGCAAATTCTGAAGCAGCAGGGACTCTATGCTCCTAAACAAGAGCGTTCCTTTGGCATTCATTGGGACGTCAGGCAAATTACACTCCCTCCAGTTGGGAAACTCAGGTGTGATGAGCCCCTTCCGTCCGTTAAGCGCCAACTGGACAAGGAACGGAAAGAGGCTGAAAGGAAAGCCAAAGCTGAGAGGAGAGCTCAAGCTGCTGCTGCTGCTGAACCTGGAGAAGGAGATCACGAAGCTGAAAATGTCCAAGTAGTTGGGACGCCAGCTGAGGACGCTGCTGATGACGAGGACGAGCTCGATGGTATGAGCGTCCCTGATGAGGCTGAGAGGCACTCTATGAAGTATCTGATGGGCATGATGATCGAGAACCAGTGCATCATGATTGATCTAATTCAGCAGGTTCACGACACACTTCACGTCCACACAGACCTTCTTGAGCGCAACAACGAGCTCCTTGCCCAGAACAACCATCTTCAGGAGCAACACCTCAAAGCCCTTGGCAAGCGTCCCAGAAAATGATCACCTCCCCCCCTCTCTAACCCTGAAACAATTTATCATTTCTTGAGTTTTTGTTAAGACAATGGGACGCTGTCCCCGTTTTGAACACTTGTTGTGAATGTCTGTAATGAACGTTCTCGTTTCTCATTCTGAATGCCATTCACTACATTTGTGCTTCATTTTGTCTAAGCGTACCTTTCTTTAGTTATGACTTTGTGCTTGCATGCTTTTCAACTTGTTCTCCTTTTCGATGATGCCAAAAGGGGGAAGTATTGTTTTGCAGAGATGCGATTGTCCTTAAGTTATCATAGAAAGCATGTGTTCAGGGGGAATTTCGGCCAAGTCAAAAGGTCGTTAGTTAGGAATAAAATAGAACGCACTTAAAAGAATGTGTTGCATGCCAATCTAAGCTGAAAAGAAAATCAAAGTGTAGTTCCTCATGCTAAAAGCTTTACTTCTGTGTGCATTATTTGAAAGAGTTTGTCATCATCAAAAAGGGGGAAATTGTTGGGACGATATTAAGGACGTCAGTCGTTAATATCCAAACCAATAATAATCGTCCCTTGTTTTGATAATGACAAACTCAAATGTATTTGATAAGTTGTCCAAGTTTTGATCTCAGGTAAGTCTAGTGGACGCACATGAGCGAAAAGGACAACAAGTGAACAGCAGTCCCTATGCTGTAGGGACGCATGTTACCAGAACTTCCAAAGCTAAACGTAATTGGCGGAGTCCCTGCGCAAGATAGGACGGAGTCCTCATCAAGAAGGGACGCACGCCAAAATACGGACGAAGTTCAAATTCAAATCAAGGCCGCCCCAACATGATTACATCATCGTCCGGCCTTAGTCCTCAGAAGGAAGCTTCCTTTGTCTGGGCACGTGTAGACAATGCCAAAGACGTCGCTTTCCCAGCAATGGTCCCCTACCCACGCGGAGGCTTCCCAAGCGTCAATAGAGTTGACCTCCTCAAGACGCTCATCGCACCGTTGACCAAAGATCGAGGATCCTGCCAAGTCTCAGAGGACGCTAGAGGACAAGAATCACTTCCGCTATAAATACTCTCCAAGGAGTATGCATAGCGGTAGAGATGTGGGTGTGCAAGAGTGGACTTTGAAGACTTTCTCTCAAGCTCTCCCGAAGCATTCAAGAACACGAACGAAGATCAAGAAGATCAAGTGAGCTTGAAGCAAGAGAAAGAAAGTCCAACCACATCAAATCCAAAACAAACCACAAATCAATTAGAGTTGTAGTTTGTCTCTCACAACGAACCGTGAGAGACGTGAGTGATAGCTTCCTTATAGCTAAGAGTGTTAGGTTACTTGTTAGGTTGAAAGGAGTGTTACTAGTGAGGCTAAGGACGGACGCTTAGCTCAGAGAAGTGTAACGACTCGCCTAAGTTGTAAGGACTCGCTCTATATAAGATAAGGGACGGCTATTGAAAATCCTCTAACGGAGGTAGAGGTTTACCCATAAGACTAGTTGGTCTTAGTGGGGTTCCTCTATAAATACTCGTGTCCACTTATCTTGTATTCTGTTAAGTCTATTTTCCGCTGCACTAAAGGACGCCCTTAACCCAGTTAAGGACGCCCTCATTAACTGACTTACGATCCATCACACGTCCTCTCCCACACAGGAGCAATGGCCCACTACTTCATCTGCCGGATGGTGGTGCCAAGGCAAGAAAAGAAATCCATCGTCCAAACAATAGATTGCCTGCTCCTGGACGCCTTCCGACATCGCCGCAAGAACCACGCCCTTCCTTTCCCCGGCTTAGTAAAGGCACTGCTCATTGAGAACGAGTCCTACTCTGCTGAGAACGAGGTCCCCCTGGGAATGCACTGGGACACCCGTCTTGGACTCTGGAAATCAAGCATGACAGAGAGTTGCCTTCTGTTCTCAAGCAGCAAGAAAAGGAGTGAAAGGAAGCTGAGAAAAAGAAGAAAGAAGAAGAAGCCTTGAGAAAGGCTGAAGAGAAAAGGCTAAGGCAGGAAGCCTTAAAGAAAGCAGTTGAAGAAGAGAAAGCTAGGCAAGAGGGCGCTGCTCAGAAGGGAAAGATTGTCATCCTTGATGAAACTGAAGAAGAACGGCAGGCCAGACTTGCTGAGGTTGATCAGATGTCTGCCTTCCTTGATCAGCCAACGATGGGGTTCACTAACTTCTCTCCAGCACAGCCTGCTCAACAGTCCTCCTTCCAAACTGCTCCGGCTCCTGCTCAGCCAGAAAAACATTCCAAGAAGCATCTCATAGCGCTCGTAATTCATAACCAGAACGTTCTCAGTCAAAAAGTGAACGTCCTCATTCAGCGCTTGGATAATATCTCTGCCAGTTTCAATGCCTATTCTCAAAGTATCAGGGATCAGAATGATATCATGAGAGACCTTGTATAGGCTATTCTTCATGAAGATGCAGAGGACGATGATCAAGAAGAAGAAGAGAACGTCAATGAAGAGGATGATACTTCGCGTCCTGCTAGATCATCACCTCCCTAATCTTAACCCTTCAATATCTAATGCCTTTGCTTCTTTTGCACTTTTAAACACTATGTCTGCTTGTTTGTAATAGCTTCTTATTTAAATGGCAGTTCATCATTTTGTGTGCATTTGATTGTTCAATCATTCACTTGCCTCTGATATAATTTTATGCTATCGTCCTTAGCTAACTTGTTAGCCTTTTCGATGATGCCAAAAGGGGGAAGTGTAGTTTTGCAAAGATGCGCTTCATATTAGTTATCTAGAATAAGCAAGTTTTAAGGGGGAATTTTTTGTGAAAGGACCAAGGAACACTGCTCTAAATAAATTTAAGGGACACTTAGAATTTGCTCAGGACACCACCCTCTCCATAGAATCCAACAGTTAGAATCCCGAGAATCCAAAAGTTAGAATAGATCAAAGGTTGAAAACTTGTGCTCATAGAAAATTGCTAAGTCCTAGAGGAAGCCCTTTAAGTTTTCATGCATGTTAAGCCTCGAGTTCAAAACTATTTTTGCTTAAGGGTTTGTCATCATCAAAAAGGGGGAAACTGTTGGGACGATGTTAAGGACGCTCGTTGTACTTAACATTGTGCCCATTACAATCGTCCCTTGGTTTTGATGTGACAATCTCACTTTGATCTAATAAGTTGTCCAAGTGTTTCAGGAATGCAGGTCATGAAAAGGACAACAAGATATGTAGCCATCCCTAAGGTGTAGGGACGCTACCTCTCAGAGTAAATAACTTGGCAAGATCTTTCAAAGGACGCAGTCCTTAATCTCAATACAGGAGTCCTTACAAGGCTACCCGACAAGCCTTGATCATGAAGTCCACGTGGAAGCAGATCTTGTACACAAGTTCATCACCACGTGGAAGCCGATCTTGTAGCTAAGTTCTGCAGAAGTTGCCATGAAGCTTCCCTCACCACTGTCAAGAACACATGGAATACCCCATTGGGCATTTATTGTGATTTGACGCTTCGGAGAATATTCAAAGAATATCGTCATTCACTCAAGAACACCAAGAACAACTCAAGAACACTCAAGAACTAGGTGTTAGATAGAGTGAGAAGCGTACTCAAAACACAAAACCAGTTTGTAAAGAAAAACCCAAAAAAAAAGAACAAGTCCTTACGACGAACTGTAAGGACGTGGGAATAGCGTCCTTTAGAGATTGAGTTAGGTTATAGTGAACAGCTCAAAGGAGTATTACTAGTGGACTTAGGGACGTATACTTAAGTGCTAGAGAAGTGTAATCCTTGCCTTGTAACTGTAAGGACTCTCAATAAGAAAGGAAGAACGGCTATTCGAAAACCCTCCAAGGAGGTAGAGGTTTACTCTCAAGGACTGCTTTGGTCTTGAGAGGTTCCTCTATAAATACTCGAGTTCCTTACTTATTCAATTTACTTGTTAAGTCTTTTAAATCCGATGCACCTAAGGACGCCATTAAACTTGTTAAGGACGCCAACTTTACTGACTTACGAACCAACATAGAGGATCGCGGGCCTTATAACCGATTTGTTGAACTTTCCCTTGAGCTTTAGCGGAACTTTCTTGTCGCAAAAAATCCCTGAAGCTGCCATCCACTTCTGCCAACCTCTTTGAATACGAGATCTAATATCTTCCTCAATACACCCGTTGCTCTGCAAAATTGATCCCATGTACCTTAAATTATCCTTCTTCACAATAACCTCCCCTCCGAGCAGCCTCACTCTTAGGCTCAATATCCTGACCGAAACTGAACTCCACGTATTTCGTCTTTGTCCTACTCAACCTAAACCCCTTAAATTCCAACCTCTCCTGGCACACTTCCAGTTTGTTGCTAACTCCACCTCTAGAATTCTCCACCAAAACGATGTCATCTGCGAACAACATACAACCCGGTACATCTCCCTAGATGTCCCTTGTCAACACATCCAACACTAGCGTGAAGAGAAATGGGCTCAATGCGGATCCCTGATGAAGACCCATCCCTACTCTAAAATACTTGGTATCCCCGCCTTGCGTGCAAACACTCGTCCTCAACTGCTGATACATGTCTTGAATGATTATGATAAACATGCATGACACCTCTCTTGCTTCCACACATTCCTAAATCAACTCTTTGGGAACCCTATCATAGGCCTTCTCCAAGTCTATAAACACCATATGCAAATTTTTCATTCTCTCCCTATAGGCTTCTGTCAACCTCCTCAGCAAGTGAATAACTTCTATGGATGATCTCCCTGGCATAAAACCAAACTAGAAATTCTCTGACACTTCCACTAGCTGCCTCAGCCACAGCTCGATTGCCTTTTCCAACACTTTCATTGTATGGCTAAGGAATTTTATACCCCTATAATTGTTACATTACTGTATATCCCCTTTGTTCTTGTATACCGGGATTAGCTTGCTAAGTCTCCATTCCTCAGGCATCTTATCCGTCTTGAAGATAACGTTGAAAAATGTCGCTTGCCATCTCAAACCTCTCACGCTCAAACATCTCCAAATCTCAACCGGGATCTCATCCGGTCCTACCGCATTTTTACTGCCCATTTTGCGTATCACCTCACTGATTTCTACACTAGCAAAATGTCTGGAGAATGACACGACCCCTTGTAAGTTAGTGCCCCTCTGCTGGCTCACGACCCTCATTCAGACGCCTGCAAAAGTACCTCTCCCACCGCTGTTTGATTTCTAAATCATCCACTAGCACATTCCCAATTTCATCCTTGATATAACGTACTCTGTCCAAATCTGAGTTCATTCTATCTCTTTCCCTCGCTAGCCTGTACAGAACTCTCTCTCCACCTTTTTCATCGAGAGCCTTGTAAAGGCTCTCATATGCTTTTTCCCTTGCAATTCCACTTCCTTCTATGCTTCCTTCTTTGCTGCTCTGTACTCTACCGATCTTAGCTCCCTTTCCGGATCACTGCTCCTCACCCAAGCTCTAAAAGCTAGTTGCTTGCCCCTTACCTTTTCCTGCACCTCTTCGATCCACCACGCGACTGACCTCTTGAGCCTAGACCCGCCTCTCGACAAGCCCAACACTTCACACGCTGCTTTGTGAATGCACTCTGCCATTTTACCCCACATCTCATGTGCATCACCTTTCTCTTGCCACGCCTCTTTTGCATCGGCTTCCATGAAGATCCTCTCTTTCAGACTATGCCCATTTTCTTCTGATAAATGCCACCATCTAATTCTCGGTTGCGGCCTACTGAATGTCTTCCTCTGCTTTTCCAAACACCTAAAGTCGATCGTTAATCTCCATTGACCGTAGTTTTATTTAATCAATAATTGGGTTCGGTTTGTTTGCAAGACAAATAGAGCAAAAGCAGGCAGTGAAGCGACACAGACCGAAATTCCCAAAGTGGAGGAAACCGGACAGAGGATGGGTGAAAATGAATTTCGATGGATCTCGGTGATCTACCTCCTCCACGTATGGAGGCTATATTTTGAGAGATGAAAACTCCAAGGTTCTCGCCCTGGATCGATGGAATTTGACCGCCCCGTCAATCCTCCTCTCTGAAGCTCTGGTGGCTCTAGATGAGGAGCGGAGGCTAAGACCCTTAATATAAAAAGGCTAGTGGTTGAAGGCGATAACTTATGCGTAATTAACCGCATTATGGGGGCATGAAGATGCCCTTGCGAATTCCGGACAATTATTGGTGATATTAAAGGTCTCCTATCCTTTTTTGAGGAGGTCCGTGTTTTCCATTGCTATAGGGAAAGGAATAGAGCAACAGACTACATAGCGGCCAGGACTCTTACTCGCCAGCTTGAGGACAATGTGTCAAATGCATCATTGGGAGGACTATTTAAGGACCGCTCTTGGATCAAGCGAGGGAGGAATACGTGAAGCTAGAGAATTTTAATGATCATCCTTGCGGATGATGTAGGCCGGTCCTATCCTGATTAGGAAGCCTAGTGTTTTCCTCTTATTGTACAAAAAAAATAATTGGGTTCGGTTTCTTGATTAACCAGCTTATCTAACCATAGTATAAATATTTTAACATTAAAATGATAGATTTTGAATATAAAAAATAGGCTAAATAGCTGAAAACCACCCCTATAATATGCTACATTCCCAGTAACCACCCCTTTAAAGCGATATTCCTTAAAACCACCCCTTTAACCAGCTCTGTAAAAGAAGCACCACCCCTCGTCACCTTTCCGTCCGAAGCTGTTAGAAATATCTGACGTGGCATGTTTCTTATGTGTTTTTTAGTAGCTTTGATTATGTGGCATAAGCATGTTGGACACTTCATCTAGTTCATTTACCCATATTCATTCAAATTACCATTTCACTCAATTTCACCAAATTAGGTCAAAATTGGCATAAATTAGTCAAAATTTACACCACCCAAATTAGGTCAAAATTGGTCAACATCCTCCCCCACTACCCTGGACGTCTCCACCGCCAAGGACCCAAGCTCAACCCCGCCATCCCTCTACAACGCCGGCAAGCTCCTCACCTTCGTCACCATCTCCGACACCAACATTACCGCCTTCCTCCCCAAATCCTGGCACCACACCGCCACCAGCAGCCAACAAAACCTCTCCCCAAATCTAGATCTACCTTCCTCCATCCACGCCTGTCGCCAGATCTACCGTCCTCCATCCTCCATTTCCTGAGGCTGGAGAGGGCGCTGGAGGAAGCTGAGGGGGAGATGGAAGTAGAAGATCAGGATCTCGTTCGTTGTGGATGGCAAAGACCAACAAATACGATAAGAAGGTCTTGTCTTCCCCGGCCACCAGCGGAAAGCAGCCCCCTTTCCCCTCCTCCGCTGCCCACAAATCCTGCTATCTCTCCGCCACCTCCCGCTCCCATGGCATGCTCGTCCTCTCCCGCCCATCCCCTAAGCCCATCGCCCAACCACACCCCCAACCCCCGCCTCCTTCCATTCGAGATCCGATGACGCCCTTGCCACATCGCGACTCCATTAGCTAGGAGGTCGGGAACCCTCGGATTTGGAGCAGCGGCGGACGCAGTCGGAGACGACGGCGGTGGCCGGGTGGCGACGAGTCGAAGGATTTGCTCGGCATCCTAGCGGAGAGGTTGATGATGAAGATTTGCTCATAAACGAGGTTGATGGTGGCGGTGGCAGGAAGAAGAAGATAGCCCTAATTGAAGAATATCGCATACGGCGGTGGCATGAAGAATATCTGGAGCTGGTTAAAGGGGTGGTTCTCAGGAATATCGCTTTAAAGGGGTGGTTACTGGGAATATAGCATATTATATATAGGGGTGGTTTTCAGCTATTTAGCCAAATAATATATATATGATTGAGCTCCGTTTTCAGTTTAAATTTGTACTAGTATAAGCAAATACCGTGATTAAATATACTATCACTTATGCATTATACGCAAAGGGTACGGATTCGGTGAGAATGAGCGTTTATGTACAAAATAATTAAGAACAAATATGGACCGACCATTTAAGACCAAAAACAAGTAAGTCGTGCGCATATTAGGCAAAAAAAAAAGAGGTAGATAGCGCGTGTCATCCAATTCTTCATCCTCCTGCTTGATGAGCAAGTAAGATTGAGATTTGAAATTGTTTCGCTCAGATAAACTCCAAAATCTCAATCCGTCTCTCATAACTTCTAGAATTCTACCTCTCTATTCATTTTTGCACCGATCAATATGAAATTATGCTCTATGTAGCTTTGATTTTCATCCATGTCTCTTTTTTTTATTAAAGGACAAATGTTTTTCCACTCATCAAACGATTATAGAGAAAGATTTTGAACAAATCTGAATTCGTATTAGGATTCCAACTACTTACAAAGCAATGTAGTCAGGTTGCAAATCGTTTCTTCGTCTGTCTCGAACAAATTCACATTACTGCTCAAAATTGTTTGTTGTGTAATTGAAACTTGATTTTATTCAAAACCTATGGATTGATGCTTATTTTTATCATTTTTACCTGATGTTATCATTTGTGTAGTTGAAATTCACATAGATAGACAAATCATGAACAAAAAGATAATAGTGTTGAACGAATCATGTGGGTCTATGTGTTACGATGAAAAAATTGACATTAGAGATGAACAAATAGGTTATAGAGATGAACAAATTAAACAAATCGCGAACAAATTTTAAAAAATGAACAAAGTGGGGATAAAGTTGAACAAATTGGGAATAGGGTTGAACAAACTGAAAGTAGAGCTAAGTAAATCGACAACATGGTTGAACAAATTGGCAACATAGTTAAACAAATTGGGAATATGGATGAACAAATTAAGGGTAGAAGTGAACAAATTTCATAATACATGCACTTGAACAAATTGGCAACATGATTGAACAAATTCGGGACAAAGTTAAACAAATTGGAGATAGAGGTGAACAAATTTCGTAATGCATGCACTTGAACAAATTGACAACGGGGTTGAATAAATTAGGAATAAGGGTGAACAAATTGGGAATAGGGGTGAATAAATTATGAACACAGATGAACAAATTTTGTAATACTCATGAACAATTGAAACTAGTTAAACAAACTTTGAACAGAGATGAACAACTTGGCAAATTGAGGATTTATGTGATTAAATTGTGAATAGAGATGAACAAATTGAGGATCGATGTGAGCAAATTTTAAACATAATAATGGTTGTGTGGGATCGTAACAATCATTTGTAGGATCGTTAGAATCGTTGTAGAATCGTTAAAGTCGTGTAAAATCAAAATCAAATTAAAATTTTATTTCAAATCATTTCACCCGACCCGCTGGTCATGAACTGGTTTATGGGTGAGTGGAGCTCTTCTACCACCCGACCCGCCAATAAAAATGATTCACCCGCCTCACCCATCACGCGCGGGTGGGGCGGGTAACCCACTACCCAAGGATTAATATGAACTATAATTATAATATATCATAAATAAATTACTTTATACTATAATCATTTAAAACTCGATTGAATCCGAGAGTTAAAAAAGTTGATTAGTTTTAAAATTCAAATACATTAATGATAAAGGAAACATTTCCAAACATAAGCTAACCAAAATTAATACATTGCATTATTTAAAATCTAAAAGTTGGAAATCTTCCTTAAAGTAATAAAAATAAGAATATATTCATGGTAAATTGGTGGGTGAAATGGGTGGTAAATGGTTGATGGGTGATGGGTCGGTTGATGGGTCGGGTGAAATGGTTGTTATATATAACCCATATCCGATCCGTAAACCATTTCACCCATCAACCGCCTCATCCATCAACCGTCTTTTCATGGAATTTCACCCATATAAATAAGTGGGTTAAGCGGGTGAGGCTGTCAAGCGCGGATAATGTCCAGCCCTAATCGTGGATCGATTTATGACTTTTGGGTCATAAAATCATTGGAATCGTAGGATCGAGTCGGGATTCCGATAACAAGCAACAAAACTTAAAAAAGAAGACGAGTAACGAACAACCATAAATATGGAGTTATACCATCTTTTGTTTTTATGTTTCAAGTCTTATTTACAGCATATAAGTACGGAGCCCAATGCATGCCTTTAGTTTTAAAGAAACTTGCATCCACAATGGAGAGTAGGAAGATTTATTCCCCATAAATAAATAAAAGGAAATAAAAAAAATTATCAACTTTTGTCAGGTTTATGCAGATAAAATTTCTACTACAAAAGTAAAAGTGGAGAAATAAAAGAAAAATTCTCTGAAAAAAACCTGACATATTCCTTATCTATTTTATTTCCCTTTTTTTTAATTTCTTTTTTTTTTTAATTGTTAAAAAATATGGAGAGCATTTCTTGTTGTGTTAAGAAAGTACTACCAAAAAATTACTTTTAACGTTCAAGATCCCTTCTGAATAGAATTAACCACAGGTAAATTGTATGTTGGTAATAATATGTATTCCATCTCCCCTAATGGACGCACTTTGCCCAGCATATAAAGTGGAGCACTTTTGAGATTCTTGTAAACTAAGAAATTAAAAGGCCCCTCCATGATAATCCAATAGCTTTTGACAGCATAAATAAACCAGTGAACAGTGCATACAGCAAAGACAGAGTTAAAGGAGCGTCCCCCAAACTTAAGAGACTCGGAAAGGAAAGGAAAAGAGATGCCATCTGATGAAGGATCATCCAGTCAGCCTCCTCCAAGCGCCCCAACACTCTTTGAGGGGCCAATCACTAGATCCCGAGCTAAGAAGCTACAAAGTGGAATGCATGCCTTTGTGTGTTTCATTTGTGCTAAGGAGGCGAGAGCGAGCATGGAGCCATGTGCCAAGGCTGTGTGCCTAGCAAGTGTGGGCGCCACCCATGAAGAGAGCCAAGGCACAAGCGACGTCGCATGAGTGCCGCGATTGGGCACCGGCGCTGCGGGTGTGCCTCGTTTGGGCACCGGCGCTGCGAGTGTGCCTCGTTTGGGCACCGACGCCTATTTTAGGCACCCAAGAGTGTTTGTTTCATTTTGGGCCTATTATGCTGTTTTGGGCCTATCTATCTTAGAATTAATTAGACCTTTTTAATTATTTCTTTTATTTCCAGAAGTGAGACATATAAGTATTGTTTTGATGGTTTGGAACACTTAGACAATTCAGAATATAGAAATCGTTTTCTCTTGAAAAGAGAGAGTTTGAAGCTTTGCTTCATTGAGTGTGTGAATCGCAGCTTGGTTTGTTTGATTTGTGTCAATCCTCTACGAAGCTTGGTGCTTATCAACGATCACGAGCCCCCTTCCTGTGCTTCAAGGTGTCGCCTTGTTGTGTAGGATTGTACAAGGTTGGTTCTTCGTCCATTCTATTAGGATTCTGGTTGAAATACATATCAGGGGTTTAATAGTTGTCTCGAAGGGTTATCCTTCTCGTCGTTTCTATCAATTTCCCTTTTCGTTTCTTCATTTCAGTTTGCTTCTTTGTTGTGTCGTTTTTCCTCTTGTTGAGTCGAGTTCATCATTTCCAGTTTCGTTCCATTCAATTCTAACCATTGTTTCCTTGTGTTTTCCTTGTTGAGTCGTGAACGTCGAAGATCGGGCATCCACACGGCTAACCCCGTATCAAAGTGGTATCAGAGCTGCGTTGAAGACGTTCTTTTCGTTCCCATCGAAAGAGTCTACAAAATACCAAAAAGAGTCCTCCGGAGATCAGGTTCGATTAATCAACTCTCTTTAATCTGAACTTGAAAGTACTAATCGGTTTGTTCTTGCGCAGTGGTTTGTTTTGCCTAGCCAATTACACCTTTAGCCAAGAAAAATCGTCCCCTCAGCCACCACAACCACCAACGCCCCACCACCTTCACAAAATCCGCCCACCACCCCCACAAATTCGACCACCACCTTGATTAAGTCAGCCGATTTGTTTTAATTAAATTGGAGTCATAAATCTGATTTAATTAATTCAAATTTGAATTAATCCTAAGCTGATTCCTATTTTTAAGGTTGACCAACAACAAACCATATCCCAGCCACAAATTTCCCACACCCACCTCCTAATATCAAGGAGAACCCATTCAGCTCATTTGAAATCAAAAGCCACGCCCAACCACCCATCCTCCAGCCTATTCCTTCTCCTAAAATCAAGGGATTTCAGCCACCAACATTTCAAACTCAAATCGCCACCTCTCCTCATTTCTAGCAAATTATTTTGCACCTTAGAATAGCATTTTATTTCAATTTCGAAATTATTTGTATTTTCTGATTATTTCTGATTAAAAAAATCAAAAAAATCAAAAAAAAAAAAAAAAAAAAAAAAAAAAACAAAAATCAGAAATCAGATTTTATTCTTCTATTTCATTCATAGTATATCATTGCATTTTATTCTAGTGCATAGTGTAATTAAGGTGTGCGACATATCATCATCTTCCCTCTTCATCTCTTGAGTTAGGTTCGAACCTTACACTTTCAGCCTACCCTCACCTAAACAAACCACTCCAAGTTCATACTTGGTTACGGAAATCAAGGTGAGAGAAGCTTAATCGAGGTTTGTTCTCTTTCTCTATTCATCTCCATTCTTAAACACATTTGAGTCTTCTTTTCTTGGACGTTTCTTCCCCAGCCTTCATCTTCTCGTGAATTGTTGTTTACTAATCTTTGAATTGAGTTGTTGATCATTTCAAGCAGATTGAAACAACGAGCTCGATCACACACCGAGAGTGAGAGCGAGTGAAACACTTGAGAGGCTGATTTGGATTAAACTAATTTGACAAGTTTGCTTGTAAAGTGTTTTTGCTGATTGTGCAGAATGTCTAACGAAAGTAGTGATAACACCAACACACCCAAGAGCCCTGAGCCAATCCACCCCGAGGTGTTCAAGTTGTTGACCTCACTCAACAGCAACATCACACGCCTCAATTCTAGGATGACGGCCTTGGAGACGAGAGCCTTGGCGTTGCCTCCACCCGTGCCAAGCGTAGCCTTGGGCACCGATTCAGCGGCACACCAACAAGGCACCGGCGATGGCCAGGACCAAAACGCCCACAACACGGACCCTAACTTGGCGTCCACATCACAGCAACATGGTTTCCAAAACCAAACCAGGGAAGTGCCTCATAACTCTAATCCATTGCGTAATTCCTCGGGCAATCTTCCTAGAAGAGTGCCTTTTGGTTCCCAGCTCACTCCCCTTCGGGATGAGCATAATCGTGCTAATAGCTTTCAAGGATTTCAGGACCAAAGAGGATCACCAAGTGATATGGACCTTTATGATGATGAGTATGAGGGCGAGGAGGAGGATAATTGGGAGCGCGTCTCAAGAAGGGGAGGTAGGGAGCGCCGAGAAGGTCGAGATAGGCGTCCCATGAGACCTCGTGAGCAGGAGCAAGACGGAGTTGGCAAGATAAAGGTGAGGATCCCTGCTTTCGAAGGCAAGTGTGATCCGGATGTCTATATGGAATGGGAGACCAAGATCGAGCAAGTGTGGAACTGCCACAACTTTGCCGAGACCAAGAAGGTGCAGCTCGCTGTCCTTGAGTTCTCCGGTTATGCCCTCATATGGTGGGATAACTTGGTGAAAGAAAGGAGGCGCAATCTGGACGCACCCATAGCCAGCTGGGATCAAATGAAGGCGTTGATGAGAGGGCGTTTCATACCTCAACATTACGCCCGGGAGCTAAGACAGCGGCTGGAAAATTTAAAACAAGGTTCCATGAGTGCCGAGGAGTGTTACAATGCCATGCAAGTGGCGATGGTAAGGGCTGATGTGGTTGAGGATGAAGAGACCACCATGGCCAGGTATCTTCGTATCTTGCATCCTTATTTGGCTAATGAGATTGATTTATATCCCTACACTACTATGACTGACCTTTTCCATCTAGCTTTGAAAGTAGAAAGGAAATTCAAGTCTAGGTACTCGGGAGGAAGGAACGCGAACACTCAGCCCCAATCATGGAGGGGGAGCCGTGGCCAGCAAGGCGGATCGTATGGGAAGGAGGCCTCGCACCAAAAGGAGAGGAGCAATGCAGCCGGCGGTCAAGGAGACCAAGCTGGACGAGCCAAACAGCCCACAAGCTCCACGCCTTCACCATACAATAAGGGCAATTCTAGTGGGGTTTCAGCAGCTCCAAAGGGGAGTAATCCTACCTCTAACTCTTCGTCTAGGACTAGAGATATTGTGTGCTTTAAGTGCCAGGGTAGAGGACATTATGCAAGAGATTGCCCTAACAAGAAAACACTTTTAATCAATCATTTAGGTGAATATGAATCTGAAAGTGAGCATGAAAACGAGCCTAATGATGATTTGCATGAAAATGATAATGTTGAAGATGAAATTGAGTATGAATCTGGTGAATCTCTTATTGCTAGGAGGACATTGCATATTAAACCACAAGCATGCGATGATAATCAAAGAGAGAACTTGTTTCATACTAGGTGCTTGATTAAAGGGAAGGTTTGTAACATGATCATAGATAGTGGTAGTTGTTGTAACATTGCTAGCTTAGAGATGGTTAACAAACTGCAATTACCTATGACTCATCACCCTAGACCCTATAAGTTGCATTGGATGAATGACTGTGGTGAATTGAAAGTGCAAAGGCAAGTAAAGGTTTCTATTAAACTAGGACGTTATGAGGATAATGTTCTTTGTGATGTAGTACCTATGCAGGCTTGTCATATTCTATTAGGTCGTCCATGGCAATACGACAGGAAGGTTGTGCACGATGGATTCACCAACCGAAACACCTTCACCCACAACGGCCAGACCATAGTCCTTAAGCCCATGACGCCTACGCAGGTCTCGGAGGAGTGGGATCGGAAGCGTCAAGGTAAGAAGGTATGTTCTGACCTTGAGGGAGAGAATGGGAAGGAAGAGAAAGCTCGGGGTAAGACGAGCCAACCTCTCAGCCCTACACCTCCCTCCGCTCTTTTGGCTTCCAAGAGGGAGCTGGAAGACGAGTTTTTGGATGGGGAAACAACGCTTATGCTCTTATGCAAGGAGCTGAGCTTGTTAAGTGAAGAGCTTCGAGCTTCACTGCCCCCACGCATTTTGGGGCTCATCGAGGAGTACAAGGACGTATTCCCCGACGAGATACCGGCTGGCCTACCCCCAATTAGAGGAATCGAGCATCAAATTGATCTCATTCCCGGGGCGTCTTTGCCAAACAGGCCAGCTTACCGTATGAACCCCCAAGAGACCCAAGAGGTCCAATCCCAAGTCCAAGAGCTCTTGGATAAGGGATACATTAGGGAGAGTATGAGCCCTTGTGCTGTACCGGTGTTATTAGTACCCAAGAAAGACAACACATGGAGAATGTGTGTCGATTGCAGGGCCATTAATAACATCATGGTAAAGTATAGGCACCCCATTCCTCGTCTTGATGATATGCTAGACGAACTGCATGGATCCACCATTTTCTCAAAAATTGATTTAAAAAGTGGATACCACCAGATTCGTATGAGGGAGGGGGACGAGTGGAAAACAGCCTTCAAGACCAAGTTTGGTCTCTATGAATGGCTCGTTATGCCATTCGGGCTCACGAACGCCCCTAGTACATTCATGCGTCTCATGAACCATGTATTGCGACATTATATAGGGAAATTTGTAGTGGTCTATTTTGATGACATATTAGTGTATAGTAAGTCCCTAGAGGAGCATGAGTGTCATTTGAGAGATGTGCTTAATACCTTGCGTCTTGAACACTTGTTTGCGAATTTGAAAAAGTGTGAGTTATGTACTACTACTGTTACCTTTCTTGGTTTTGTGGTTAGCTCGCAGGGATTGCAAGTGGATGAGGCCAAGATCAAGGCCATAAACGAGTGGCCCACGCCAACTACTATTGGCCAGGTGCGGAGTTTCCATGGGCTGGCGAGCTTCTATAGGAGGTTTGTCAAGGATTTTAGCACCATTGCAGCCCCATTGACAGAAATTACAAAGAAGAGAAGTGAGTTCAAGTGGGGGCGTGCCCAGGAGAGAGCCTTCGAGACTCTCAAGCTGAAGTTGACGCAAGCCCCGCTATTGGTGTTGCCTGACTTCACACGACCGTTTGAGGTGGAGTGTGATGCAAGTGGAGTCGGCATAGGGGGCGTGCTTATGCAAGAAGGTAAACCTATCGCCTTCTTTTCTGAGAAATTAAAAGGTGCATGTTTAAACTACTCGACCTATGATAAAGAGTTGTATGCTTTGTATCGAGTGCTTAAAACATGGCAGCATTATCTTTGGCCTAGGGAATTTGTGCTTAAAACTGACCATGAATCCTTGAAACACTTTAAAAGTCAAGATAAAATGGATAGGAGGCATGGTAGATGGATGGAATTCATTGAAACATTCCCTTATGTGATTAAGTTTAAAAGAGGAAAAGATAATGTTGTAGCTGATGCCTTGTCTAGACGCCACACTTTGCTTGTTTCATTAGACTCTAGAGTATTAGGATTTACTTATATTCGTGAGTTATATGAAACTGATCTTGATTTTGGTGATGCGTTTAAGGCTTGTCTTGAAAAGAATTGTGTTGAGAAATACTATTTGCATGATGGCTTTCTTTTTCTAGTTGATAAAGTTTGCATACCTCGTTGTTCATTGCGTTTGCTGCTTGTTGAGGAAGCCCATAGGGGCGGCCTAATGGGGCATTTTGGGAGGGACAAAACTTATCACACTCTTAGGACTCATTTCTATTGGCCACACATGCTTAGGGATGTTGAGAATGTAGTTAAAAGATGCATGGACTGTCTTAGGGCTAAATCTAGACTTATGCCACATGGACTTTACACACCATTGCCCACGCCTACAGCCCCTTGGGAGGACCTTTCTATGGACTTTATAGTTGGGTTGCCTAGGACTAAGAAGGGGAGGGATTCAATCATGGTTGTAGTGGATAGGTTTAGTAAGATGGCACATTTTATAGCATGTCATAAGACCGACGATGCTACTAATGTGGCTGGATTATTCTTTAGGGAGATAGTCAGATTGCATGGGGTTCCTAAAACCATAGTTAGTGACCGAGATACTAAGTTCCTTAGCCACTTTTGGAGAACCTTATGGAGTAAACTAGGAACTAAGTTGCTGTTTTCTACCTCTAGTCACCCTCAAACTGATGGGCAAACCGAGGTCACCAATAGGACACTAGCTACGATTCTTAGGGCCATAATTAGGAAGAACTTGAAGATGTGGGAAGAGGCCTTACCTCATGTGGAGTTTGCATATAACAGGATTGTTCATTCTTCTACTAAATTGACTCCATTTGAATGTGTTTATGGTACTAACCCTCTCACCCCACTAGATCTTACCCCATTGCCAATGAGGGAAAATGAGCACTTTGACGCAGGAAAACATGTGGAGTTTATTAGGGAATTGCATGCTCGCACCAAACTGAAGTTGGAGCAAAAGGCCGAGTACAATGCAAGGAGAGCGAACCATGGGAGGCGCCACGTTGTTTTCCAGCCCGGAGACTTGGTGTGGGTTCATTTGAGGAAAGAGAGATTCCCGGAGCAAAGGAAGAACAAGCTGTCCCCTCGAGGAGATGGACCTTTCAAGGTGCTTAAGAGGATCGGGGACAATGCATACAAGCTGGAGCTGCCCGGTGATTATGGTGTAAGCGCAACTTTCAACGTCGCTAATCTCACGCCATACCTTGCTCTTGATGAAGACTTGGATTCGGGGTCGAATCCTTTCCAAGAAGGGGAGGTTGATGAAGGATCATCCAGTCAGCCTCCTCCAAGCGCCCCAACACTCTTTGAGGGGCCAATCACTAGATCCCGAGCTAAGAAGCTACAAAGTGGAATGCATGCCTTTGTGTGTTTCATTTGTGCTAAGGAGGCGAGAGCGAGCATGGAGCCATGTGCCAAGGCTGTGTGCCTAACAAGTGTGGGCGCCACCCATGAAGAGAGCCAAGGCACAAGCGACGTCGCATGAGTGCCGCGATTGGGCACCGGCGCTGCGGGTGTGCCTCGTTTGGGCACCGGCGCTGCGAGTGTGCCTCGTTTGGGCACCGACGCCTATTTTAGGCACCCAAGAGTGTTTGTTTCATTTTGGGCCTATTATGCTGTTTTGGGCCTATCTATCTTAGAATTAATTAGACCTTTTTAATTATTTCTTTTATTTCCAGAAGTGAGACATATAAGTATTGTTTTGATGGTTTGGAACACTTAGACAATTCAGAATATAGAAATCGTTTTCTCTTGAAAAGAGAGAGTTTGAAGCTTTGCTTCATTGAGTGTGTGAATCGCAGCTTGGTTTGTTTGATTTGTGTCAATCCTCTACGAAGCTTGGTGCTTATCAACGATCACGAGCCCCCTTCCTGTGCTTCAAGGTGTCGCCTTGTTGTGTAGGATTGTACAAGGTTGGTTCTTCGTCCATTCTATTAGGATTCTGGTTGAAATACATATCAGGGGTTTAATAGTTGTCTCGAAGGGTTATCCTTCTCGTCGTTTCTATCAATTTCCCTTTTCGTTTCTTCATTTCAGTTTGCTTCTTTGTTGTGTCGTTTTTCCTCTTGTTGAGTCGAGTTCATCATTTCCAGTTTCGTTCCATTCAATTCTAACCATTGTTTCCTTGTGTTTTCCTTGTTGAGTCGTGAACGTCGAAGATCGGGCATCCACACGGCTAACCCCGTATCACCATCACAAAGCATGAAAGCTGCAAACTCTTTCCTCCATACTTGCTTGCCAAAACCTTCCCTTTCCCAACAAGAGGATGAAAAACCCAGTTCCAATCTCACCACCAGCTTAATTGCTGAAAGCCGCCGGTTTTTCGCAACCACCACAGCTACCTCCTTCTTTCCAAGCACCCAGTTCACTAATCATGAATCTTTACCATCTCTAGAAGATGCATTTGCGCAGTTCATCGACTCTTTTCCACATTACTCCCAATCCATCAAGGTTGATGAGATAAGGGGCCAAGAATACTACCACCTTTCCCTGACCAACCGAGATTGCCTAGACTATTTCGGGATTGGGCTCTTCGCCTTCTCGCAATTCCAGAGCCAGATTTGCGGGCCACATACCGCTGCCTCGACTTCCTCCCCAGAAAGCCAAGTGCAGCCTAACACCTCAGACTCTCCTATCTTTAGCATGCTATACAGGTCAGTGAACTTGAAACAGGAGCTGCTCAAAAGCACCCATGAATCACACCTGGAGTCTGCTATCAAGAAAAGGATAAGTGAATTCCTAAGCATCAGTGCAGATGACTATTGTGTAGTTCTGACCGCGAACAGGACAGCAGCCTTCAAACTGTTATCGGAATCATACCCATTTCATTCCTATAGAAAGCTGCTAACAGTATACGATCATTACAGCGAGGCAGTGGAGTCCATGACCAGTGGCGCGGTGAAGAGAGGAGCCAAAGCCATGGCAGCTGTGTTTTCCTGGCCAAGGCTAAGAATCAAGTCAACAAAGCTGAAGACCCTGCTCGTGTCCAAGACAAGGAAGATGAAGAAGGGGCTGTTTGTTTTCCAACTTCAGTCTAGAGTGACGGGCGCAAGATACTCGTACCAATGGATGCAAATAGCCCAGGAGAACGGTTGGCATGTACTGTTGGATGCATGTGCACTGGGGCCAAAGGACATGGACAGCTTAGGCCTTTCACTGCTTCAGCCTGATTTCCTCATTAGCTCCTTCTACAAGGTGTTTGGAGACGATCCCACTGGATTCGGGTGTCTGTTCGTCAAGAAAACAGCAATCTCAATCTTGGAAGACTCAAAAATGGCAGGTATTGTGTCCATTATACCAGCCAACAGATTCCTTCATCCAGTGGACGAGCCTACTGAATCTGAAAACGAAGACGAGCACGCACCCAACAAGCCAATTGACCTTCTTTCAGCTTCAGACATAAATACAGGCCAACTTAAACAAGACCAAGCAACAGACATTTCATCAAACAGTTGGTGTGCATTGGAAGGATACGAAATTGCTGAATCTCACAAAGACCGGACAAACCAGACTAAAACGAAGCAGGCAACGATCGAATTCAGGTGCCTAGATCACGTGGATTCGCTGGGTCTCACACTAATCAACACCAGGGGAAGGTACATCACAAACTGGCTCATCAACGCTCTCACCAAGCTATACCATCCAAATTCCGAAAAAGACATTCCCCTTGTGAGGATGTACGGCCCCAAGATCAAATTCGATAGGGGAGCAGCTCTCGCATTTAACGTGTTCGATTGGAAGGGGGATCGGATCGATCCCGTGCTCGTCCAGAAATTGGGCGACAGAAAGGGCATCACCCTCAGCCATGGCTTCTTGCACAACTTGTGGTTTCAGGGGAAGTACGAAGCGGAAAAGGGGAGAGTTTTGGAGAAGAGGAATCAGGGTTCCGGTGAATTAGGGTTGAAAGTGGTGACGGCTGCGCTTGGGTACTTGGTCAATTTTCAAGATGCGTACAGGCTTTGGGTTTTCATAGCTCAATTCCTGGATGCTGATTTTGTGGAGAAGGAGCGGTGGAGGTACTCTGCTCTTAATCTCAATACTGTCGAGATTTGATGAATTTGTGTTTCCGGTCACTACCCAAACGTTTGCTTTTGATTTACACTTGCAATTTCGAAAACATTATTTGCGCTGACACTCATCTGTGAAGATAAGTCATCCGTGTTAAATTCATACTTCATGTTTTTGATGAAAGGTATACGCGTGCTTATAACTGAACGATGATGCCAAGGTGCTAAGCAGATTTCCAACTGAGCAACAACATGAAGTAAAATATTACATCCATGTTACATTGTTCGGCTAGAACAGCTGATATGACACTATATATATACTTAAAACGATTAAACCTCTAAATTTAGTATCCATGTATTCATGATTGGACTCGTATAAGCAATGCTCTTGTCTTGACCAAAAAGAAAGATTAAGATGACTCTTGAATATAATAAACACAAATATGCCCGTAGCAATGCACTAATGTGAAGGAGAACAAAAGTGTGGGATGCTGTAACAATCAATTGGCAATCAAAATGGACTTTCAAAATGTTAATAGCATTGCTCCGAGTAGTTTACTAAACGAAAGAAAGAGTGGTAGACTCATCAAGCTTGACTATCATCAGAAGACAAATGAAAACCATACTCTGAAAAAAGAAGAAATAGGAGAAGAGTTGAATTGCAAAGATAGTGGAGGAGTCAAAGATTTGGAGAGCTCAAATGGGAGAGAAGATAAAGGCGAACATGTTGGAGCAATAGTGACGTGATCTTATCAATATCTTCAAAAATTGTAGAGTTTGTACAATGCTAAAAGGCCTATAAGGACACAACCAAAGGTCATAAAGGGACGCAAGGTAAATAACCGACACTAGACCACCACCAATCAAAGAAAGAGCATACAACCAAATCAACAACACAAGGCAAACGAGACATTTGGACCCAAAAGTTTGTGGCAAAGGTACACTTCTTGAAAGTATAGAGAATAAACAACCTTAGAAAAGAACAAAGAAAAAAACAACATATACCCACCTTATGATGCTTCAAACTATCAAGATAATGATGAACTGCTCGTAGGATATATGCTTGGCTTGATCGTTATTCGTTCTTGGTTGGGGTAAGGGATCTAATCGCTTTGAAACTCGAATCTCACAAACTTTAGTTTAAATGGATTGAATGCTCTTGGGTTTTGAATCTCATGAATCAATTTGCACTCAACTTTTAATCAACTCTATATTTGATCGCACAACCTAGATTCGATTAATCACCGCTTCTTAGTTCTTACTATCTTTAAGATGAAAGCTTCCTGCTCTCAATGGAAGAGACATAGCGTTTCTTTTCTACGTAAACCCTCATTTGCCTTGATTGAGGCTTCCATTCACGCAAACATACAATCATCCTTACAAAATAATAATAATTTATCTAAAGCTAATATATGAATATTCCATATGTAAATTATCCCAATAAACTCAAATTAAAAGTGCATAAAATAACCCACATGGAACCACGTAAAACTCTGATGAAAACGCTTGGAAAGATCTCCTCCACCGGGAGGTCATAACCTTGGTTAATTGTGGGCCTCCTGAACTTATAACTTTTTTTTAACCAGATCTCCAGACTAAAAAATGTTCCATTAAACCTCCCCGGCCAACTTACTAATTTTGTTTGATTGAACCCTATTGCTAACATGGCATAGCATGTGAAGAGAATGACCTCACGAGAGAATGAGCTAGCTAGATGAGAGAAAGCTCTCTATATTTGATTGATGTGAGTTAAGCTTTACAGAAAAGAAAAGGTTAGCTTATATACAACTTGTCTCAACTAGACCACCACGTATTAACTATATATAGTCAGCTGGGTCTAACTAGAGTTCTAACAAGAACGGATTAGTGAGCTAACTAGCTACATAAGGACAAAGTAGACAGTAAACCATTCTCATAGTGACAAATAGAGGGTGAAGGGTCTTTTTGATGGTTGGTATCCAAGAATAAAGAGCATTCGTTCCCGGGTGCACTTCGTTTAGGCTCTTGATGAAACATGGGCTTGGGATTCATATATGGGGCGGATGACATTTAGACTCTTTGTTTGTCCACATCCAAGAGCATAGAGAACACTCTTGGCTTTATAGGGACGTTATCAAGATCAAAAGGGCATGCATTTAGGGTCTTTGTTTGTCCACATCCATGAGTATTTTGTGAAGTTGACCCTTGGTTTATTAATGACTTGCATGTCGTTGCTTCATGTTGGGTTGATATACGTATTAATTTAATGTGTTGGAGACTTTTGGTCATTGTTGAATAAAATCGATATAGCTATTGAGATTGAGAGGCGGCAGATTTGACAAGGTGCACTACCCTGCTATTTGGCAACACCAATTCAAAGACGCCAATGGAGAAAAGTAAACGAATCGAATCATTAATATAAAAGATACAATCATACGTATATAACATCGTGTAAACGAATGTTCCAGACTTTGGAAATCGATGGGATCTTTTTTTGTAGTACGAATTGAATGATGTACATGAAAGGGGGTTTCCAGTTCCGAATCCATCTAGTTCTATACACTCGATCATATCATACCATATCATATACACTGGCCGGGTCATGCACTCATGCATAGCGCCTGCCTTGCTAGTATCGCAACAGCTTCCTGTTGGGGTTTGGGAGCGGGAGCGGGGTGATGATGCTGAGAATGAGGCCCGGATAGACGTCGTCGGGGTCGTTGATTTGGGGGTTGCGCTCCACGATGAAGGGATCCCCGCACTTGTCGCCGATGGTGTGCAGCGTCTCCCCCTCCCCGACCACGTATATCTCGTCGCACGCCGTCCCGCTGAGGAGGAAGAAGCTGAGCAGCACCAGCGCCCCTATCGCCGCCCAGTAACCCCACGTCGCCGCCTCTCCTACTCCCGCCCTCCACTTTTTCACCGCCATCCTTCTTCCCCTGCAGATTGCTTCACGTACGACGGTTTGTTCTGATTAACTAATCAAAATCAAGAGGGATGATGATTTTGGTTGGTGGGAGGGTGGTTTTCCTTCAGTTCAACATACGACCAGCTTCTTATATTTATACTACGGTATCTTGGATTGGAAGGGGAAAGTTCGTGGAGTTATTCAACGACGTGGAAGTTGGATTCATTCAACCACGTACGCACCCCCCTCAACAACAACCCCCGTGTTGTGTATTTGCTTCTCTGCTCTAGAACGAGGTTGTGGTCCCACACTTCCACATTTGTGCTTGTTTATTTTTTTTATTATCCCCCATTTTATAATTACCTTACTCCTTTTTATTTTTAAATAAAATTCCCACAAAATTGTTGACCATATATCATTGAGAAATTTTCTCGTATGTGACTTTCTCTAATATAATTCTATTTATTGATCTTATTCTCATGCCATATACTTTTTTTTTTTTTTTATCAAGCTAGGTTCTCATGCTATTTATTATACCACGTACAATCCTATATTCAATAAAAAAATCAGGGATTCACCTATCCATTCTTTGGGTCAAAGGTCGTGAGCATGAGCTATATATGACATGAATTTATGTAGATCCACTTCCAATTTCCATCTCCCATCCCAAAACAAGAATATGAAACATAACTACCATCAGAACGTAATCCTAACTGATTAACCAATAACCACAAGCTAGGAAGATCAAAGCCGGCTGCCCACTACCACGTTTGGTGAATCGGCCACACCCGGGCGGCTAGCCGGCGGCTCATGTGATCCTTTTCTGATACGGCACAAGCAGGTGAGGTGGCCTCAGGACCGACCCGGGAGGGGTCGAGCACGAGCACAGCGTCAGACGGGCTCTCAGGATCGACTGCGAGAGGAGTCACGCTCTCAGGATCGACCACCCTGGGGTCGAGCCTGAGAAGTACGTTCGCCCGATTCGAGAGAAGCGAATTCCGAAAAGATATCGGGATTGATTTGTTTTATTTTTAAACAACATTTATTAGGGTTTTTCATGTTACCGTTTAATGGAATAGCCGTTATCGGTCTTCTCGGGTTTCTTTTAGGGTGATTCTTTCCCCGAGTCGCTTTTTATTGAATCATCCTTGGACTGTATAAATACCCTCCTCGCTATCAGGGGAATTCATTCAGAAATACAAGTTTATTTTCAGCCCTAATTTAGTGTTCTCCCTAGTTCAGCGTTAGGGTCCTAAGCAGGTCCTTAACAACTGGTGCTTTCATCTACGAACGCCATGACCAACACCTCGGCGCCCGAGACGTCGACCGTCACACCGGCGGCGCACGCCTCTCTTGCCGACACGGTCGCGAAGTTGCAGGATATGGTTTTGCAGTTGACGGACGACAGGCAACGGGACACGACCCGCCTCGACGACTTGACGGCGACTGTCCACCACAACTCCCAACCGCACGTCTCCGGAGGTCCGCCGGCCGCCGCCCCGTTTAGCGCATCGCAAGCCCTAGGGTCGTTCGCGCCCGCAAACCCTAGTGGCGGGTTCAGCGTGCCGCTGCCGTCCGTTGTCAACCCGCTCGTCATCCAGGCGAGCGCCCCGCTCCCGTCCGCCGCCTTCTCGGCTCCACCGGCCTGCGCCCAATCCGCCGGTTTCGTTGCTGGCGGCGGGTTCTCACCGCACGCAGGGCTTCCCACGTTCCTCACGTCCTCCACCGGATTCGGGGGCCCCTCACCGTCGTTCCCGCACACCGGTGATAGCTATGGGCCGCCGAGTGCGACCCCCTCCCCGTACACTGCCCCGCTGACCACCTTGGGCGGCTGCCTACCTCCGCCTCAGTCCGGCCTGGGCGCATACCCCGGCCAACTCGGCTTTGGTTTTCCTCAGCACACCGACGGACTTTATGGCGCACACTTTCGCGCACCGCAAGGCCATGACTCCCAGCTTCGGATCCGCGTTGACGCGCCTCGCTTCAACGGATCCGACGCTCAAGGTTGGATCTTTCGCATTCAGTCTTTCTTTGATTATTATAATACTGCCGACTATGATCGTCTTCGTCTTGTTGGCATGTTTATTGATCACCCGGCTTCGGATTGGTATCGCTATCAACGCCTAAATCGGATGGGAGAGACGTGGCAATCCTTCTTACAAGCGGATCTACAGCGTTTTGATCCCACGTACTATGAGGACTACTTCGGTCTCCTTTCCAAGCTTCAGCAGCGTACATCTATTCATGAGTACCAATCTGAGTTCGAGGCGCTGCTCCACAAGGTTCGGAATGTTCCCGAACACATGCTGATATCTATGTTCACGTCCGGCTTGAAGCAACCGGTGCAACGCGATTTGCGGTTACGGAACCCGACGTCCCTGCCGCAAGCGTTCGCCCTAGCCAAGGAGTTGGCGGCGTCCTTCGCCGAGACAGCAGCGGCGTCCACCGGCTCCCGTCGACCATGGCAGCCGAACGCCTACAAGGCCACCCCGTCCCTGCCCTGGTCGACGTCCTCAGCACCGGCACACACGGCATCGCCTTCACCAGGAGTGCACACTCCCGCCAACCCTCCCGGTAATTACTCTAATCTCCCAATTCGCCGTCTTTCTAAAGCTGAGCGTGACGAACGTACTAAGAAAGGTTTATGTTTCAATTGTGACGAGAAATACACCCGGGGACACCGCTGCACTCCACGCTTTCTGGTTGTGCTCAGTTGTGATGAGGATGATGAGGGCGACTGTCAGGAGGAGGAGCCAGACGAGACAGTAGTGGCTGCTGATATCTCCTACATTCATTCTATGGAGGGCTTACCGAACCCGCGTGCGCTTCGCATGCCTGGCACTATCAGAGACACACAGGTTCAGGTTCTGATTGATGGGGGCAGTACCCATAATTTCATTCACCCTAGCATTGCAGAGAAGCTACAGCTGCCACTTACAGCAGTAACGCCATTTCGAGTATTTGTGGGCAATGGTGCATATCTTCTTTGCGGACATCAGTGCACCGCTACAGTTCTTGAGTTACAGGGCTATTCGTTCTCTGTGGATCTCTTTGTTCTGGCTGTACATGGTCCTCAGGTGGTGCTGGGTGTTCAGTGGCTACAGACCTTGGGCGTTATTGCCCAGGACTATGCTAGGTTGACAATGCGTTTCTCATGGGAAGGTAAAGAGGTCTTCTTGCAGGGTGCCAGACCATCTCCGAAACAGATTTCCGGGCATGAGCTTCATTTATCATGGGCGGCAGAATCAGTTTCTGAGTTCTATGAGGTCGTGCGTGTGCCAGAGTCCCCACCCGCGGGTCCTGTAGACATTCCGGATGACATTCCTGCGCCCATACGCGCCGTGCTGGAGCGCCATCGGGCCGTCTTCGCCGTTCCGGGTGATTTACCGCCGCCTAGGTTATGGGACCATCACATTCATGTTCATCCAGGGTCCAAGCCAATCAATGTCAGGCCTTACCGTTATCCGTACTTTCAGATGACGGAAATAGAGCGTCAGGTTCAGGGAATGCTAGATCAGGGTATCATTCGGCCTAGCACGAGTCCATTCTCTTCACCGGCTCTCTTGGTCAAGAAGAAGGACGGCACCTTCAGGTTTTGCATTGATTACAGAGCATTGAATGGCATTACAGTAGCTGATAAGTTCCCTATTCCCACAGCAGATGAGTTGTTTGACGAGCTGGGCCGTGCAGTGGTTTTCACTAAGCTTGATCTTCGATCCGGCTACCATCAGATCCGGATGCATGAGGCCGATATCTACAAGACGGCCTTTCGTACCCACGACGGCCATTTTGAGTTCTTGGTAATGCCCTTTGGACTGACGAACGCACCATCCACCTTCCAGGCTGCGATGAACAGCATTTTTGCTCGCTTCAGGCGTGCGTTCGTGATTGTCTTCTTTGACGATATCCTCGTCTACAGCTCTTCCCTGACGGACCATGCGCATCACCTAGACGTGGTCCTCCGTACCCTACATGACAATAATTTCTTCGTCAAGGGCTCCAAGTGTTCATTCGCTACACCTCGGGTGGAGTACTTAGGCCATATTGTGACACAGGGCACATTGGTAGCGGATCCAGCGAAACTGGCAGCAATGTCTGAGTGGCCGATTCCGAAATCTGTTAAGCAGCTCAGGGGCTTCCTCGGTTTGACAGGGTATTACCGGAAGTTCATCAGGCACTATTCTATGTTGGCTGCCCCATTGACGGATTTGTTAAAAAAGGAGAAATTTGTGTGGTCTTCAGAGGCACAGGCGGCTTTTGAGAAGCTGAAGACTACAATGATGTCCCCTCCTGTCCTCCAACTACCAGACTTTGACAAGGAGTTTGTTTTGGAGACAGACGCGTCAGATGAGGGCGTAGGGGCAGTGTTGATGCAGGAGGACCGCCCGCTCACCTTTTTCAGTCAGAAGTTGGGAATCCGGCGCAAGGGCTCTTTAGCATATCACCGGGAGTTGTTCGCCATCGTCTCAGCTGTTCAGAAATGGCGGCAATACTTGCTGGACCGAGAGTTCCTGATTCGGAGTGATCAGAAGAGTCTCAAGGAACTCCTTACACAGGTCATTCAGACGCCGGATCGGCAATTCTTCATGCGGAAGTTGATGGGCTATAAATTTCGCATTGAGTACAAATCCGGCGCAAGCAACCGAGTGGCGGATGCTCTCTCTAGATGCATGATTGACGACACCAGCTCGTTGCGTCAGTTTATGTCCATGGCAGCTCCGCTTCCGACACTCCTGCAGCGTGTGCGCAGTGAGAATGCGCAGCTTGATGACTTGAAGTCGTGGCACCAGGCCGCGGCTACAGGGACGCTTCCTGCACCATTTCAGGTACATGACGGTATTCTATACTACGGCACTCGTTTGGTGATAGGGTCGGCTTCACCGCTGAAAGCTGACATCCTGGCCGAGTTTCATTCCACACCGTCGGCAAGCCATCCGGGCATTGACCGCACTTTTCGTAGAGTGGCCACGGTTTTCTACTGGACAGGGATGCGTAAGGATGTCAAGCGTTTTGTAGATGCTTGTGTGGTTTGTCAGTCCACCAAGTACAGCACCCAGAAACCTGCAGGCCTATTACAGCCCCTACCGGTTCCCCAGCAGGCTTGGGACGAGGTGTCCATGGACTTCATTACAGGGCTACCTCCTTCCCGGGGCTACACGACTATCCTGGTGGTGGTCGATCGTCTGTCCAAGTACTGTCACTTCGGCGCACTTGGCCCTTCCTATGACGCGCCCAAGGTCGCATCGGTGTTTGTTGAGATCGTCGTGAGGCACCATGGGATTCCCGCAGTCATTCTTTCAGACAGGGACCCGGTCTTTCGTGCGGCATTTTGGGCCGATTTGCACCGTCTCAGTGGTACTAAATTGCATTACACTTCTGCTTATCACCCACAGTCAGATGGACAGACTGAAGTCAAGAATAGGGGGCTGGAGCAATATTTACGAGCTATCACTCAGGATAGACCCAGGCGTTGGGCTGATTACTTGCCCTGGGCGGAACTCGCACTGAATTCCATGTTCCATGAGGGTCTAAGGATGTCGCCTTTGTTGGGACGCTATCAAGGACGCTTGCGTACTTGTTAGTGTACCACACAACCGTCCCTTAGTTTTGATATGACAAACTCACTTTGATTCTAATAAAGTTGTCCAAGTGTTCAGGAACGCCAGTGACCAAAAGGACAACAAGTGTGTATGGGCATCCCATAAGCTTAGGGACGCTAGCTGACAGGAAGTAAGGACCAGCTAGAGACTACTTGAGCAAGGACGGAGTCCCAAGCAAGTAGGAACGCAAGAAAGGAGTCCTTACTCACTAGCCGACAAGATGACATCACTCGACAATGTTTGATCATCCAAGGACACGTGGAGACCGATCCTGTAGCGGAGTCCAACACTACGTGGCGGACGATCCTGTTGCAAAGTCCATCAACACGTGGCGGCCGATCCTGTAGTGGAGTTCATCATACACAGCTGGATACAGGAAGCTTCCTCATCACCGCCCTACTACGTGGAGGAAGATCCTGTAGCCACGTCCACGAAGGGCATGATCGTCCCAGTGAAAAGACGCCCTTCCCAAGTCCTATAAATAGCCCCAAGGCATTTATTGTGACGCTAACGCTTTCAGAGAATATTCAGAGAGAATCAAAGGAAAGCGACTCACTCAAGAACACGAAGAACTAACTCAAGAACTCTAGAACAGTGCTAGAACTTGTGTTAGATCGAGTGAGATTTTGCACCCCAACCACAAAACAGTTTGTAATCAGAGAAACCAAAGAGAGAGAGAGAGAGAACGTTCTGCGAAGTACTGCAGAACGTAGGAATAGAGTCCTTTAGTAGATTGAACAAGCTTTAGTTGTAGGCTTAAAGGAGTCCTTTACAAGTGAACTTAGGGAAAAGCTAAGTGTCAGAGAACTGTAAAGACTCGCCAGTACAACTGTAAGAACGTTCAATATAAAGGAAAGAACTATTCAAAAATCCTCCAAGGAGGTAGAGGTTTACACTCAAGGACTACTTGGTCTTGAGTGGTTCCTCTATAATTCACTGCGTTCATTTATTACCTGTTTAGTACTTTATTCCGCTGCATACATCAAGGACGCCCCTACACCTCGTAGGGACGCCTGACCAAAGGACGCCTTTACCAAAGTAAAGAGCGTTCCTCAGTACTTACGATCCAACAATTGGTATCAGAGCAGGCGCTCTAGATTCTTACTGAGTTGCAAGTAAAAATGGACATAGAACCTATAGGAATCTCCTTTGTGAAGCCTCCGCGCCTGACGGACGGCAATTTCAACCGCTGGAAGATTAGATTTGAGAACTTTGTAAGGAGTCAGAACTATCAGTGCTGGAAAGTGATCATGAAAGGCGACCTTGCCGTTCCTACTGACAAGAAGGATAAAGAGGACGAGTGGGGTCCTGATGAATTCAAGTTGATGGAAACAAATGCAAAGGCTATTTGCTTCCTTCAAGCGTC
Organism: Polygonum maritimum; assembly: GCA_963924305.1. Taxonomy (NCBI): domain Eukaryota; kingdom Viridiplantae; phylum Streptophyta; class Magnoliopsida; order Caryophyllales; family Polygonaceae; genus Polygonum; species Polygonum maritimum. The sequence continues at coordinate 12,324,800 of OZ002730.1, read as the reverse complement.
TCTTTGTGAAAGGGACGCCACCAGAATTAGCAATTTGGCAACTGCCAAACTACAGTGGGAAGCTCTTGAAAAATTCCACGTAGGAACTGCTGAGATGAGGGAAGACGTTCAGCTTGAAATCAAGAGAGAGTTCTATGCTTTCAGAATGCTACCCAACGAAACTGTCAATGACTATTCATACCACTTTGAGCAACTTGTTACCAAGATGAGGAACTTAGGCATTCCCGAAGCTGAAGTTTCAATGAGAAACAGAGTTCAAGTGGTTATTGATGGTCTAACAGGAAAGTGGAACTTTGATAGAACCACGTTCTAAGAGAATACAGCTAACAAGACTCTCGATATGGAAGAGATCTACGGGAAGCTAAGAGGATATGAAGCACGAAGGAACTCCGATTTAGCTGAGCTAGCAAAGAATCCTCAAACAGATATAGCACTGATAACATCAATACCAGAGTACGCTGAGTATCTTCGTCGTCAACAAGAACTTGCTTTATTGATAGAGGCCAACAAAAATGAGAACCGTGAGAAGATGCGCGTTCAAGCGTTGAGAGAGAAGGAAAGCAAATCTAAGGAACAACTTGATGAAGAAGAAGAACTTGCTCTTTTTCACAAAGTACTTCGTTCTTATGGCAAAAGGAACAAATATTTCAACAAACACAAGATGCCCAAGAAAGAAAGTCCCAAGTACACTGAAGCAGAAATGAAAGAACTTACCTGTTACAAATGTAACAAGAAAGGACACTTTGCTAAAAAATGTACAACGGGAATGTCCTCAAAGGAGATGAAGACAAAAGCCCTCATTGGAGCGTTCGCATCTGCATGGGATAACGTCAGTTCTGATGATGAAGAACCTGATGAACAAGAGGCATACATAGCTCTTGAGGACGCCTCTGATAATGAACAAGTAGCATACATGGCTATGGAGGACGTCGAAGTTGTTGAGGAGGACGCTCCGAAATCTGAAAATGAGGTAACCCGTGAGTCTATGATGAGTTCTTTAGAAAATTGTTCCAAGTCCAAGCTTATTAAACTCATTGGAAAAATCATGGATGAAAGTGTGATCATGCAAAATAGAATGGATGAACTGGAACTTGAAAATGAAAATATTGTGGTTGAATGTGAAAACTGTAGTTCCATGACCATTCATCTAGAGTCTTCATGTGAAGAAACTAAATCTCTGAAAACTGAAATTATGTGTCTTAAACTTGAGAACGCTAAGCTCAGGGAAGAAGTGAAAGTGTTGGGTAAGAGTCCCATGGTAGAAGAAGTTAGACCTATGGTCTTTGTCCCAGCCAAAAGGGGACTAGGCTATGAATCTGACACTAAGAACTCTCTTCCTAGCGACTTTGAGGCAAGCAAAACTTCAGAACTTGAACTTGAACGGGAGAAAACTAAGAATCTTCTTGAGCGAATTAGAGTCCTAGAAAGTGGAGAGTTAGGTCAAGAGGACTACTACACTAACTCCACAAGTCATAGGATCTACAAGAAAATTGCTAAGGGGGAAGGTTCTAAAGTTTGTAACCCTGAAAAGATGAAGAAGAACAAAATCCAGCGTCCCAATAAGAAGTACTATCTCGGTACTTACTATAGGACGTGTTGGAACTGTGGACAAGGAGACCACTTTAAATATGATTGTGTAAAACTGAAGGAAGACATTGAAAGTGGTAAAGCTGCTAGGACTAACATTGAGAATAATAAGTCCGTTCCTAAAGCTAACACTAGGCGTCCTAGACGTTCTAGGAGTTCTTTCCGCAAGCATGCTATTTCAAATGATGTGAATATAAATGACTACATGCCAGAACCAGAGTTCTATTATTGCAACGAACCAGGTAAGGAACACCTTGCCTGGGTCGCCAAACACTAACTTTGTTTTGGCAGGTGGAAGTGAGGGGACGCCCATGGATCATTGATAGCGGCGCCTCAAATCATATGACAGGAAGCCAGATCCATCTCACTTCTATCCAAAGTAGTGTCACGGGAGGAACTGTCTCGTTTGGCAACAAGGGCAAGGGAAAGATCAAAGGGACGGGAACTGCTATTCTTAATGCGTCCATCAAAGCATCAAATGTCAGTCTTGTTGAAGGACTTGGCTTCAATCTTCTTAGCATCTCTCAAATGTGTGATCAAGGTGAAAACCTAGTCACATTTGATTCAAAGGAGTGCCTTGTTATCAACAAAAAATCAAACAAGGTTGTTCTCAAAGGAGTACGCCAGAACAATGTCTACATCTTCAACCAGGAGTTCAAGCCTAAATCAGAGTTGTGCCTATCTGCTTCAAAGGAGGACGCTGACCTCTGGCATCGCCGTCTTGGCCATGCTGGACCAAGCACAATCCTTAAGTTACATCAAAGAAATCTTGTGAAAGGACTTCCCCGGATTGACCCTGAGAATGTTGAACAGTGTGAAGCCTGTATCAAAGGGAAGCAAACAAGAACGTCCTTCAAGGCTAAAAATGAAGTAAGTACGAAGAAGCCTCTGGAACTTCTTCATATGGATCTTTGTGGACCAATGAAGACGCAGAGCTACGGTGGAAAGAGGTACATTTACGTTCTCGTAGATGATTTTTCTCGATTCACTTGGGTTCTTTTCTTAGTGTCAAAAGCAGATTGTTTCAATGCGTTCAAAGTCTTCATCAAACAAGTGGAAGTTGCCCTGAAGACGCCTCTCAAAGCTCTAAGATCAGACCATGGGACGGAGTTCCAGAACTCGGAGTTCCTGGCCTACTGTGATCAACATGGAGTCTCTCACAACTTCTCAGCTCCAAGAACTCCTCAACAAAATGGAGTCGTTGAAAGAAAGAATAGGACGTTGGAGGATATGGCAAGGACTATGCTTTTAGCAAAAAACGTCCCTAAGTATTTCTAGGCAGAAGCTGTTGCTACAGCTTGCTATATTATCAATCGTGCCATGATCCGTCCATTATTGAAGAAGACGTCCTATGAGTTGTTGAATGGAAGGAAGCCTCGCATCGACTATCTCAGAGTTTTTGGGTGTAAGTGTTTCATCCACAACAACGACAAAGAACGACTTGGAAAGTTTGATGCAAGGAGTGATGAAGCCATATTTCTTGGATACTCCCTCACAAGCAAAGCATATAGAGTTTTCAACAAAAGGACTCTAAAGCTTGAGGAGAGTATTCATGTTGTGTTCAAAGAGAGTTCTTCTCACAGAGAAAAACAAAGTAAGAAAGAACGCTCTTCCTCACAACAGCAGGACGACTCTGAAGACGAAGTTGAAGATTGGTCCTCAAGAAAATACTATGTAGCTAAGGACGCTTCTCCAAATCCTGAAGAAGTCTCAGTGGACGCTCCTAGTGTTGTTCAAGGAGTTCCCTCTCGAAGTGAATCTCCAGTTCAACAAGATGTAGCTGAATCAAGTCAACAAGGCGAGCAAAGTCAAGGTGTGGACGCTCTCACTGAGGGGGAACACACTGAGGACTATGCTCAAGGCGATAGTGATGATTCTGATGGAGACATTGATCCAAGATTTGTTCAGCTATTCCAAAGGGAGTCCCGCTTCTCTAGGGACCACCCAACTACTCAGATTATCTCAGATCCTTCTCAAGGAGTTCAAACCAGGTCAGCTGCAAGCAAGTCCCAGAGTGCAAATTTAGCTTTTTGTGCTTTCAATGCCTTTGTCTCTATGGTGGAACCAAAGAACATCAAGGAAGCACTCTAGGACGCTGACTGGATTCAAGCAATGCAAGAAGAACTTAATCAGTTTGAAAGGAACAAAGTTTGGTCCCTCGTCCCACGTCCCAAAGGCAAAAACATTATAGGGACGCGTTGGGTGTTCAGAAATAAACTTGATGAGAGTGGACGTGTGTCAAGGAACAAGGCAAGACTGGTGGCTCAAGGATTCAAGCAAGAGGAAGGCATAGACTATGATGAGACCTTTGCTCCTGTTGCTCGAATTGAGGCCGTTCGTCTTCTTATTGCCTTCGCCGCTCACAAAGGATTCAAGTTATTTCAAATGGACGTCAAAACTGCCTTTCTCAATGGAAAACTCAAGGAGGAAGTGTATGTTGCTCAGCCCCCTGGCATTGAGGACGCCTCTCACCAGACCATGTGTACTACTTAGACAAAGCTCTTTACGGACTCAAGCAAGCCCCTCATGCATGGTACGACAGGTTTGCGTCCTTTCTCTTGTCTCATAAGTACATAAGAGGTTCAATTGATAAAACTTTGTTCATTAAGAAAGTTCACAAGGACATTTTGATTGCCCAAGTCTATGTTGATGATATAGTCTTTGGTAGTACTAACATGAAACTTGTAGATGAGTTCAAGTCCTTAATGAGTAGTGAGTTTGAGATGTCCCTCATTGGAGAACTAAATTTCTTCTTGGGACTCCAAATCAACCAACTCAAGGACGGGACGCGCATTCATCAACAAAAGTACGTACGTGAAATGCTTGAAAAATACAAGATGAACGCGTCCAAGCCAGTTGCTACTCCCTGTTCTCCAAACTCGCGTCTTTACGCAGATGAACAAGGGAAGGACGTTGATCAAAAACTCTATCGAGGGATGATTGGTTCTTTGCTCTATTTGACCGCAAGTCGTCCCGACATCATGTTTGCCGTTTGCTTGTGTGCACGCTTCCAAGCCAATCCAAAGGAGTCCCACATGAAGGAAGTCAAGCGAATCTTTCGCTATCTCAAGGGACGCGATGATATTTGTCTTTGGTACCCAAGGAAGACGTCCTTCAAGCTTGTTGGCTACTCGGACACTGATTATGCTGGTCATGTGATTGATAGAAAAAGCACTTCAGGAATGGCACAGTTCCTTGGTTCATGCTTAGTCTCTTGGGGATCTAAGAAACAGAACTCTATGGTGCTTTCAACTGCGGAAGCCGAGTACGTTGCTGCTGCCTCGTGCTGTTCACAAGTTATCTGGATCAAATATCAACTCGAGGACTACGGTATCAATCTTGAAACTATTCCTATTCGTTGTGATAACACGAGTGCTATTGAAATCTCTAAGAATCCTGTTTTTCATTCACGCACAAAGCATATTCATATAAGGCATCATTTCTTGCGTGACAACGTTGAACTAGGACTCATTAGTATGGAGCATGTTAGAACGGAAGACCAAATAGTTGATATTTTCACTAAGGCACTTGATAGGCGTCCCTTTGAGCATCTCAGGTTGCTCCTAGGGATGATAACTTTTAAGTAGCAAGTCCCGTTCTACTATTCTCTCAATGATTGGCTATGTTTAGTAGATTCCAAGTGTTTAATGACTGTTATGCTTTGAATTCATATTTGCAAGGACGCTAGTCTAAAACTTCATGTGTTTGCTACTTTGGAACGCCATTCAAATTTTCTCTATTGTGTCTTGAAAAGAGTATCCCTGATCACCCAACCCTCATTATAAGCCGAAATGATGGGAACTCTAAGCTTACCCTAGCCGAGAACTCCGCAAAAGCGTCCTATGAGCTTCATATTTTTCTTTCACGGGACGTACTTGCTTTGTTCTCAAATGGTTCGAAAGGTGATCACAAGGACGGTTGAACTGGTTAATGGTTTGCTTGAAGAGGTGAACTTTGCTAAGTATGGGAGAACGCTCAGTGCTTGTAAGAGAGGACGCCAGTTCAGTTTTGAGAAGAAGTTCAAGTGTCAGAAATTTTGAACTTTTGAAAGGGCAAACAGTGACCGTTTTACTTGCTCAACTCTTAAGGGGGAAGTTTTGCCACGTGTAGCACAGAAAATCAGTGTTATTTACAGTTTGTGCCACCGCTTCCTCTATATAAGGCAGTAACAGTCGCTATCAAAAATTTATTGCTCTCAACCACTTCCTCGCTCTCAAATTTGCTCTGCCCTCTCTCTAGAACTCCGACGACTTTCTCACTCTACAAGTCATCAGAATCATGTCTAAGCTTCTAGGGAACGTTGCCGGATCTTCTACCGGCGGTAAGAGAAGACGGTTGGTGAAGTCCCACACTATAGAGAAGCCCAAACCGCTTGTTCTCAATGAATCTCTAGTGGACTTCATCAACAAGAAGCCAAAAACTTTGTACATGTTGATACGGGAACGCATGGACAGGCCGGAAGTCAAAAGGGACGCCGTCAAAACAAGAAATTATGAGAAGTTCATCGAACGCTTCGTCATCCACGGCCTCCACAAAATCAACTATCATGACTTGCCTGGCCGGATGGAGGACGTGCTCTTCTTCTCGCAATACGGTGGTGAGAATCTTGCTCCCTTACTCGATCTCATTCCCGACATGCATAACGCCGTCCTACCTAACTTCCCCATGTACCCCAAAGACTCCCCCGCCTATAAAATGTTACAAAAAAGGCTACCCAGTCCTTCTCCCCCACCTCCTCAAATTCCCACCGTCACATCCAAGAAGCTCCTCAAACGTCCAGCTCCATCGTCCCCTCTCTCTAAATCCTCCAAACCCACCGAAATTGTGGACAAGTTTCCACCCCATTTAAAGGAGGGACGCTCCAAAAAGACCCATGACCCAAGGCCCCTCAAAAAGGCCAAGTCGTCAAGCGTCCCCTCCTCCACAAAAGGCCCCTCCAAACTTTCAAAGCAATCCACTCCTCCTCCTCCTCAAAAGGCCATTCAAATCAAACAACTCCCAACACCTCCACCGTCCCCTAAGCCTTCAAACGAAAACGCTCTAATTCCATTCTGCCCCTCTCTAATAAACTTCGCCCAATTCCCCTCCGCCCCTGCCCACATTTCCCCACCAAAGGACCCCGAGACTCCCCGGTCCCGCCGTCCTTCATCCGAAAGTGGTCCAGAGGACGTCGAGAAACGTCCAGCGCTTGAGCACACATTTAAACGCCGCAAAGTCGGTGAATCTCCCAAGGTGCTACTGGTCCAAGCAGCTACAGAGCCGGAGCACATCTCCACCTCCAGTTCCTCCTCATCAAGCTCCTCTTCAAATAGCAAACAAGGAACGCCTGCCGGTGAGTCCTCACCCTTTGTTGATATAACTGGGGACTCCAACGACGAGGCAGAAGGTGTTGAAAGTGCTCCTGCTGCAAAAGAGGCAGTTGATATTGCGGTTGCTGAGGACGCTGGCGAGCACCAGGTCGCTCACAAGGACGCCGAGCCTACACTATCGGATGAGCTCGAGCGTGATGCACAAGAAATCCCACCCTACAACCAATCCCTTCCCCTCCTCAATCCCCTCCCAACTCCTCAAGAAAACCCCTCCCCCACAATCCAAACAGAATCCCACCATGTCCCTGCGGACGCTGAGCCTCCAACTGAAAATCAAGAACAAGTTCAGGACGCTGGGGACACGTCCCAAGGCAGAGCTTCCTCCGATGCCGATCATGCCACAGCTGGTGGTAATAATGAAAATGCACAAGGCACTGAGGACGCTGCTGGCCCGGACGATTCTAAGAACGAGTCCGAGAACAGTGCTGATGAAAGTTCAGATGATGAGGACTCTGAGTCGCCAAAAGGCAAAAAGAAGCGCAAGGACGATGGCGCAACTGTCAACGTTCTAGGCCCCTTAGTCTATTCTGAGCAATGGCTTGCCTCCTTCACCAAGGAAAAAGAAGTTCTGGAGTTTCCTGAGCTTCTCAGATTTCAAGGATGGCTGAACGTCGGACCTGCCCCTTCTGAAGTTGACAAAGAACAGGTCCGAGCGTTCTACAAAAGCTTGCGCTACAAGTCCAAGGACAGCTCTCTCCATTTCAAGATAGAGGACGAGAAAGCCTTTGTCAATGAACGCCAAGTCCGTACTTTCATGGGACTGAGCACTCAAAGGCCTCCGTCCAACGCACTAAGCTCTCTTCTAGAGAACGGCTTTGAGCTGACAGAGGACGAAGAAGTTGCTATGATTGAAAGAGTGTTCCAAGGTAAAAGACCCTATGGACTTGACAGGGTGGCTCACGTGTTGAGCAAAGTCGGCGCCATTGCACATTACTTTATCTGCCGCGCCGTCCTTCCCAGGCAAGAGAAGCGTTCTATAGTTCAAACGCATGACATCATATTAATAGACGCCTTTCTCGAACGCCGTCCCATCAATCTTGCCAGAATTGCAATGCAACATATGGCTAAGTGTGGGAGGAAGCGACATGCTTTGCCATACCCTGGGCTAGTCAAGCTAATCCTAAAGTCCCAAAACGCTTATGATGAGTCTGCTCCTACTGAATTGCTGGGACTCAACTGGGATCAAAAGAAAGGACTGCTCAAGATAAGGCACAATGAGGAACTACCCTCAATAAAGAAGCAGTTAGAGGCTGAAGCTGAGGAAGCCAGGAAAAGAGCAGAGCAAGAACGCCTAGCAGCTGAAGCTGAACAGGAACGCCTTGCCTCTCTACATCAAGAGCCCCTCAATGAAGAAGAGCAAGCTGTGAATTTTGACGTTCTTGATCAGATGTTAATGGCCTCTTCACCTCCTTCCTTGCCTCACATGGACGCTCCTTCCTCCAGCTCTGGTCCAGCGCCTATTCCTGCCCCAGCAAATCCCGAACAACATCCTCCGGCAGAACTCATGGGTGCTATTCTTCACAACCAGTGCCTGATCTTAAATTCTCTCAAAGACTTATCTTCGGCATTCACCAAGTCGGCTGAACTTCAAGAGAAGCTTCTCAAGTTCTACCAAGATCAAAGCCGTCCTTAGTGATCGTCGTCCTCAACCCCTTTATGCCTAAATTGTTTTGCTTTTGCTTCTTTTATCTTTCAAACAATTTGGTCTGTAATGACACGTACTCTCTTTTGTTTGAATGGCAATTACATGGTTTGCTTGCATTGTGTTTGTTTAAGCGTTCCACTGCTTATAGTTGTGTGTTTATGCTAACGTCCTTATCACTTGTTATCCTTTTCGATGATGCCAAAAGGGGGAAGTGTAGTTTTGCAGAGATGCGCTATAAATTAGTTATCTAGAATAAGCAAGTGTTTAGGGGGAACTATTAAGTGAAAGGTCTAAAGAACGCTCATGCTAGAATAATAGAGGACGCTTAGAAAGTTCTCTAGGACGCGACTCTCTCCTTAAAATCCAAATGTTAGAGAATCAAAGAATGAAAACTTGTGCTTATTGAAATTTCTCTAAGCATTAGAGGACGCTTCTAAGTTTTCATGCATACTAAGTTCCAATGTCAAAACTTTTTGCTGAAGAGTTTGTCATCATCAAAAAGGGGGAAATTGTTGGGACGCTATCAAGGACGCTTGCGTACTTGTTAGTGTACCACACAACCGTCCCTTAGTTTTGATATGACAAACTCACTTTGATTCTAATAAAGTTGTCCAAGTGTTCAGGAACGCCAGTGACCAAAAGGACAACAAGTGTGTATGGGCGTCCCATAAGCTTAGGGACGCTAGCTGACAGGAAGTAAGGACCAGCTAGAGACTACTTGAGCAAGGACGGAGTCCCAAGCAAGTAGAAACGCAAGAAAGGAGTCCTTACTCACTAGCCGATAGGATGACATCACTCGACAATGTTTGATCATCCAAGGACACGTGGAGACCGATCCTGTAGCGGAGTCCAACACTACGTGGCGGACGATCCTGTTGCAGAGTCCATCAACACGTGGCGGCCGATCCTGTAGCGGAGTTCATCATACACAGCTGGATACAGGAAGCTTCCTCATCACCGCCCTACTACGTGGAGGAAGATCCTGTAGCCACGTCCACGAAGGGCATGATCGTCCCAGTGAAAAGACGCCCTTCCCAAGTCCTATAAATAGCCCCAAGGCATTTATTGTGACGCTAACGCTTTCAGAGAATATTCAGAGAGAATCAAAGGAAAGCTACTCACTCAAGAACACGAAGAACTAACTCAAGAACTCTAGAACAGTGCTAGAACTTGTGTTAGATCGAGTGAGATTTTGCACCCCAACCACAAAACAGTTTGTAATCAGAGAAACCAAAGAGAGAGAGAGAACGTTCTGCGAAGTACTGCAGAATGTAGGAATAGAGTCCTTTAGTAGATTGAACAAGCTTTAGTTGTAGGCTTAAAGGAGTCCTTTACAAGTGAACTTAGGGAAAAGCTAAGTGTCAGAGAACTGTAAAGACTCGCCAGTACAACTGTAAGAACGTTCAATATAAAGGAAAGAACTATTCAAAAATCCTCCAAGGAGGTAGAGGTTTACACTCAAGGACTACTTGGTCTTGAGTGGTTCCTCTATAATTCACTGCGTTCATTTATTACCTGTTTAGTACTTTATTCCGCTGCATACATCAAGGACGCCCCTACACCTCGTAGGGACGCCTGGTAAAGAGCGTTCCTCAGTACTTACGATCCAACAGCCTTTCAAGGCGTTGTATGGGCGTGAGGCGCCACCATTGGTACGTGTCACTCTTCCGACTGGACCGCCTTCACCCGCCACCATGGCCATCCGGGACCGCGAGCAGATGATAGAATTGATTCGGTCCAATTTAGTTAAGATGCAGCAGCGCATGGCGTCTCAAGCTAATCGCCATCGTCGGGAAGTTGAATTCAAAGTCGGTGATGAGGTTCTTCTTAAGCTTCAACCTTACCGGCAACACTCTGTGGCTCGACCTTTGTCAGCAAAGTTAGCTCGCCGCTTTTATGGACCATTTCGCATCATTGAACGGGTTGGGCCAGTGGCGTATCGCCTGCAGCTACCTGAGTCGGCACGAATCCATAACGTGTTCCATGTCTCCTTGCTTCGTCCTTTCATCACGGACGGATCCAAGGTTGTGCCAGCGACGTTGCCTTCTACATTCTTGCAGGGCCGACCGGTATCCCACCCTTTGCGTGCCATTGCGGCGCGTGATGTTTTGGTTGCAGGTAACGCTCGAACCGAATGGCTTATTGAGTGGGCCGATGGAGCCGCACCTTCCTGGGAGCCGACCGATCAGCTTCGCCTTTCATTTCCGGACTTACGGCTTGAGGGCAAGCCTGATTTGATCGGGGGGAGATTGATACGGCACAAGCAGGTGAGGTGGCCTCAAGACCGACCCGGGAGGGGTCGAGCACGAGCACAGCGTCAGACGGGCTCTCAGGATCGACCGCGAGAGGAGTCACGCTCTCAGGATCGACCCCCACTGGGTCGAGATCGACCCCCCCTGGGGTCGAGCCTGAGAAGTACGTTCGCCCGATTCGAGAGAAGCGAATTCCGAAAAGATATCGGGATTGATTTGTTTTATTTTTAAACAACATTTATTAGGGTTTTTCATGTTACCGTTTAATGGAATAGCCGTTATCGGTCTTCTCGGGTTTCTTTTAGGGTGATTCTTTCCCCGAGTCGCTTTTTATTGAATCATCCTTGGGCTGTATAAATACCCTGCTCGCTATCAAGGGAATTCATTCAGAAATACAAGTTTATTTTCAGCCCTAATTTAGTATTCTCCCTAATTCAGCGTTAGGGTCCTAAACAGGTCCTTAACATTTTCCCCATATAATTTTGCATTCTTGAACAGGCAGCTGTTTCTTTCTTTCGGTAGGTCGTGCAAGATGGGACCCGTTCACCTCTTAATTAAATAACACTCACGTATACGTACGAGACATATTGTGATATATATATCTGATTTAAACAATTATTATAAAACCTTATAATAGCTAATTTAACCGTAAACTTATATATATTTTAAGTTAATCGATTCAAATTCTACGAGCCTAAAAAATATTAAATGGTAAAAAGTATTATATGGACTATTTTTTGTGAAGAGCTCCTATCATGTCTTACTCCACAATGAAATGGTGGAGAGAGTAGTGGAGTCACTCCACAAACTTCTTCCTAGAATTAGACACGACAATTTCACCCGCATCTAATAGGTATCAGTTTCACCCGACTCGAAAAAACAAACGAAAACCCGAAAATAGATATGTCAAAGTCGGATTTTGAGTGATGAATCGAGTCGGGTACGCGTGAAGGTTCTTCAACCCGAAATTCGACCCATGACCCGATATGATTACAAGGTCCAATTTTTATTAATATTTCTATTCTATATATTATGTATATCTATATTATTATATATTAAAGTTATGCATTTTGAAGCATCCATATTACTACTGACCCTACTTCATACTATTAAATTAATTATGTTTTAACAATAAAATATCTTTATTTGTGTAAGATAAAAAAAAATATAAGTATTGTTATTTTATCCATGTTTATCATATCAAAACAATATCTATGAATATGGTCCATATTTCGTATCATAATTTATATAAAGTATAATTATAAATTAGATGAAAAATAATGGAGAAACTTTATCTCTTATAAAAAAGTGTGAAATATATAACTTTAATTTCATTTAAATTATAAAGTCTCATATAATAATGACCAGTATTGAAACACATGATAAAATTGTGCCTTTGTGATATAATCAAAACTTATCATAAGTGACTTGAAAATATCTTTCTTTATTATATTGTTTATGGATCTTTTAGTTTTTTAGGGACAATGATCGATGATTTCAATGGCTAAACAAATTAATATGGGGCAATATGTTTTATTATCTTCAATTTGTTGGACCAAAAATGTTGGCATTGACTTGGTGTTGAAGAATGAAGATCTTTGTCATATATCTATATTCTATTTTAAAGTTTAAGAATCTTGATTTATATTACAAATGTTGTGCATTGTTGGGAGTGGATGATGAATGGATTTTGGAATTTGGTTGTAATATTTAACTGTTGACATTGATATTAGATTATTATGTTTATCAGTTCGTTGGAAACAAATAAATTAAAATTCAAGTCTATAGTAAGCACATATCACCCGAAATTTAACCCGACCCATCCGCTTATATAAGGTGGATTGGATTCGGGTGACTCATGCCAACGGGTCAGGTCGGCTTTTGGTGGGAAATTTGTAAGCGGGCCAGGTTTGAAATGATCCACCCACCATAAACACAACCCATTGCCATGTCTACCAGAATAGAATTTGGAAAATACACTCGATAGAATAAGGAACTTTGTTATGGGAGTATGTATGGACATTCTTCTAGTGAAAGCTAATCTCTTATGTCAAAAGGTTGTGATGGAAGACAAGTGTGAGTTCTGCAATGGCTAACAGATTACTGAACATGTTTTTCACCATTGTAAGGTGGCTAAAGGGGTTTGGAATCTACTGCCTATGTTTAAAAGTTCCTCTTTAAGGAACTTGAGATCGTGGACTCGTTTGAGATGGTTGGCAAAAATCTTGGTAAGGAGGGTTTGTGTTGGATCGATATTTGTTAGTAATAGTAAGGACGCCTTAAGGGATGACATCTTGTGCAGCGGAATACTTGAACGAAATAAATATTGCAAGTAAAGACAAGTAACGATGGCGAAGGGATTTATAGATGAACCACACTTAGACCAAGTAGTCTAGATGGGTAAACCTCTAGGATTTTAATTGATGTCCTTTTACTTGTATTATGCGAGTCCCTCCAGCTATTATACAGGCGAATTTCACACTTCCCTAAACTATAGGATTCCGTCCTTATATTTTACTAGAGAAATTCCTATAAGCCCTAGCTTTCGTAGCCTAACACAATAATCACATAGTACAAAGGAACTCAAACCTCACGTGTTCCCTAGTCCCGAGCAAACACATACCCTCTTAGTTACAAACAGATTTGATTCAGTTTGGACTTCTTTGGATCTGAGTCTCTCTCTCTCTCTCTCTCTCTCTCTCTCTCTCTCTCTCTCTCTCTCTCTCTCTCTCTCTCTCTCTCTCTCTCTCTCTCTCTCTCGGTGTTCTTGGCAGCTCGTGGAGTTTGTCATTATCAAAACCAGGGACGAAGATCGTTGATTTGGTGTTAATGACTAACGTCCCTAACATCGACCCAATTGTATGTCTCTATGGGTTGCTCTATTTTGGAGCATTTTGAGGGCTATAAATCTGGCTATCTCCGAGGGGGTCCGCTCCTCTCCGACTGAAAGTATGGACCACGCCAAACAGTTACTCAAAGATCATCACGAGATTATTATTCAAGTCTAGGTGTTTAATAAAAATTAAATTTTAAATTTTAAATTAGTTACATCAGAGTTAAATAGTCTAGTAGTTAATTATATTTTTTGCTCTAAAGAGGCTTATTGTTCTAGTCTTATCGATTCCTTTATTTTTTATCCTATATTCACTTCTCTTTCTTAGCATAACTTAGTCTTTAATCTTGTTTGGTTTATCTATAATTTTAATACTTTATAGCTAGCAGATTTAATACTTCATTTAATTAATAATAATTCTAATTCTTTTCTACCAATGTTGTATTCATATACGGACATTAGGCATCAATTGTCATTGTTCTAAAAATCTCGGGACTATTTGGAGTATTGGAATGTGAGCTATGGATGGAAGTAGGATGTTCTCTCCTCGCTTCTCCCCTCCAACGTGCTGCTGTATCTTGTTGCGATTTTTCTGATCAATGAAGTCGACTCCCAAGATACGCTCTATTGGCGGAGAAAGGGTGATGGACACTACTCCATTAACTCGGCTTACCGCCTGAATTCGATGGACGATAATCTCTATGGGACCATTTGGCGCCTAGAAAATAAAGGATCAGATTTTTCATATAGCTTGTGGCTAGAGGGAGCATCCTCACGAACATGGAGCACATACGTCATCATTTGTCAACTTTTGATGCTTGCCCGTTGTGTAGTAGCTTTGTTGACTCCCTTACCCACTTATTCAGGGATTGCTTGTAAATCTATCATATTTGGTTATCCATAGGGGTCTTTTACGAAGTTTCTGATTTTAATCTCACTTCTTTTGCAGGATGGTTCAGGAGAAACATCTTTGCACGTGGGAAATTGAGTGATGGGGTTGTTGGCCGGAAATTTTCGCGATGACGATGTAGGGGTTATGGAAGTGATGAAACGAGCAAGTTTTTGGTTCGTCAAGGAGGTCGCTTGCTGATGTTGATTTCGTCTATGACAGGGCCAAGGTGTACGAGGTGAACTGGTGTTGGGCTACTAATTCAGGTGCTCTCCGTAGTGACTTAGATCTGATGATTGCTTGGGAGAAGCCTATCAATCCTCGGGTCAATATTAATACTGATGGATCGGTCAACAATGACGAAATTGCTACAGTTGCCGGGGTGTTAAGAGATTCTACTAGTCGTTGGTGCGTTGGCTTTGCTCACACCATCGGGAGTAGCGTGGTCCCCACCGTCAAGCTTTGGGGTATCCTCAATGGCCTTAGGCTTGCATGGCACTTGGGCTTTCGCCACGTTTGCCTCGAATCGCATTCGGTTATTGTTGTGCAATTATTTCACAAGAAGATGAGCCTGGGTCATCCGTTCTCAAGCCTAGTTTTTTAATGCCACGGATTTCTTACACATGATTGGAATATACGCCACATCCATGTCTTTAGGGAAGCAAATTTCGTCGCAGACTCTCTCGCCATGCTTGCCTACTCTTTTCCCCTGGGCTTGCATGTTCTTTCGGAGCTTCTGTCAGGCCTTGGATGCCTTTTTGACTAATGATTCTTTGGGGCGGGTTGTGCCCCGTACTATTTGCCTCTAGTTGTCGGTCCCCTTTCGTGCCCTGCTCGCTTTTCTCTTTCAACCAAAAAAATCGAATAGTATTGAATTCGTAACCTTCCAAAGTAGGCCCCCACAAAACACATCATGGGCAATTTCTCCCCTTAATCCTAGTCATTAACATGTAGTCCCTCCGTCCCTAAAAGATTGTCCAGTATTCCATTTTGGGCGTCCTCCTTTATTTGTCCATCTTTAACAACTTTTCATTTATATCACTAATTTCTTCCATTTTTACCCTCATTCAATCTCTTCTATTACTTAATTATCTAACTTTCTCACTAACTTTATCACGTTTTCTCTACAACAATACAAAACTAACCCTGTCTAATCTCATATACTACCCCCATATCCAGTATTCTCATCAAGTTTATCACTTTTTCACTTTTCCCATCAACTTTTCACATAACTAGTTGAAGAGCCGTACCATGTACGGGTAATGATCACTTTTTCGTTAATTTGTGTATCTACTATAATCTATACTATATACTAATTCTTATATATAAATAGATTAAAATGGGAATTGAAAAGTTAATTTAATTAATATGTATCTTTTATAGAAGGAAATTTTAAAGATAGATAATATTGTTTCAAAGATAGATATTAGATGAGTAAGAAAAAAGGATAAAATTAAAGATTAGATAATTAAAGAAATTTTAAAGATAAAGAATATGCCTTTAAAGATAGATATTTGTTAGGTAAGAAAAAAGATAAAGTTAAAGATTAGATAATTAGGAAAAATAAAAACATATAAAATTGTTAATAAAGTGGGGCCAGGATTAATGTGGAGGCTCGAAATTCTCCGGCTTTAATATCTATTACTATATACTAAAGCGGAAGCAAATTCCGCCACCATATTGCGCCACATCACCCCTTTTATTAAAATAATATATTTTATTTAAGTTCTTTGGTCATCTATTAAATTGAAAATTTTATCTTTCTACTCCCTACTTGAAAACTTTATCTTTTTTATCTATTAAATTGGAAAAATTATGTATTTAGCATGTACGTATAACGTATACGTACATGATATGCTAATATCTTTATGCTAATATTTTGTATTTATCTTTGTACATGTACGTAAATTGGAGAAATTATGTTATCTAATGATTCATATAGAAGATAGTCATATGCTAATATTTTTTGTATTTATCAAAAAATTCCGCCACCATATTGCGTCACATCGTCCATTTTATTAAAATAATATATTTTATATAAATTCTTTGATCATCTATTAAATTGAAATTTTTATCTTTTTTACTCCTTACTTGAAAACTTTATCTTTTGTTATCTATTAAATTGGAAACATTTTGTAAATTTTGTATTTAGCATGTATGTACATGGTACATCTTTTCCAAAATGATAGAATTCCAATATGGTACAAAATAAATACAATTTTAACACCACCCCTTTTATTAAAATAATATATTTTATTTAAATTCTTTTGTCATCTATTAAATTGAAAAATTTATCTATATAATTTTATCTTTTTTATCTATTAAATTGGAAAATTTATGTAAATTTTGTATTACGTACAAAAAATATACAATTAGCATGTACAATTTTTATCTTTTTCAAAAGCATGTAAGTACATGGTACATCTTTTCCAAAACCATGTACGTACATGGTACAAAACATATACAAATATAAAAAAAATATACAATTTTAGCTAAGATATATATCTTAATGTACGTACATGGTGATATAATAATAGCATCTATACTATATATTAAAGCCGGAGAATTTCGAGCCTCCACGTTAATTCTGACCCCATTTTATTAACAATTTTATATGTTTTATTTTTCTTAATTATCTAATCTTTAATTTATCTTTTTTCTTACCCATCATATATCTATCTTTGAAGGCATACTACTTATCTTTAAAATTTCTTTAATTATGTAATCTTTAATTTTAACTTTTTTTCCTACCCATCTAATATCTATCTTTGAAACAATATTAACTATCTTTAAAATCAATATCTATCTATCTATCTATCTATTACTATATACTAAAACGGAAGCAAATTTTGTCACGATAAAGTCTATCAAACTATTTCTACTTATCTATTTATCAATCATCAACTACTATATACTGAATCAATGATAATTTATAGCATATTAAAGATATATTTTAAGATCAAAATATTGAAATGTATTTTATACGTATCTTTCTAAGACTTTCTATTTCAAATTTTCAATCATATTTTAATAATTATTATATTGATATGTGATCTCAATATGTTTACTTATTTAAATCATATATAAACAACATGTTAAATTTATAAATATAATACATTTTTTTCACCATATTTTCGGAGGAAATTGATATGTAATTATTTAAGTATATATATAAGATTATGCAACATACTATGCAAACCAAATTAATTTGTTTACCACATTCACATATTATCGTATACTAATATCAAGGAAATATGTATGATATTATAATATATAACTGTGAGATCATGTAGCATATCTATATTCAAACAAAAAAATTATTATATTTACCTAATAAATCTATATGCAAATCAAACATTATTATGTTATATTTAAATCTTTACTCTGATTTTTTACTATTTTAATGTCTTCTCAAATAGTTTAATATGGGAGAAGCAAGCATATATGTATGTAATGACTAAAAATATATATCATAAAATTAGATATAATACTTGCACTTAAAATGATAAAATTAAATATAAAACCAAGAATATCTACTAACATAAATTCCAAAAGGTCTATTTATAAAATAATACTAATACAAATTCATAAGTAAAAATTTTACATGATATCTTTACCCCAATATACCTATAACATTATAATTTATCTATATTATTTCATTAGAAAAAGTATGTCAAAACCATTAACTTTATTAGTTTAAGTATGCTATTGTTCAGTGAATCACATAAAATAAAATAAATTTTAAAACATCATTCCCGTACAAGGTACGGGTCCTAAGCTAGTATAGTATAGATTTACACATTTTCTTAATAACCGCAAAAACCGCCATTTTTGATGATCTTTTAGAGACGGAAGGAGTAATTTTTAGGGAAATTCCATATGATGACCTCAAAGTTTTGCAAATTCTCCACGATAGGCAGGGATAAAGCTTGACACAAGGCCAAAAATAACAAGGTAGTCATGCTAAATTTAGAAAAACACTAGTGAAGTTTCCCGCGCCTTGCGCGGATTTTGTTAAAGTTTTATTTTTTTCTACCTACATTAGTTATGTAGTCATGTAGTTATTTGTATCATTTTTCTTCAAAAATAATATAATATATTATGAATTTATTTTATTATTAAAAGTATCGTGGTTATTTGCCGTGGGTTTTGACTCGAAATATACTTGACATGATGCATCTTGTTAGGTACTATGGAATAGCTTGCATTTTTTTAAACATTCTTTCTAATATATATAGCCTTGGGGCATAGAATAAGCTTCCCGATTTGAAAACTAAAGCCCTAAGAGAAAATTTATAAACTCGCTACAAAAAAATTAGACCCTTAAATAAATAAATAAATATATAAACCATATCTTTGGGTCGAAACAAATTTTTTATTTTAAGATGCTTATCATATGTCTTTAGACATATGTTAGAAAATCCGTTTTACAAATTATAAATTTGCTAGATTAAAAAATTGATGGACATATATAACCCTTGACATACCTGACAAAACAAAATTAATAAAGTGTAAATGAGTACACCAAAAGATAGAATGAGATAGAATGACATATAATGAAAGTTGATTAACCTTTAGTTGGACCAACATCCATATATAGAAGATGAGCCGTGAACTCACAGTTCTTCCACCAAAAATTAGTGCTCCCAACAAAAACTAAAAGAAATCCTACAAAGATACAAAATGTTTCCAAAATCAATAACTTTATAAAAATTAGCAAAAGTGATTTTTAATTGATATTTTAGTAACAAATAGTATAAATTAAACGTGATTACGCAATCCTAGTTTAAAAGATTGCACATGATTGCGCTATTAACAACTATAAATTAGAAAATAAATAATCTTTAATTGATATTTTGTGGAGATGTTAAAGTGATTTTTGTTACAATCGAAAAAATATAACCAATCACAATCATTACAAAAGATCGAGCAATTGTTTTTTAAGATCTGGTCATAATCTTCTTTGGAATAGATTGCACATAATATTATTTTGCTAATTTAAAGAATTGCACCCTAAACATGATGATTCTTTTCCTAATTAAAGAGATTGTTTAAACTTTTATTCCTACAATTAGAAGAAAAACACCACATAGCTACCGATCATTAGAGGAAAAAAAAGAACTGGAACTTAAAATTAGGAAGAAAAAAATCCTAGATAGAGAAAGAATGATCGAATAACCCCAATCAAAGATTAAGCAATATATAAGAAAAGATATATTAGAATTGTAATGTTTGTATTTGCACAATTCAGTTCATGAAGTATTCAAGTGACTTTTTCTACATCAATGGTAAATCTATTATATACTAAAAATATAAATAAAATCTTGTATAATCGATTTTAGCAATCACAATTATATTTTACATAAATACATTAGTGAAAAAAGGATATATTATAAAGATAATTGTAATTGATAAAGATAGATATTAGGTAATAAATAAATAAAAGTAAAAATAATATATAAAAATTGTTAGAAGAAGGTGAGATTAGAAAATTTTAATGTATTGTATTATTTAAGGAAAATATTTTTTAAGTACTACATAATAGAATATTATAAGAATATTATAAGACGAATGGAACTAAAAAATAGTCAAAAGGCAATAAATCTTAGAAAAGTACTACATAATAGAGTTGTTTACGTGTGAACAAATTAAAATATTTATTTTTCGACCAAAAAATTAAAATATTTATTTGCAATATTTTTGTATCAAAATGGGAAAGATTATTGTACCAAAAAAAATGGGAAAGATTACGTAATTTGTTAAGCTGTCTAACTAATCCCCCCACTACCAAATAACAAGGCTATTGTAACCCAAAATTTGTAATGTTTTTTTATAGTGTTACAATAGATAGGCTAATGTAATGGTCAATTTTTATTAGTAATGGTATGATCTATTGTAATGGTTCATTGTAACAAGAGTTTTCTAATGTAATGCTTTTTATACCAAATGTAACGGTTAAACAAGAAGAACTAAAGTAAAACCTATTGCAATGGTTATTATAAAAAATGCAACGACATGCTATAAACAAAAATTGGCGCAAAATATACATGAAAGTGTGGCGGGCTGAGTAAAATTTGGGCTCGAAATGACTAATTAGAAATTTCGGACTCCAAATGCAATATCTGCTAAAATCAATTGTTTAGCCCTACACCTTCCATCAGATTTCCATCATTCGTTCTAGACTACTTTCAGTCCACCGGCGCTCCTCCCTCCCACAGATATGGATCTACAAACCCTAATCTTTTCCAATCTACCGCCAATCTCGCCTTCTAGCCCCAACCCTAACTTCTCTGCCTTCTCTATCTCTGTAAGCCACTCGAAAAACCTAGCTTCTTGTTGGTTCTCCTTCTGCGTCTATCCGGTATGTTATCCGCCTTCTCCATTTTCTATTACTTTGACTACAAATTCAGTTTGAACTCTAAGAATAAAGTAAAGGATTTATATATATTTCGGTTTGCAGTGAAGAAAAATGAGTTCTTGGATCTGGATCTTCTCTCCTCTTTCTCAAGTAAGAGTTCATTCAATTTTTCGTTTGTGTGTATAAGTATACTCAATTAAGATTTTCTGAAATTACAAGCTATTCTACCTTGATTTCATTTGAAGCTGTATATTGCCATAAGGTTGAAGACCTAAATTTGAGGTTGGTGGGGATTTGACATATAGTTTCTTATCTGATGTGGTAGGGCTTTGATATGAGCTGGCTGTATATTGCCATAATCTTCTCCTCAATCGGGTATTTCTATGGAATGAGCTAGTTGGGTTGATGGGCTGAATTTATCTAGAAATGGAGAAGATTAAGTCACTATCAGTAATCTGGGGTGAAATGGTGCATTGAATTTATTTCTGATTATGTATAAATTATTTGAAAATTTTGGGTAATATTAGACTAATTGATGATTGTTGTATTAACTTTTTGGGTCATTTGGACTTTTAGATAAGTAGCTAAAATTTAGAGAGTGTAACTAGCTAGTTTATGCCTTACGCACTAAACTTTGAAAAGCGATGAGAACAAAAACAAGAACATCTTTCATTCTTGGAATGTTCTTTGTATCATATGGACACATGAATGGTTGGACAAGCCTTGAGGTTGCATGAAAATGGAGAAAATCTAGATCTTTGGTCTTACGAAACTTTAAAAGAGTTAAATCTTGTCAAATAAGCTTTGGATTGAATTATAAACTTAAATCTAGATCTTTGATCTTTGGTCTTACCAAACGATGAGTATTTTCAAGAGACCGACAAATCGAACCAGTTCAGGCAGGAGTATGAAATGCGGAAAATGAAACAGACTAGTTGCTCCTCTTCTCTGTTGATAGGGTACGGTCAATCCTTCAATGGTTTTATTGTACATAATCAACTCCTTAACTTTCTATTGCCTAGTAAATGATGGTTTTATTTCAACAGCACATTTCTTGTTGAGTCACAGAAGTTTCATTTTCACTATGGCTGCATTTTTTGACCCAGTTTTTTTTTTTTTGATGTTAGCTTTGGTCAAATGAATTGTACTTGGTGAGAATAATGGTGTTTGTGAACGTATCTGTTTTAACTTGATGCAGGATCATGGTTTAGATTTCATCTATGAAGGACATGACACATTGAAAGACATGGCCCAGGACATAAATGAGATTTAGAATTCTTTCTGAGGAGTAATCTGTGATGTTGCAGGAATTTGACAAACAAATGCCCCTAGTGTCTGAAACTGATCACAAGGTAAACTTGTAGCCCTGTTTTCCTGATGGATTTTGTTTATGCCTTTTGGTAGCATGACAGCTTGTAGTTTTAATGTTGTATTTGACTAAATTTTGGCATCAATTCGTTTTTTTTTATGCTCTTCTTGTTGCACACTATCATGTGTTCTCATGTACTTAACAAGCATGAATATTTTACTCTTGTGTATGATGAAATTTTTACTATGAAATCATGTGTTCTCAAGTACTTAACAATCATTTTCGATCTTCTCTTGGTTCTTAGATTGTCAGGGCAACTGGAGATCTCAAAACAACCAATTTAAGGCTCAAGGATACTGTGACCAAGGTATTTGAGATCGGTAGAATTATTGTGAATATGTCCAGAACATTTGTGAACTGCCTTATAATAATCAATAAATCCTTTCTTTTTTATCCTGCTTGCAATTCAGATGAGATCCAGTCGGAGTTTCTGCATTGATATCATCCTCCTGTGCATAGTATTAGGAATTGCGGCCTACCTATACAAGTAAGCTCCTTAACTCACATAAGTCCAATATCTTTTACGTTAAAACAATATGAAATTGATCCATTAGGACTTGTAAATTAGCTTCTTAAGTTCTGAGATTTTCTACAAATTTATTGGGTATATGATTTGGGTGTTGAACTTTGAAAATTCATAGCTAGTTGTGTATGTTGCATTAGGAGATCCATGAATTGTTGTTGGAAGGATTATTTGATTAACTTCATTGTAATTAGGAAAATTTCAAGGTTCTCTAATTGAACTTATTTTGAATACACCGAGTTAGCCCAGGTCATTTACAAGACCCTAATAATAAATTTTGATAAAAAGAAACTTTTGTTTATGCATGGTTTTCATTTGCTGACTTAATTTATTTTCTAGATTTGACAAACATGATCATTGTCTAGGAAGCTTTTAAATTATTAAGTTGTTGTTTTATAGCAAAGAACTCAAACTATAGGCTACCTTGTCCGATCAGCTGAACATTATAAATCAGCATCAAGGTTTAAGCTACACTTGTTTTCTATGGTTGTAGCTAGTACTTTCTTATGCAAATAGGATATATTTTATTACTTGGTTGTTATTATTTCCTATTGTGATTTTCACTTTTATTCTCTTTGATATTATAGGCATAGTGATCATATATGATACATAATAATATCTTGCTGAATCATTACGTGTCATTTTGTTTTATCATCAGCACTAATGAACACAATTCAAATATGTTTTTTTGACAAGTTTATTTTAATTTCTAACTGTAGGGTGGAGATGAGGATGATGATGATGTTGAAGTAAGAGACATCAATTCAATCAAATATGGGATGGATGGAACTCTTTTTGGTAGATAATGAGCCGTTGGATCAATCATGTGTATTTTGATATATGTAGTCTAGCTCTAGCAAATATATATATATATATATATATGCCATATTAATGGACATATATCTAGGTTGGCTGCTACATAAGTAAAGAACCATATGCACAATGTACTTAGATACAAATATTATTTTTTAGTGACTCTTAATTAGAAACTGTACTTTAATCATTAATATTATGAATTTTAATTTTAAGTATAATAGTGTTTTGGAAAGTATAAATATATATTTAAATGTTTATATATATAATTATACATATGCATTTTCATTAATTTATGACATGCGTAACATTAGGTATCTTATGTAATGGAAGTTTGCAATTGTAACGGTGGTTCCAAATGTAATAGTTCGATATCTAATGTAATGGATGTAATATGTAATGGTTTTTTTAATCTATTGTAAGAGTTTTACAGAAGTTAGTAAAATGTTACATTTGGTGAATCAACCCTTGCAATAAGTCTAATGCAAGGGCTTCTATTGTAACAATGTCTAAAGCATTATATTAGACCTATTGTAATGGTTTTTGGCCTTATTGTAATAGTTAGTGAGGGTTACAATAGCCTTGTTATTTGGTAGTGCCCGATAGATATTGGTTTCCAATTTTCTTTTATTCAAATTGAAAAGATTTTGGAATGAGATCCAATGATTCGGTACAATTAATATCAACTTAATGGCAAGAAGTACCTATTTTTAGTTAACGAAATTTGAGATTTTTATATCACCGTGGATGATGAATGATGATGCACAATGACCTTGTTATTTGGACGAACACAAATCTTCAATGGGCGACTGAGCGACCGAGGTTGGGAGAAGCAATGTCGCCATGTACGCTATCCCATTTGCTATTATCTTCGTGTTAGCGCAAAGTGCTTGTTAAATTGTCGACACCTTGATCTCTACGACGGAGGTTGTAGAAAAGCGAGAGGTTGATAAGGGTGGTCGTGAATCATGATTTAGTAGGATAATCCCGACCGAAAAATGATGTAGTAGGATAAGGTGATGGCTATGGTGGATAAGGTGATGGCTATGGTGGATACACCGATTGTAAAGAGGAAGAGAGAGTAGGGATATTAGCCATTTTTAATAAAATGAATTATGTAATGACACATGTATATATGACATGGACAAATATATACCATGTGGATTAAAATGTATGATGTGGCATAATTAATAAATAAATGCTTTGTGACGTGGATTAACGATAAAATGACATGTGTATAAATCCTATGTGGCATAATGTGGAAACGACACGTGGGTTAATCCTAGGTGGTGCAATATAGAGGCTTTAATCCTTAGTGGTTTTAAATATATATAATAGATTGTGCATCGTGGCCGAAATTTGTAAAATCTCGGGTTCATTCCTCAGACTTGTATTTCGTTGTTGCCGCTGTTGTTGTTCCGGATGATGAATAGGTGGCAAAAAAGACAAATAGGTATATAAAGTCACCCCCTCGGGACACTTTGGTATTTTAAAAGACGATAGAGACAAATAGGCATTTAAAGAGACTTAAAAATGACAAATAAGTATTTTTATTAAAAAACCTGTAGTGGGTTGGTTTGCTAATATATTAAACCGGTTTTAAATTACTCTAAACCGATTTATTAAACCATACTAAACCCTACCAACTAAACCAGTCCTTTTAACCAAGCCCTAACACAAAGAAAACACAATCCCTTCTCTTCTGTGCACCACGTACGTAGGAGAAGACATGAACCATCATGATAATCCATGGGCGTCAATTAACTTCGAAAATTTGGATGATGCAAATGCATCAATCACATCCGCCAACGAGTGCCCGGTAAGATTCAAGTTTATTAAGTAAGGATTGTGATCTTATGCCATACGTGTTGGTGGATTAGGGTTTAATTATATATCCTTAGCTACGATTTGTGTTAGTTAGGGTTTTGAGTGGTTAATTTCCATAGTCAACTCAATTACATAGCCTGTATGCCTATGAGTACTATCTATTAATTATTGACTAATGCCATTCACGTATTCATGTTTTAATTAGTGTGTCCAACTGGTATATATGCTCTTTTTTTTGTCGAAACCAACTGCTATGCTATTGGGTTAATTAGTGTTTGCAATTTTGTATTTTGTATGATTATATTTGTTTTAATTAGTGTGTACATGATCGATCACAATTTTGACATGATTTACAAGGCTTTGATTGGTAAGATTCAAAAGCTTTTATTTATTTACAGTATTGAAATCTTGTATGCTCTTTGTAGATGGATGAACCATTACAATGTGAAAGAAGAAAATTGACCCCAAGAAGAGATGTGAATGAAGGTAAGAGGAAAGTGGTAGAAGAAGATGATTTGGAAGCTAATGAGGGAGGTGATTCAGAAGACTATATGGAGGAGTTGTTTGAGGTGAGGGGGGATGAAAATAATAGTGTGAATTCAGATAATTCTATAGAATGTGATGATCAAATAGGAGAGGAGCTGCAATATGATGTTGATGAGTTGGTTTCAATCAGACAAATGAATTTGAATTTGAGAAGGGCACAAAAAAATCGAATTGGTCCTCCTTCAACAATTGAATCAAATGAAAATGGTACGTTTCACTTAAATTTTTTGTAGTTTTTTTCCAAGTATTTTATAATAAAATTTTTTATTTACGTCAATGTTTTGTCTATATAGGTGACAGACTTGCTTCTACTAGAACAACGAATGAGTCGGTTGATGATATTCACGTGATAGAGGCCGCGGAACTTGAAACTAGAAAGAGTGTGCCATCAAGCAATTGGCCATCATTTTGGACTACTTATGAAGGTGGATATATATCAGACCAACGAGATTCAGATGACGAGGATCCTATTGCCACCGAAGATGAAGAATTTGAAGCTGAACAAGAGGCAGAGAGGATGAAGAAAGGTAAAATGAAGGTGAATTATCCTTTCTTCAATGAGAAGACAGACAAAAGAAATGTCTATTTTGAAGAGGGGTTAAGATTTCAATCTCAAAAGGTCTTAAAAGAGGCAATACTATGGTACAGTATACAACAAAAGAAAGACATAAGGTACCTTAAAAATGATAAAAAAAAGGATTCATATAGGATGTCATGGCTGTATGTGGGAGTTGTCTGCAGGGAAAGATTTAGATAACAAGGGTGCATGGCAGATTAAGTCTTTACGAGGAGAACATAGATGTGTGAGGACTTTCAAGAATAAGTTGGTTTCTGAAAAATGGCTTGCAGAGCAATACCTAGATAAGATATTGAGAAATCCAAAAATGACGTCAAAAGAAATGAAGGATGATGTAAGGAGCAAATATGATATCTTAGTCCATATTAAGATGTGCGTAAGAGCTAAAAATAAAGCTCTTACTGCTGTGAACAATTTGATGAAGCGTCAATATGGGATTTTGAAGCCATATCTACTAGAGTTATGTAAGTCAAATCCTGGCACTCGTTGTGTTTTGAAGACGTTAGAAGCTCCTCAAGGTGAGCCTGCAGTCTTTCATAGATTTTATGTTTGTTTTGAGGCATTGAAAAGGAGCTTTATCGAGACCTGTAGGCCAATTATTGGGGTTGATGGTTGTTTTCTCAAGCATGCTTGTGGAGGACAACTTCTATGTGCAGTAGATCGTGATGGAAATAATCACATGTATCCTATTGCATGGGCTGTGGTTGAAGTTGAGAACAAAAGTAGCTGGGATTGGTTTCTTAGACATGTGGGAGAAGATCTGAAAATGGAATTGGGTGATGGTTGGACTGTAATTTCCGACCAACAAAAGGTTTGTTTAACACCATTTATTGATATTTGTTTTTCATATGGACCTTAATTAATTATATACTTGTTTAATTATAGGGTCTCGTTCCATCAATTCATACACTATGGCCAAACATTGAGCATAGACAATGTGCTCGACATATTTATTCAAATTGGAGGAAGTTACACAAGGGCATGGAGCTCCAGCATCAATTTTGGAGATGTTGTAAGGCTACAACAATGGGGCAATTTTATGCTGAAGTTGAAGAGTTAAGGATGTTGTCATCAGATGCCTATGATGCTTTCTTGCGCCAAGATCCTAGAACATTTTGCAAGTCCCATTTCAAGACAACCAGCCAGTGTGATGTCGTAGATAATAATATGGCAGAAACTTTTAATTCCTTCATTCTACTAGCTAGATACAAGCCTATAGTTTCCATGTTCGAGGACATTCGACTTGCTTTAATGGATAGAATGAAGCTGAAAAAGGAGTTTGCTTCTAAGTTCATAGCTGGTGTTACTCCAAGGATTAGTGAGAAGATGGAGGAAGCATATGACGAGCAAAAACAATGTGAGTGCAGATGGAATGGTAGTGATAATCAATCTGGTTTTGAAGTATTGCATAACGGTGTTAGTCACGCAGTTGATTTGGAGAAAAGAATGTGTTCATGTAGAGTATGGGACCTGACTGGAGTACCATATTGTCATGCAATGAGTGCAATTCTATACATGAATAAATTACCTGAAGACTACATCGCTCGGTGGTACAAGGTGGAAACTTATCATCAAACGTATTCATGGTTGTTGCAACCTGTACAAGGCAGTATATTTTGGGCTCATGATGGAGCTGGATTGGTGTTACCCCCAGCTATTGGAAGGAGAAGGCCGGGTAGGAGACAGACTAATCGGAGAAAACAAGTTGATGAGCCAAAGAAGAAAGCTAGTTATTCAAGGAAAGGACTACCTATTACATGCAGTAATTGTGGTGAGCAAGGTCATGATAGAAGAACATGTACTCTTCCACGCCCAGTAAGTCTTAATTAATATTTATTCTTTCATTTTATTTTCTAATTTGAGCAAAGTAATATTAACTTCATATTTATATTTATAGGTGGCATCAACTAGACAAGACCAAACAGAGCGTACAAATCAGACTACTAATATTAGAGGTAGACCAAAAGGGAGCAAAAATAGAATTGGTAGAGATGATATTCTACCACCAGCCCAATATCTTGCTAGTAAAAAAAAGAAAAATGCCAACTCAAGCTACAGTGTAGAACAAACAAATGGGTCTGTGCAACCTAACCCACATTCTAGTGCTTGGCTCTCATCAGGTAAGTGAAGATCATGAATATATATATGACTATATATAATAAGTTTGTATTAACATGGACCTTTTATCTTACAGTTACAACTAGAAGAGGAAGAGAAAGAGGTAGGGGAAGAACATCCACAAGAGGGAGAACATCTGGTGTCGGTGGTCAAATAGGACTTGGCTTATATCATGGAGATGATGGGGAGGTGACTTTCAGATCTGCTACACACGGGCCTGGAGTTGTTATCAGAGAGGCTCAAACTCAACCATAGGGATGACCTATATCTTGCTTTTAACCATTGTTTTTATGAACACCATGTGCACTGCTTAGATACATGATCGACACTGCTGTTGGGTTTTTTTTGTGTTGTTTTAAGCTTTATTGATCTACCAGTGGCTATATACATGATTTCTTATGCTGATTTTTTTTTATCACGTGTCCATTAGTGCATGAATAATTTTTTAACAATATTTATATACCACTTCATTGGCATTATCATAAGCTGCGTGTGTACAGATGAGAAGACCTATCTCTTTCTATGTTTGGGCTTGGTTAAAAGGACTGGTTTAGTTGGTAGGGTTTAGTATGTTTTAATAAATCGGTTTAGAGTAATTTAAAACCGGTTTAATATATTAGCAAACCAACCCACTACAGGTTTTTTAATAAAAATACTTATTTGTCATTTTTAAGTCTCTTTAAATGCCTATTTGTCTCTATCGTCTTTTAAAATACTAAAGTGTCCCGAGGGGGTGACTTTATATACCTATTTGTCTTTTTTGCCATGAATAGGTAGGGTTTTGTGAGCGTGAAGCCAAAGACATGGAAGGCGAAACCCAAAACCCTGGTGGCTCCTCTCCACCGCCGCCAGAACCTCCTCAGAAGAAGCTCAAGCTATCCACCACCCCCGATGAAGTCGAACCGTCCCCTGCTGCCGATGGTGCCAAAAAGTACAAGCGGCGGAAGGTGGCGATCTTCTTCGCCTACTGCGGCGTGGGGTACCAGGGGATGCAGAAGAACCCGGGCGCCAAGACCATCGAAGGCGACCTCGAGGAGGCCCTCTTCCACGCCGGCGCCGTCCCCGAGCAGGACCGCGGCCTGTCCAAGCGCTGGGACTGGGCCCGCTCCGCTCGCACTGACAAGGGCGTCTCCGCCCTCTGCCAGGTCGTCTCCGGCTGGTTCTTCATCGACCCCCCCGGCTTCGTGGACCGCCTCAACTCCCACCTCCCCGCTCAGATCCGGATCTTCGGGTACAAGCGGGTCACCCCCACCTTCAATGCCAAGCGCTTCTGCGATCGCCGGAGGTATGTCTACTTGCTCCCTGTCTTCGCCCTCGATCCTAGCTCTCATCCAGAGGCTTGGGGGCCCGGTGATGAGGATTTCAATTGCTTGCAGTGCTCCAAGTTTGCTGCTAATTTGATGCTTAAGAGGAGGTCTAGGGTTAGTCAGGACGCCGAAAGTGTGGTTGAGTCGGACATCATTGAGGGATCTCAAACGGGTGAAGGCGAGGCAAGTTCTGATGTCAAACCACAGGAGCCCTCATCGGTTGAGGGAGATGAATTGAACGGGCATGATCACATCAGTGCAGAGGGGAATGGAGTGAAGAAGAGTGAATTCAGCTACGGGGAGAAAGAGAAGGAAAGGCTCAATCGAATTTTGAAACGCTTCGTGGGCACGCATAACTTCCACAATTTCACAACCAGGACGAAAGCGGAAGACCCTTCTGCTAAAAGGTATATTCTCTCTTTCGATGCGAATACAACTGTCACCGTCGATGGGATGGAATTCGTCAAGTGTGAGGTCCTGGGTCAGAGCTTCATGCTTCATCAGATTAGGAAGATGATTGGCATGGCTGTGGCTATCATGAGGGACTGCGCTTCTGAGTCCATCTTTGACACCGCCTTCCAACAGTAAGTTTCTTATTCAAAGCTAGTTGCTTTCGTTCGCCACAACTTCACATGCTCGGGACTACCCCATTTGTTGCGCTGTCTAGTTACCACCCTTTAGCTGGGATGACTTTAGAATGCTATTCTCGCTGCTTGGCTGAATTTGTTTCCTGCTGTTGATTCCATAGGGACGTGCGTATCAATGTGCCTACAGCTCCCGAGGTGGGATTATTCCTGGGTGAGTGCTTGTTTACCTCGTACAACAACAAGTGGAAAAAGTCTCATGAGGAGGTGTCCATGAACTCCTTTTCTGAACAAGCCGAGGAGTTCAAAAAACAGTACATTTACTCCCACATTGCTGAAGCTGAACGTAAGGAAGGGGTGGTTGGACTCTGGCTTCATTATCTCCACCACCAAAATTACCCTGATCTCCGTCTTCCTGGGAGTGGCTTGGTTGCTGATGCTAACGCTGCAGAATTGGACAACACTGATGAGATTCAGGGGTGACTTTTGAGCAATTGGCCATCTCCTTTTGGCTTGTTTGTGTCCAAGTCACGGGATAGGTTGATATTTTTATTCCTGTAGCAACATCTTTTCTGGATTGGGCAAGATTTAGAAGCTGAGATTCAATGGTCCATCTCTGAAGATGCTCATGTGCTTCGATTGGAAGCTGAGATTCATAATGGAACTATCAACCTTCATCAAATTTAGGGCACCCCTTGATAACTAGAAGGTAGGTACGGGGAGATATTCTTTTTTTTTTGGTCAAATAGTGGAAGATATTCTGAACATTCCCTAGATGAATGGGGAAATGTGTTGTTTTTGGTTTCGTTTTCTGACGATTTTTGCTTCATCAGAATATCAGCTTTGTTGTTGAGATATGATCACATAATTTCGCCTTTCTTTTGCACGTTCTCAGTTACCGGGAAGTGTCTTCAAATTTGATCTACTTCCCGAGACTTTGGTGATGATCATTTTCTGGGATCATATTTACCCTGAGTGATCATGTTTTGTTCCGGTCGGAGGCTAGCGTTCGCTACTACGATGGCCCCGTTAGAAAGCTCTTCTTTTCTATATTGTTGTCCTATTCTGATCAAAAATTTCTCTTTACGTGGAAAATCTTAAAGCAGGTTCATGAACGTACTACATGTAATAACCGAGTTAAAAAATTATGTG
The DNA here is from genome assembly GCA_963924305.1 of Polygonum maritimum. Classification (NCBI taxonomy): domain Eukaryota; kingdom Viridiplantae; phylum Streptophyta; class Magnoliopsida; order Caryophyllales; family Polygonaceae; genus Polygonum; species Polygonum maritimum. The sequence goes on along the minus strand of OZ002730.1, from coordinate 12,293,051 downwards.
CCGGGTTAATATAGCATGTTCTTTTGTTTATTCAAGATTCTATGCACGGGGTAGATTGGGGCTTTGATGCAACCTTCTTCGGTCAATGGTATTACGGGAAAAGGGATTGTTTTTTGGCACAACTTTATCTTTAGTCCGCCCATGGGGCATCTCAGTCAGCATTTTCCCAGACTAAGTCTTGCTATTTCTCAGTCAGCATTTTCAATTATTGTATTTCTTTTATTAGGCCTAGAATTGAGTCAAATACTCTTGTTATTTTTCAGTTGTTAATTTATTTATTTCCTACCACTTCTCCAACAGTTAACGTTAATGGATTAGTGGGTTTTGTCCTAGAGTTTGTTATTTAAGTTGTTCAAGTCTTCAATTGTAAGTATCCAGAATTATTATCAATCAAAAAGGTCGTAGGACTGTTTCCTGCAATTTGCCTCCTTGCTAGATTCTGGCATTGAGTGGAACTTATCATTTTGGTATCTGAGCCTTTCGATCCATCATGGTCCAAACATGTAATTCTGCCAATCCACAAGATCCTGATCCCCCAAATCCTCTTCCATCGCCCCCATCCAATCAAGAACTTGCCCAACAACTAGCCTTCGTGATCTCTCGAATGGAGGTCCTGGATAATGTGGTGGTTAAAGTTGCCAACCTAGAACCAAACTCTCAGCCCCTAGGATCCCACCATTACCATGACGGCAACCCCGAGAGTTCCCATTAACTAGACTCTCGAGTGCGGTCTGTTGTAAACCAGTATGAAGGGAACCGAAATCACGCTAGGTCTCCTCATACTCTGAGAACCGATCAGCGTCATCCCTACCGATCTAGAGATGATTACGACGACGACGATGGTCGACGGAGTTATCAAGCCATCCACCGTCCTAGGGCGCACATCGATTTCCCAAACTTTGAAGGCAGTTATCCACGTGGATGGATTCTCCGGGCTGAAAAGTATTTTCGCTACTACGAAGTAGCGGAAGAGATGAAAGTCGAGGTCGCAGCGGTGTATTTGGAGGGCGACGCCCTGGATCTCTATACATGGGTCAATAGCAAATGAAAAATCTTAGTCTGGGAGGACTTGATCCATGTCTTTCAAGAGCACTATGGTCCACCGGATTTTCAGATTCCAGACGAGACCTTATGCTCCATAAAACAGACCGGTACGGTGACCGAATACCGTATGGAGTTCGCAAGGCATGCAGCTAGGGTGAGGGACTGGCCAGAATTTGCACTTCTGGGAGCTTTTGTCTCAGGTCTGAAGGATGAGTTGAAAGTAGAAGTCCGAATTCACTCTTCCAGGTCGGTATTCAGAGTTGCTTCTCTAGCCCTAGAATTTGAGTCGAAATTAAGCTCGGTCAAAAATTCCAAACCTACCCAACCCATTTACAAGCCCAACTATAGCAGGCTTCCCCAATTTTTCCAACGTCCATCCACAACTTCTTTCCCAAATCCAAATCATGTTGCCACTCCAACCAGCCGGATTTTTAACTCCGAGAGGCAGTTATACCGAGAAAAGGGACTTTGTTTCCGATGTGGGGAAAAGTTCACTCCTGGCCATCAATGCAAATCGTCTTTCTTTCAACTCGAGTTTATCGACGACGTTGAGCAAAGCATGGAAGACGCCGACGACGAATGGGCTGATCAAGGTGACGACGACGACAAAGTTGAGATCTCGTTGCATCAAATCTCTGGTCAGAATGCCACCGCCACAATGAGACTGAAGGGGTCCATTAAAGGGCGGTCCGTGCTTATCCTAGTTGGTAGTGGGTCAACCCATAACTTCATCTCCAACACTTTGGTGATGGAATTAGGCCTTCCAACTGAAGAGGTGCCGGCATTCGGAATTACTGTTGGTAACGGGGAGGTGATTACTTGCAATCAAATCTGTCCAAACATTGCCATACACATGCCTGATATCATCATCCGCCAGGACTTCTTTTCCTTAGGTATGGGGAGCGCCGAATTGGTTTTAGGCATCAAGTGGCTGGCTTCTCTAGACACCATTGAGGCTAATTGGAAGGAGTTGTCCTTGGTGTTTAATCAACAAGGCATAAAGGTTAAAATCCATGGAGTGTAGGGCAAACCAGAAAATTCTTCCCTAGCCTCAATCAGTATAGTTTCGGCTGAAAACTCAGATCTAAACGCGGCCATTCCTGTCACCAATCAGCAAGTGTTACGTCGTTTCCACCCCATCTTCCAAACAACCACAGGCCTACCGCCACAAAGAAACAACACCCACGCCATTCCCCTACTTCCTAACACAAAACCGCCCAACCTACGACCTTACAGTTATCCTTACCACCAGAAAAATGAAATAGAGCAGCAAACTGAGGGGTTGCTTCAGGCTGGTTTTTTTTTTTTTTTTTGATGAACTTCAGGCTGGTTTTGTTCAACCTTGTACAAGCCCTTTTGCCAGCCTAGTTCTTTTGGTGAAAAAGAAAGATAACAGCTGACGGATGTGTGTTGACTATCGCAAGCTCAACCAGGATACGGTGCTAGATAAATACCCAATTCCGGTTATAGATAAGCTACTAGATGAACTCCATGGGGCTGTAGTGTTTTCAAAGATCGACCTCCTCTCAGGGTATCATCAAATAAGGGTCCATCCCGCAGACGTTCATAAAACAGCTTTTCGCACTCTCACAGGCCATTACGAGTTCTTAGTCATGCCGTTCGGGCTCACCAATGCCCCCTTGACATTCCAAGTTGTTATGAATGACATCTTCCGCCCTTATTTGCGCAAGTTCATTGTCGTTTTCTTCGACGATATCCTTATATACAGTAAGTCTGAGCAACAACACGACCAACATCTGTCCACTACATTACAACTCTTATAGGAAAACAGGTTCTTTGCCAAACCTTCTAAGTGTTTATTTGGCCAAACAGAAATTGCCTTTTTGGGGCACGTTGTTTCTATTGCTGGTGTCTGTGTTGATTGACTCGGGCAAAGTCGTTGTTCCTAAAATAAAAGATAAATAACCCAAACTAACAAACAAGTATAGTAAGCAAGTAAGGGGTCGAACCTAAGAGAATCTAATTCTTATGTTGATTTTAGTTCAAACATGCAAACACAAACAAAGGGGGGTTTTGAAGATGGTTTTCTATCAATATTAGCAAGCAGATTCATCAAATCAATTCCACTTTATTAATTTATCGATCATCAATTCATCCACTTCTTTATATTCCTAGGTCAATGCCAATCCTTATCTTTATTATTCGCTAGTTCATGGTCCTAGCAAAACTATGATATGAACAAGGACGTTTATTCAAATCATGCAATGAACACAAGGATAATAGGAAATTGAATCATGCAATCAAGCTACGAGTCTCATGCACAAATCAATCATTGAATACTCTTCCCTAATCTAGTCCACGGTCCTAGAATAGAGCTGTTTTGAGAATAGGAAAGATGCATAAACATCAACCAATCCTAATTCAAACGATAGATCTAAGCCAATTAAACAAGTTGATCAGGCTCATATAATCAAACAAATATCATGGGATGGAGCACAAGAGTATCAATAAAGACCTAAGGATAAAGAAGTTACCAGAATTTCACAATTTCATAATAAAGCTTCCTTGATTGAATACACTCTAAGGGAGATTAGTTCTCCATAACAAGAGAGCAAAATACAATAATGTTGATGAATGTCCAGATAAGAAGATGTATCTAAAACCTAAGGCAGACTCCTTGATTCAGCCTATTTTGTATAGGTTAACTCTTGTATTTTAGGGCTTTATTGAGTGTGTTTAGGTTAGAGTTTGTGCTAATTGTAATATCTAGGCCGAAGATACAAGAATGCAAGAATGAAGAGTTTTAAGGCGTTTTGAGTTGTCTGCGCGACACCACTTGCTTGTGAAGGCCATATCTTGAGCTAAAGTGGTCGGATTGAGCTGCTTCCAGTGTCATTGGAAAGCTAACTTCAAGGGCTTCAATTCATATTTTTACACCGTAGTCAGATTCCAAGCCGAAGAGGGTCAAAACACCCTCCGAAGTGACACTAGAGGTTCTGTCAAGATTCCGCGACCGCGGATTGTCTGCCGCGACCGCGGTGGCTGCCGAGAGACAAAGTTCTTATCTGTCGTAAAAGAGCGGGCACGGTGATGGCGGCACGACCGCGGTGATGCCGAATCCGAAGCGGGCCGAAATCTTTCTATCTTGTTTCCTTTTCTATCTTTTGCCTCTTTCCTTATCTATCTCGGGGAGCTTGTTCCTTGGGCTATTTAAGGAGGAGCCTGCCTTAGGTTTTGAGATGCATTCTACATTCTACTTAAAAACCAATTCTTCCCTTTTAGTTTAGTTATGGAGAGCTAGTCTCCTTGGGTTTGTTCAAGGGAGAAGCTCTGATGTATGAACTCGTGAGATTTTGGTAATTGATTTCTATCATTTGGTTAATATTGATTCTCTTGTGCTTCATTATTATGAATGTTGATTGTTTCTCTAGGAGTAGCTAACCTATTGAATTGATTGATGTTCTACTGTTTGATTAGGTTTGGACCGTGGACAAAACTAATCTGTGAAAACAACTTAACCTAGACCTGTTGTCTATGCAACTAGGATTAAGAAGAGAATTGATTGTTTTATCTTGCAATTGACTCGTAGCTTGATTGTTTGATATTATATCCTGCATATCCTTGTTCTCTATGCTAATTCTAGGTTAAGCGTCCTTGCCTAGGGTTATAGAATTGCTTGGACCGTGGACTTGCGATTGTTAATGATCAGGATAGGAATTAATCATAGGTGTGAATGAAATCAATGGATAAATCTAAGATCGAGTTATTATTTCATGAGTGGATCTTTTGAATGAACCTATTTCCCATATTTGATTTGCTTATTTATTTGTTTTGTTTTCTTAGTTTAGGTTAGTTTAGATATCTCTCCTGAATCCCCCCTTTCTTTGGTTGATAATAATATTAATACTAGAAGCCATAGTTCTCTTGGGTTCGACCCCTTACTTACTTGCTATACTTAGTTTGTAGTTTGGGTTTTATCTTTGATTTTGGCACGACGACTTTAGCCGAGTCACTCCTCCTTATATAGACCCAAGAAACATGCTCCCTGAGATATACAAGGCAAGAGGCAAAAGATAGAAAAGGAAAAAAGATAGAAAAATCTCGCTCGGCTCCGGATCCGGCACCACCGCGCCCGCAGAACCTCCACCGCGCCCGCAACACCTTCACCGCGCCCGCGGCGGGTTGGTCTTCAGGGTTCCAATGTCGGCTTCTACCGCGACTGCTGCCAAGGCGGCGCACCTGCGGCCTTCTCGGGAAGGAATCGTCTTCACCTTGCTTCACCGCGACCGCGGCTCGGACACCGCACCTACGGATCTGGGTTAGTGGCGAACATCACTTGAAACTTAGCCCGGAAAACTCTCGTATCTTCATGTCTTGTGTCTTCGGTCTTCATATTATAATAAGGCTCAAATTCTAACTAAAACACACTCACTAAAGTCCTAAAATACAAGGGTTATCATATCCTAATTAAAGAGAGCATATCAAATTCCCCCATACTTAGATCTTGCTCGTCCTCGACTAAGCTCAAACTAAACATAACAAGAAAGATCTCAGGAAATACAAGGGAAAGACAAAAACACTCAACTCTCAACCCGAATCCAAAATAGAGAAATCATGAGCATAAAACAATGAAGCTCAAACACACACCTCACAATATGATATAACACTCAAGCTCTAAAAAGTGTAGAGCGTCCTAGGATCTACCCAAGTATCTAAGATGTAAGCCCCAAAGTCCCCAAGCAAGAATGATCCTAAACACTCGGATTTTACCACTCAATTCTGGTTTGGCGCCCTTTCAGGTATTCACCTAACCGCTCTTTTCATTTTTCAAAAGGTGTGCTCACAAATCTCACAATCACTCATGAACCTCATATTACCCCAGCCTAATGCTGGTCCGGGTTACCTGCTTATTGCATGAGCCGTCCTTTCGGGGTTTTGACCCATCCTAGGATTTATATGCCTTTTTCAAAAGTTTAAGGCTTTTTCTATCTTTTTCTTTATTTTTTATTTATGCAAAAAGTATGGTGAAAGTGCTCCATGAAATGAAGAAAATCTAAAATCTAAAGCAAATCACTATCTACACTAACTAGGATAACCGAATGCGAGTATTCCCTCCCCCATACTTAAATCCTTCATTGTCCTCAATGAAGCTAAGAGAAACGATAGAAGTAAGGAAGAAGGAAATCAGAAGATTCACAAACGAAGAAGAGAGGTGGAATGGAAGAACTCTTCAAAGGGTGGAAAAAGAATGGAAGAAAAGGACTTCGGCATACCGTTCGGATGGCAATCCGCGGGCGCGCTGTGGATGGCACAGGCGGGGAAACACGGCAGAGAGAAAAGTCAACGTCGGGTGGACCATCGCGGGCGCAGCCGGTGTGGCGCGGGCGCAGATAATGAGCAGGGAGGGACTTGCAACTTCGTCTCGAACCGGATGATGTGCAAACAACCTTCGTATCTTGGCTCGTCTCTCGGAAAATGGATGAATGCTTGAACTCGAGCCATGAAGATGAAACTCGGGGGAACAAAGCTCCCCCCATACTTAGGCTTTTGCACATAGCCAAAAGAATGGAATTCTAAAGGTGGATGGAAAGAAAATCAAAAGAAGGGATGGAAAGATAGAAGATGGAATAGAAAGATAAAGATGGATGGAAGATATAGATATAGAATGGGACCAAGTAGACCTTCTGATAACGATGATTTAGTCGTTTTTAAACCACAATTATGCAAAGAAAACCAAACTAACTTAAACCAAAGTATAAAGCAAGTAAGGGTCGATTCCACAGGGAGACAGGTTATCTTTAGTAGTGAAACTTGTGTCAAACGGAAGTAACAAGGGGGGTTTTTGGGATTAATTCACACACTAGCATGCAAATCATATGAATTCAAGAGTTTATTAATCAGTATTTGGAAACACTTAGACAAACAAATATCCGCATTCGCTTGACAAGTTGATCATTGATTTCATTCAATATCTATGCAATGGAAATTCCAATTCCTTTTCAAAAGTAATTAATAGCACACCCAGATACTATTAACCCTAACTAGTTAAATAATCATGAAACTATCAAGATTCAATCTAACTAGCAGCATTCAACATCAAGAATATAATTGGATACAAACTAAGATAAAACAACCAGCTTTTACCATAGGATGCAAATCAATTCTCTTATGCATACAACTAACACAACCAGATATTAGCACAATGCAGTTGCTACATATGAATTAGAGATGCTCAATCAGAAACACTCTAAATCTAGCAATAACCTAATAACAATAAATCCTAGATGATCAGACTAGAAATTATTGAGACAAGTCAATAGCAATTCAAGCAAGAGAAAAGATTAAATCCATGCAACCGATAAGGAATTAGAAATCTCACAACTGAATCAGAACGAACACTTCAATTGTCTGTCCAAACAAAGAGGCTTAGTTCTCCATAGATCTCCAAAACACAAAATAATTCCAAACTCAAAAACTAGGTCTAAACAAAAGGTCTAAAGCCCTTAAATATGAGAAAACAAGATATCCAAAAATACATAAAAACCGGACTTAAAACAATATCCATAAGTCCACTAAATAAAACGCATCGTTTAAAGAAGAAATTCCGCCTCCGCACAAGCAGCGGGTGCTGCCTATGGGCAGCGGTCGCCGCCAGCCACAGATTGCGTTTTCTTCACTTCAGCTTCAAGTGGTCTTCAGTGTACCTCGGCTCTTCCTTCTTCAACGCTCCAAACTCCATCTTTAGCACCTAAAACATGACTAAAAGTATGCTAAAACCCCATCTTTTTGCACAACATAAATGTGTATATCACCTTCATCACTCTTTGCATCAAACTTCCCAAGATTACCCAAAGACTCTGAGATGTGCAATGTTTGGCTTCCTTCCATTGAGCAGCTCATAGGACATCTTCTTGAGCAAGGGGCGTATCATAGCACGATTAAGGATGTATGCAGCTGTGGGAACGGCTTCAGCCCAAAAGTGCTTGGAGACGCCGCTTGCGAACATCATCGTCCTTGCCATATCCTCCAGCGTCTTATTCTTCCTTTCCGCAACACCATTTTGCTGAGGAGTTCTTGGGGCTGAGAAGTTGTGGGAAACACCTTGCTGGTCGCAGAAGGCCAAGAACTCTGAGCTTTCAAACTCCGTCACATGGTCTGACCTTATAGCTTTCAAATGCGTCCCCAGGGCAACTTCTAGTTGCTTGATTAAACTCTTGAACATCTTGAATGCATCTACTTTACTCACCAAGAAAAAAACTCAACTGAATCGAGAAAAATCATCAAAAATAACGTACATGTACCTCTTTCCACCAAAGCTCTTCGTCCTTATGGGTCCACATAAATCCATGTGAAGGAGTTCCAATGACTTCCTTGTACTCACTTCATTCTTGGGCTTGAAGGACATTCTTGTTTGCTTCCCTTTAGTACGTGCTTCGGTTTGATCAGGATCGATTATGGGAAGTCCTCTAACAAGATCTTTTTGATGAAGTCTGAGAATTGTGCTAAGTCCGGCATGAGCAAGACGATGATGCTAGAGCTTAGAGTCCTCAAAGGAAATAGATAGACAAAGCTTTGAAGGAGGCTCAAATTCCTTGTTGAAGACATACACGTTGTTTTCACGAACTCCTTTGAGAATGACTTTGTTGATTTTCTTGTTGATGACAAGGCACTCTTGAGAGTCAAATGTGACTAAGTTATTTCCTTGGTCACACATTTGAGAGACACTAAAGATGTTGAAGCCTAAGTCCTCAACCATATTGACATTTGCAACCCTTGTGGACTTGTTCAATTTGGCAATGCTAGTTCCCTTGATGTTGCCCTTGCCCTTACTTCCAAAGAAGACAGTCCCTCCCTTAGTACTTGCTTTGATAGAAGTGAGGTGGATCAGGCTTCCTGTCATATGATTCGAAGTGCCGCTATTAATGATCCATGAGCACCTCCTCACTCCTACCTGTAAGATAATGTCATATCTTTGCGACCGAGGCAAGGTGACCCTTACTTTGTTCTTACATGCTTCCTTACAAAGTTCTTAGCAACACAAGGCACACTAGCATGCGTCCTAGGAACAAACGTAGACTTAACATTTTTCTTGTTTCTATTCCAAGCCGTCCTACTCTTTTGGACGTCGTCCTTAAGTTTAGAATACTCATATTGGTAGTGACCATGTTTTCCACAATGCTAACAAGTCCTATAGTATTCACCAAGATAGTACTTCTTGTTTGGCCTTTGAATCCTTATCTCTTTCATTTTCTCAAGGTTACAGACCTTGGATCCTTCACCCTTTACGATTTTCTTGAACATCTTGTGGCTTTTAGAGTTGGTGTAGTAGTCCTTGTGACCAAAACTACCACTCTCAAGAAAACGAATTCTCTCCTCAGGGTTTCTAGTCTTTTCTCTCTCACGTTCAAGTTCGGTTGTTTTACTAGCTTGGAAATCGCTTGGTAAAGAGTCTTTAGCACTTGATGAAGGATTGTAGCCAAGTCCCCTCTTAGATGAAACGAACAAGACAAGCTTGACCGGTTTAGTACAAGGAGTCTTGCCTAGAACCTTAATCTCGTCCATAAGTTTGGCATTTTCTGATTTTAGACACGCTAGTTCTGATTTTAGGGACTTCTTAGTTCTTGTGAGGACTCTAGGTCAGTTGAAAACTTAGAGCAATGTTCATAATCCCTTTTAGTGTTCTCAGACTCTTCCTCTAGTGTTTCTAACTTTTCTTTCATAACAACACTTTCATTAAGGACTTTAGCAAGCAATTTGATGAGATTAGGCTTAGAGTACTTATCAAGGGACTTTAGAACAGTTTCTTGAGTTACCTCTTCTTCAGCATTAGAGGCATCATTTGAATCGTCCCCAATGGCCATAAGGCAGGTGGTCGGGAAACTCTAGTCTTCATCATTATCAATATCGTCCTAAGCAGCATAGTGTGCTAACTTTTTCTTCTCCTTTCCACTCAAACAAGAGAAGTAGTTCTTTGCAAAATGACTTTTCTTGTTGCATTTGTAGCACACTAGGTCCTTCAGCTCTTTCTTAGTTGGTCTAGAACTCTTGTCGTTGGAATTGGAGAGTTTCTTGAACTTCCCTTTCTTCATCCAAGCGCGAAAAGTCTTATGCATGAGGACTAGCTCATCGTCCTCACCACATTCAGCTTCATTTTCATCTTGTTCAATCACAAGAATACAGAACTGGCATCTTCCTGCATGCTCCTTGCAGCTTCTCTCTAACCATAGAGCAAGTCCCTTATGTTCTAGATCATTCTTGTCCTTTTCCTTCCTTCTCTCATAGTTCATGAGCTTCATGTAAATATCTTGCATGGTAAGTCCCTTATTGGCTCGATTTTCTTTGATGGTCGTCTTGTCAAAGTTCCACTCTCTAGTCAACCCATCAATAAACAATTGGATTTTCATCCTTTGTGTGATTTCATTGTCAAGGATTATCAAGTTTTTCATCTTGATGTTCAAGTTCTCAAAGCAATAGGCATAATCAGAAACAGACTCATTTGGCAACATTTGAAAGCAGAAGAACTCTCTCTTAGCAATCATCTAAGAATCCTCCATCATGTCGACAGTCCCAACATGAAACTTTTCAATGACTTCCCATTGTAATATGGTAATTTTGAGGTTACTCACTCGAGTGGTGTCCCTTTCGCACAATGCATTCTGTAAGAAGCAAATAGCCTTTGCATTGGTCTCCGGTAGCTTAAATTCATCAGCTCCCCATGACTTCTCATCATTTCTCTTTGGCACAAGAACTTCGAATTCATCGTCTCTCATGACTTGCCAGCATTGATAGTTCTGACTTCTGAGGAAGTTCTCCATTCTGTCCATCCACCGGCTGAAGTTCCCATCCGTCAACCGTGGTGGCTGGGTGTGGCTAACGCCAATAGGCTCTATGTCAGTCATATTTACTTGCAACTACTAAGAAATCTAGAGCACCTGCTCTGATACCAATTGTTGGATCGTAAGTTAGTAGTAAAGAGTTAAGGACGTCCTTTGGGGGAGTCCTTATGCAGTGGAATTAAAAGACTTAAGCAGGTAATGAACAGTAAGATAAGGACTCAAGAATTTATAGAGGAACCCCATAAAGACCAAGTAGTCCTATGGGTAAACCTCAACCTCCTTGGAGGATTTTCGAATAGCCTTTCCTTATCTTATTGAGAGAGTCCTTACAGTTTACAAATGCGAGCTTTACACTTCTCTGAACTTAAGAGTCCGTCCTTAAGATCACTAGTAAACACTCCTTTTAGCCTAAAACTCGTAACATAACTCTCGCTCTATAAGGATGCTAGACACACACGTCCCTCACAATTCTTCGTGAGAGACACCCTTTCGCTGATGATATCATTATTTTTTCTAAAGCCACCCAAAAACTATGCATAGAAATGAAGCATATTATTGAAGAATATAGTGTTGTATCTGGACAAAAAGTGATTTGTCATAATTAAGTCAACATTTTAAACATTGAATAGAGTAAATAACTAGCAAAAATTACAAATTCAACATACTCTAGGAGTGAGTTTGTTAGGAAACCGAGTAGTGTTTCGATGGTTCCAAACTTAAGAGGTTGCCGACGAAGTTGTCGACACCAGTTTCCAGGTCAAAACACGTGCGAATTTGCAAGAAAGGAAATACCGTGTTTTTGTTTAAGGCAATTGCATGCAAAATATCCAGAAATGTTTTTAAAGCAACAGCAAAGTTACAAAGAAGGAAAATCATCAAGAGATCAAGGAAGATATTGAAGATGGTTTTATTATGGCTTGCGAGTTCTTTTATGGAAAGATCTTGTGGAGATTATGTGAGATTCATGCCTTACTCGTTTGGGTTGAATCGATCAACATTTTACTTGGTTCTATTTATACTATTTCCTATGCACATTGTAGGAACCAAGGAGCAAGAGTGAAATTTGTAATTGCGAGTGTTGTGTGTAGAGTGAGATCGTGAGATTCGGTCTTAGGAGGTTGAGTGTTGATCGAGTTGTATTGAGTGAGGATTAGGCTAAGGCAAGAGTACTTGCTAGAGTGTGTGGGATTCACATCTAGGAGTAGGAACACCTTGTAATCTGAGAAATCAATATAGTGAGCGAAAGTGCTCTTCAAGTCACTCTAGGTTGGAGCTTAGAGGGCAAGTGGTTTTTTCCCTATACAAACTAGTTGGTTTGTAGAAGGTTTTCACTCTAAATCCTTGTGTTAAATCTAGCAACATCTAAGTCTTTCTTGAGTTTTAATTCCGATGCGTAAACACTTGTTGTTGACTCTGGTCGCCGACATCGTAGGTGTCGATGACTTCTTAAGTACTAATTCAGATCCTACAGAGTTCGATGGCGAACTTAGAAAAATACTTAAGTTGTCCTAATATTAATGGTAGAACTAATAGAGAAACCTTTCAGGACATAGTGGTAAAAGAGAAAAAACAACTTACTAAATGGAAAGCTAAAATGCTTTCCCAAGAAGGATGAACAATCCCGATTAGATCAAACTTAGCTATGAAACCTAACTACTTGATGCAAAGATTTATGCTCCCAAAACATATTCATGATGAAATAGACGCAACCACCTGATGTTTCTTTTGGAATAAGGATCGTCAACATAAACCGCTTGTAGGATGGGACAGGACAAACAAACCAAAACGATATGGAGGCCTAGGAATTCGGAGAACTGAAAATGTGAATAAAGCCCTTCAGATGAAACTCTTATGGAAAAATCTCACTAAACCAGATAATGTATGGGTTAGAATAATATCAAAAAAGTATTTAAGAGGACACACTCTTGACTCCTATAAAGTCAAAGCTAACTCATCTTGGCAGTGGAAAAAATTAATGAACCTAAGAACAGATTTTAACCAAGGCCTAATATGACAATTAGGGGATGGAAAAACAATAAACTTTTGGAAGGATAATTGGGTAATGCAGGAACCCCTACGTGATCATGTATTACATCAAGAAACTACTGATGAACATATTACAGTAGGTCACTTCATTGCACACGAAAAGAAATGGAAAGTAGAAGAATTGCAACAAGTACTTCCTAGACACATTGTAGAGAAGGTACAGTTAGTTCAAATTCCTAATAATCCTATAAACGATCGACTCTTTTGGGCTCCAAGTAGAAACAGATGGTTCTCGACGTTATCTGCCATTAAGCTGATAACTAAAATGGATTCACAGAACCCTAGCTTGAACAAATGGATATGGAAATTGGATATCTGCCCCAAAATAAATGAATTCTTGTGGAAGATCGACATGAACGGATTGCCAACAAAAGTAAGACTTAGTGAAAACCGTATAGCAACCCCGAGCGGTTGTTTGACGTGCAACTGCATATATGAAGACTCGAACCATCTCCTATTAAGATGCTCACACACTTTGAAAATAACAAGGAATATAAATCCTAATCTAGAACAAACTTTTCGAAACTATGACCCAATAAACAAAAGTCCATGACAGGTATTGTTTGAGATCAAGCAGCAATTAGGAATGGATGGATTCTCAGAACTATCACCGGTGGAGCATTTGGTTCCAACGAAACAAATTAGTCTTCCAACAAGTACAAAATGACCATATTTCATATCTTACCTTGTAGATACGAACTCAATTACAATCATGGGAACACTCTAAATGATGGAAAGAGGAAGAGGAAGACCATATGCGCTTGGGCCATAGTCTCCCAAAAGAATTTATCAATAACCATCAAGAACTTCGTGTTCTCATCCGGCAAGATGCTCTAAAACGTCCTCCGTAATTGGAGGGTGTCATAATTTTCACCCTATAGAAAAAAAAGTTTGAGTTGTAAAATTTTTGTTCGTATTTTGAAAGCATTTTGTAAACCGGTGAAACCCGGACAATAGCAGAGAATGCGGGGTAAAGCGATCGGTTTTGGTACTAACCGTAGCTGAATGTAAACGAATGTGGACCACTAATTCGTTTTTCCCTGACAAAGCAAAATCGAGCGAGTGATGTCGTGGAACGGAATGGAATAAGAAGAGCCACGCCGTCCAAGTTCATTTCGAATCAGAACCCCCCAATCCAAATCCATGAAGGCGGCGCCTGGGCTGCTGCCGGCGACCCACATCGCCACCTGGCTCTCTCCCGTGAGCTTTCCCAGTACAGCCACCTTCAAACCACAGAGGCTGATTCCCCCGAGCGCTTCAATAAAGCCTCCGCCGTCGGGGTTCGACTTCCGGTCGCCGGAGATTCTGGGCCTCTCGAGTGCCTTCGTTGCCGAGCTGTATCCTGAGCTGGCCGATCTCGCCGACGGAGGGAACCTGGTGAGGATCGTGAAGAAGCAGTTCGGACCCGTACCCGAATGGAGGTCCGAATTCGTGGAGCCCGATGAGATCTGGCTTCTGGGCACCACTCATCTTTCTAGGGACTCCAGTGCGGACGTGGAGCGGGTCGTGAGGACCCTCATGCCTGATAATGTTGTAGTCGAGCTCTGCAGGAGCAGGCAAGTTTCAGACCTTAGCTTCAAATCAATTAAGTTCATGTTTTCAAACCGCCTGCATCATGGTTTGTGGCTTACAACTCCAAAGTTGTTCATTCTCTCGGTCCATGGCTTAATTTGAGCTGTTGCAGAGCTTCATCTACAGAGCTGGGATTATGTATGCATCTGATGAAGATGTGAGTGGCCAGCAGTTGAAGGGGAATATGTTCTCTTTGAGTGGCAGTGGATTTTTCAATGCCATTGGCAGGAGCATTAATTTAGGTAATGCTATTCACAACAATGAGATTTAGCAATACTACTAGAGTCATAGTTTTAAACTGAGTGCTTGTTGTGCTTGTGCTTGTTCGTCCACAGGAGGTCAAACTGCTCTAGCGTTGCGTGCGCTGTTGGCAGTTATGTCGTCCAGAATTGCTTCTGGTGCTAATCGCCCATTTGGAGATGAGGTAGTTTGAGTTAAATGGTTGTGTACTCTTTCCTGTGAATGTTTGATGGGTGAAACCTACATGTATACACTGTTCTAAAAATCCCCTTCTAGGCCCTGTCTGTGCGCTAGGCGGTCCCCATCCGCCTAGCTTTTTAACTTGCCTAGGTGGCGTCTAAGTATCTGTTTAGGCCGCCTAAGTGCTAAGCGGTCCCTCTCCGTCTAGGATCCGCCTAGTGTTTTTTAGAACACTGCCTGTATATGATATTGACTGGCTACAGATGTGCACTTATATGGTTACAGTTTCGAGCTGCTCGGAAGGCAGCAGAAGAAATCAGTGCCCAGATAGTTTTGGGTGATCGGCCAATCGAGATCACTGTTAGTACTTACATCTATCCATAACCCTGTATGCTGTCAATATCTGTTTTGTTGCTGTTCATTGTTGGTGTAATGTTTCAGCTTGAGAGGGCATGGAATTCACTGAGTTGGACTGAGAAACTCAATCTAGTGGTCTCGGCTGTCAGAGGAATTATGTCAGCATCTGGCATATCAGAAGACGAACTGAAGGTATCATCAGCAGTAAAAATGTTTCTTCGTGTTTAGCTTTTCAGGCATTTCAGTGTATGACAATAGGGCACATTAGACTACAATGATGCTTGACCTTATGATAGTTAAGCCATTCATAATAATATTATTTGGCTACTAAATCATCTGCTCATTATTACAGGATACAAATATGGATGTTAGCCCTTTTCAGCTGTATAAGCAACTTAGCTTTTCGTATCCTTCACTCTTGCTACCATTGATACATGAACGTGACACGGTAACCTCCTCTTTCACCACTTGCTATTGACCTTGTAGAGTTGGTTCATGAATCATGATGTATCCATGGTAAACTCATATTAATGTGTAAAAGCTGTGAAGTTTACCATGCACTTGTTTGTCTTGTCTTACCTTTAAAAGTATTTTAGTTTTAAGCTGGACGAATGAATTGGGTACTGAAAAAACTCAGTTTGGTATGTTGAAAAAAAACATGAACTCTGATAGGTTGTTGGCTCTTACTGATCTTTGCA
Organism: Polygonum maritimum; assembly: GCA_963924305.1. Classification (NCBI taxonomy): domain Eukaryota; kingdom Viridiplantae; phylum Streptophyta; class Magnoliopsida; order Caryophyllales; family Polygonaceae; genus Polygonum; species Polygonum maritimum. The sequence goes on along the minus strand of OZ002730.1, from coordinate 12,277,117 downwards.
GTATCTTGCTTGGTCTCTGAAAAGGAGCAAAGCTGTGAACAAGAGCAAGAGAGTTGTTGGAGTTATAGGAAAAGGTCATTTGAACGGAGTGATTTACGCCCTCATATCTGACCAAGGGGACCTGCGCTTTAGAGATGTTGCAGGAAAAGCCTCGACGATAAGAGGTTCTGAAACATGGGCTGCTCGTCTTGTTAACAGTTTGATACGGGATACCGTGATTGGGTTATTGCTTTGGGCTCTATACGAACTGTTCAAGTCTGGATTAGAGCCCTATTTGTCATTTTAACTCAGCAATAATTTGCTTACTGTAATGTAATGACACGCCCCTGTTCCCTTTATAAACAAGTTTGAAAGCATATATAGTGATAGGTTTTGCAACTCGAACCTGATTGAGGAATGCAAATATGATCATGTTTCACTCGTAAATTCTTATTATGATTTAGTCAATTATGTAGAAGCCAAAATTCCAAACCCTAGTCGAACAATAGATCAACGCAATTAGATAGATAAATTCAGCAAATGACAGATTTATTATACTAAATATAGGTGATTCGGAGTAGAATACGCAGAGGCAAGATAAGTGATCGCTTCTTGACGTTTCGAATTACGTGATACAACTACAAACCCAAGAATAGGAGCATGACGAACTCAGCGTTACATGTACTTTAGACTTAATTTTTGGAAGAATGGAGGAAGGAGAATTGATCGATGATCTATTGAATGATACGCAGGAAAGTTCCTATTACAACCTCCTCTGAAAGCAATGCGCTTGCCAGAATCACGAGATTTTTGGAAACCTATGGCAATTGCCTTCACTTGTTTGAGGTTTGCTAATGGGTCAAAGCCCAACTTAAGCGGCATGCAACCTTAATGGGCCGGCTCGTTTCTCATTCAAAGGAACTTTAATTTACATATTAAATTAAGCTCCAACAATCTCCCACATGATAGAAAGAAGTCTAAACATACACAAAAATAAGAGTGAATCGACGACCTTTGGAGAACATAGTAAAAAAATCACTACATTTGAGATGATAGATTTTTCAACCTCTGAAAGTGTTTGAGATTTTGCAACAAATTTTATAAGAAAGATTAAGAAACTTTTCATAAGAGTATGAGTTAACTTCGTCTTTAAAAGGCCACGAGAAATGGTAGAAATGGTTGGGGTCACCCGATTGCCCAAGTAAAGTTGGATGGCACCAACGAGACTCCAAACTACAAAATTTCATGGATCCTTCGTTAGAGCTCCGAATCAAGTGATTCCAAGGCCTACTTATAGATTAAGGAGTATAGTTTCACCGCTCAAAATTTGTGGCATTTTGATTGAGTATTCGGAAAGTTATTTCAATTCTATCCAAATGATGTGCAACAACCAAAGCCATTTGCAACGCCTCCTATCCGTGGGAAACGACCTCTCCTTTTTCTCTTTCTTTGATTACTCTTGCAAACTCAAAGTTAGGATGTTGTTCTTACTATTATCAGCGTTAGTTCCTCAAGTGGTGCCCAGAGTTGATCGGAAGAAGTCCAAGAAGTCGGCTTCTCAACACAACTCCCGGTTGCGCCCGCCGCCAAGAAGGCAACACCCGCCTTCAATAAGGCAGTGCACACCACCCCAAGGCAGCGCCCGCCACCCATACCTTTTCGCCAGTGCCTATTTTCTTTTGCCGTGTAGTTGCCTTGTGTTGGTGCCTTCGTCTTATGCATATGTCGTGCCCTTTCCCTGACTTCTGTGCTACGTTGTTGTTTCATCTCGGTATAGTATTCGAGCTAATTTGTCGTTTATTTTTCAAAATCGTTAAAATGACCAATATTAATGGGATTAATATTTGATTAAGTAATAAATTATTAAAGGATTAATAATTTATACATTCCTTTAAGAGGTTAGAAGGAATTGTAGGACTTTCCATGTAAATGAAATGAGAGATATTAATTTGCTCCATATACCTACTTCATAAAGTGAGCAAAATTCCCCCTTTTGCATGAGATTGATCATGAATCTACCAAGAACTAGTTGTATCTCTACAATTTCCCAAACACGTTTTCTCTATGAGGAAAGATCCTTCTAGGATGCATGCGTGCATTCATTCCAGCTTACTATATATATATATATATATATATATATAGCTTTAGGCCGTTGCATTGATCCCATGGTGATACAAACAAGAATGAACAAGCGCTTTGGTATTGCCTTTGTTCCTCAAGCTCTATCAACAATTGTTAGTGTTATTGTTCCTTTACTCATTTGTTCCTGAAACAATTTGCAAACTTCATTAAATGTTTCACAAGTGTTCACATAATTAAAACTGTGTTGGGGGATCAATCACCATCCCAATACCTTCTTCATTTTTGATAATACAAACACTTGGGAAATTATTAAAAGAAAACTATAGTAAATAACATAAGCGCAATACAATTCGCCTTGTGTAGGACCTTTGTACCTACTTCCTAGAGTGAGCATAATTCCCCCCTAGCATGATATTGATCCTTTATGTACCAAGAACTAGTTATATCTGTACAATTTTTCAAACTTCCCCTTTAGACATCATCAAATAACACAATTTGATCCTTATGAAACAAACTTAACACTTAATCATATAACACATCAGGAAATAAAGTTAAGTTCATTAATACTTAAATTTGGATTACATAGTAGTGGGAGCAAAGAAATGAAAACATCTAGAGATAAAAAAAAAACTGAAAAGATGAACATTTAAAAAGCACAAGGAAAAATGGGCTAGGGATCAAAGATGGGGATCACTCAAGATTTGAATGGAGACTCGTCACAACCCTCAGTTCTACGGCCAGTCCCCTGTCTCTATTGTTCCGTCTAAAGCAGCAGATTCAAAATAGCCTCTAAATTCTTGCACTTGCATAAAGACTCGGCTATACGAATCGTCATGACTACAACTCAGTCTTTTGCCCTCATAATGAGACTTGGCCAAAAGAATCAATGTACGTACCCTACCATTGTACAGAAGTATCCATCAAGCATTGGATAGTAATATTAACATCCAGATGTTAGAAGAAATCCAACACTACTATCTACAACAAAGCACCAGACTTATTAAGAAGTAATTATCCCGTGAATAGGTTATACTCTGAACCAATTCCAAGTCCCTATCTCAATGTCTCAAGCCACATATTTCAAGATATGGAGATAATATGTAAGGAACCTAAGCTTAGTTTACTGCTAAACTAGGAGAAAGCAATTTGCTCCACTGAATATGCTAGAGTATGGATGTCCATCGCGTAATAGAGAGTCGGCTGGCCACGACTAAGGTCAAAGAAATGATATCGATACTATCTTTGACCTACTAGGCATGGGTGCCAAACTATAACGGGATGAGAAATGCCCAACTTAACAGGATGTGGAGCGCCTAATTTACAAGGACGTAGAGCGCATACATTATTAGGGCACAAACTGCCTATATTCCCAAGGCACAAATTGCCTACATTGTCAGGGCCCAACTCGCCTACATTGTCAGGTATGTCAATATGCAAGGTTACGATTATCCAAGCCTAAGCTACTTTGTATCACGACCAGCCCAATAACGCTAGCAATAAAGGTAGCGACAATTGCAACTTAGATGTCAGTTTCACTAACTAGATGAATTAAAGTACAATAAGCACTAATCACACAATGCCATAATAACTTGGTTCATTAGACAACGTTACTCTGGTTAAGGAACTAGAGCGTCCTAATTTGCTCGATAACATAGCTACATAATCGAGAATCAACATGTTCCATTAAGGAAACGATAAGTGAGGGAATACCATTCTAATCCATCAGAGAGCAAAAGAGGACCGAAATCATCATTTAGATACCAATGTGCTAGGGGAAACATGTCCTAGCTTGTAGAAGAATACGTCCTAACCAATGGAAGAATATAAGGACTGGAACCGTTCTATAATTACCGACATGTTAGGGAAAAAATGCAGGCTAATCAAGTTGAGTTACTAAATAAAACCGGTTCTTATATGGTTAATGTATTTCATAATTTAAGATATCATCTCCCAAATCAACATGCAAGTCTACATGTGCGGAGAGGACAAACCCAATTTCCCCATGTTTATACGTAAACAAATCAATCACAATTAATTGGGTGCTAACCCACAATTCCAACCAAGTTGATCAAGCCCGATATTGTTGAGCTAGTGGTTGTTGATATTTTACTCACAAGGACAGAGAACCACACTATCTAGCTACCACTACCCCTTGATTTACTTAGATTAGTTTTAATCAAGAATAGCATCTTCCCGTACAAATTCACCCAAATTAGCTAGGAACCAAAATGTCAACTCTTCGTAGGCAACACGACAATATTCAAATATGAAGATTTGCTTGGGCCAAATAATTCTTCAACAATTTAAATCTAGAAATCATATTCATATACCTATTTTGATAGGGTTAGAACACATAAAAGCCTTAGAAGGCATACGAGGTACGATCCGCGCCAAGGTAGAGGGCGGATATGCGGGTGATCGGTCGGCATCGTTGGCAGCGGAGCACAACGCGAGGCTTGGATCCCCATCTCCACAAGAGAGGTCCGTCCCCGCCAGAAAAGAAAGAAGCCCCCAAAGGAAGAAGCCAAAAGAAATAGATAAGAAGCAAAGAAGACCCGAAGAAGGAGACTCGAAGAAGGAGTAGGACACGAGTCAAGGAGCGGAAAAGCGGAGCAACATGAAGAGAAGCAAGAGAAGAACCAAGGAGAAGAAGTGGCTAGAGACCAGGACCGAGTTCCAGCTCACCTTGGGACCGAGATCGACTTGTGGACCTCGGACCGACGTGCCAGCACATCGGGCCCGACGTGCCAGCACATCGGGCCCGACTTTTATCCGTGTCGGTCCGAGTCGGCGAAAGTGGATTGGGCACCAAGGCAAGAAAATGTGATCTACCACATTTGCCCCTCTCCTAATTTGGGCATTCTTAAGCTTCTAATTAGAGAGAGAAAGAAGACATTCAAGCTACACCACACTAATCACCCTCTCAAAGGCTCAAGAAGACTTGGAGAGCAAGGAGAAAGGAAAGGAGAGTGAGAGGAAGAGAATTCGGTTGAGAGAGAGAGAGAGAAGTAGGGATTGTTAGTGAGGTTTGGATTTGTTTTGCTTTGATTTTGTGGATTTGGATTGATACTTGTGGATTTCCTTTGCTTTGAATGAAATTTGGCTTTGAATCGAGTTTAATGATTGAGATTGATTTGCTTTGCGTTTTGATTGCTTTTTACTCTAGCCATATGGAGTAGATTCCATTGATCTTGGGCTATGGGGGAAACCTCTAGCTAGGTTGGGTTTGAACCCCCAATTCCATAGCCTTAAGTGATTGATCTAGGAACCACTCTACATAGAGCTTCAATTCCTTGTGGAAGCAAGGGATCAAGGGCTTGTGGTTGGCAAGAGTGAACGGAAGTGATCACTTGCCATCACGAGACCTTGCATCGAAAGGGAGGTAAAATCCCCTATGGGTCGATGTGTAGAAAAGTGGCGGGAACGAGGCAAACAACCTCGATCCTACGAGGATCAACACTTATTGGCTGAATTGGGGTGAAATTACCCACATCTAGCTAGAGAAGAAACCCAAAAACCTGAGATCTGTCTCTCCAAATTTGCACTTCGACATACCCAGCCATATCGGGCCCGACTTGCCAGTGTCGGTCCCGACGTTCATCTCGTCGATCCACCTCGGGCCCGAAGTGACAATGTCGGTCATGAGCTATTTCTCTTGTTTTGCTTTGTTTTAGCTTTCCTTTCCGTTTTCGAGTCTTTTAGGTGCACTTAACGACAGAACTCCCGAGCGTTCAACACCCACCTTGTGCTACAACGGGGTCGGGTTTATACATTGTGTTCTTATGACCCTCGCGTTCGAGAGCGATCAGAATTTGGTGCCGTTGCCGGGGAGTTCTTATTGCTTGAGGTACCAAGTTTGTTGAGTCCTTTGTGTTTTGGTAGTGATTTGGGTGAGGGAGTAGCCCGAACCCCTTGTTTGTTTTTGATTAGTTTTTGTTTGTGTTTGTGCTTTGAAGGTGTATGCGGGCTCGTTTCACCCGAGGAACACTTGAGCTTGAATTTGTGAGTGATCCGGAAAGCATTCTCAAAGAAGCCCGACGAAAGAAAAGGATGGAGAACCAAGTGCTACATGATGATGAGGTTGCTAGAATGAGGGCCGAGATGGCTAGAATGCAACTTGAGGCGGATAACCGAGAGGCGGAGATAAGGAGGGAACGTGAGCAAAGAATGAGGATGGAGGCTCAACTCAACGCTCTACCCTGGAATGCACGCCAATGCATGCATCCGGAGTTGAGAGTTCCCGAGCCGGCCATTGTTTTTCCGGAGGTTGCCAAGAACTTTGAGATCAAGACTCAATTCATTGCTCTCATCAAGCAGGATCAATTTGAGGGGCGCCCACAAGAAAGTCCAATTGAGCACGTCAAGGGTTTCGTTGATATGTGTGAGACGATCTCTACGGATGAGGAGACGTAGGAGTATGTGTTTCTCAAAGCATTCAAGTGGTCACTTGGGATAAGGCGGCACATTGGCTCGAGAGCCAAGCCCCTAGGTCGATCACTACATGGCGAGCCCTTAATGATGCGTTCTTGATGAAGTTCTTTCCACCAACCAAGACAACCGAGCTCTAGAGAAAAATTGCAAGTTTTCAGTAAGGACCGAACGAACCTCTCTTCAAGGCGTGGGATCGATTCAAGGAGTTGTTGCGCCAATGTCCAACCCATGGGCAACAACCGTACGTGCTCCAAGATATCTTTTTCCAAGGAATCAACCCGGCCACCAAGGACAAATTAACTAAATCTCCACACCGATTGTGGATTTATAGACTTGACCCCGGAGCAAGCTTGGGAGTTGCTTGATGAGCTTGCGGACTACGAGTCTATGTACGGGGTGAGCCAAGCCAAAAAGGAGGTGAGAGTGCAAGGTGATGGCACAAGAAAGCTCTATGATCCGAAGAGTGAAGATGTGGACAAAGATGTGAGGCTCCAATTCCTAGAGAGTGAGGTGACCAAGTTGAGAAGGAAAGTGCACCATTACAAGCAAACCGCTAGAGCTTGTGAGGAGTGTGGATCTCTTGGCCACGCAATACAAGTGTGTCCGAACGAGAGCCAAGTCCGATTGGCCGAGCAAATCGAGGAGGCACACTATGTCCGAGGGAATTATGGAGGAAGAGGAAATTTCAACAATGGAGGCAATGGAGGAAATGGCCGGTGGAATCAAGGTCAAGCCGATGGCTTCAACAACAACTACAACCAAAACGAGCCAAGGGCCCAACCACCGCCATATCGACCTCCGGGGTTTAATGAGCAAACACCTCAATGGGTGAAAGAGTTGAAGGATGATGTCAAGGAGATGAAAACTCAAATCAATGACTTGAGTGTGTGGAGGAGGCAAGCCGACAACCAATTTGCTCAAACTGCAACTCTACTTCCGAGAGAGAATGGGAGACTCCCAGGCCGACCCGAGGAGAATCCCCGTGCCCCGCAAAATCAAAATGAAGTACGAGCTATTGGTTTAAGGAGCGGTAGAAACTTGCCCGAGCCACATGTGTCGAGATCAAGAGAAGAGAGCCGGACCGACTTTCCCAGAAAGTCAGGACCGACTTACCAGGACGTCGAGCCAGGAACCAGAGCCACTCCCCTGCCCAGGACCGAGGATGAGAGGGAGTCGGGCCCGACTTACCCAGATGTCGGTCCGACTTCCCAGTCAGTGCTCTGCCCCTAGACCGAGGTACAGGACATCGGGCCCGACGTGGTGCCCATGTCGGTCCAAATAGAGGAGGTTGTGAACGAGTCGAGTCAGTCCAAGGATGTCGATCCTAGCAAGAAACAAGGTGGCACAACTCTTCCCTACCCGTCAAAGAAGCCAAAAGAAGTTGTTGAAAGCAAATTCAAAAGATTCCTCAAGCTTTTGCAAGGGCTAAACATCACAATCCCCTTCACCGACGCTCTAAATGAGATGCCATCCTATGTGAAGTTTTTGAGAGAGATCTTGAGCAAGAAAAGGTCCATAATAGACATGCAAGATGAGGTGAAGATTTCGGAGTTGCCTTAAAAGCTAGGAGATCCGGGAAGGTTTGCAATCACCATCGGTGTAGGATCTCAAAGTTTCCAAGCCCTTTGTGATCTAGGGGTGAGTGTATCGGTTATGCCCGCGAGCATTTGGAGGAGGGCTAATCTTGGAGAGATAGAGCCGGCCGATATGTCTCTCACCATGGCCGATGGCTCCGTGATCAAAGCTAAGGGAATCTTGGATGATGTCCCGGTTCGAGTGGGAAAGTACTTCATTCCCGACGACTTCGTGATTCTAGATATGCAAGAAGATCCTTTGGTTCCCATCATTCTCGGAAGACCGTTCTTAGCAACGGTGGGGGCTAAATTTGATGTGAAGAATGGGAAGGTGTCTTTCGAGATTGGAGAAGAAAGAGTTGAATTTCACTCTAACAAGGCCTTGAACGAGCCGGATGCCTTGGCAATCCTCAAGCTAGAGGAGAACGCCAAGAGGAAAAGAGAAGAGGTAGAAATTGCTAGAGAAATGGCACCTTTGATGAGTGACATGGGATTCAATGAGCAAGTGCAAGTTCAAGAATTTTTTGAGCGAGTAGTGCAACAAGATGAGCTAAGGATTGACGATAACCCGAGGAACAATGAAGAATATCCTTTCTCATATCCTTTTGATGTTGGTGACTCCTACTTATGCTTAAGTGATTTGAAAGATGATTTAGGAGATAGCTATATTTGTTTGAGTGACTTAAAGGATGAATTGCTAGCTTCTCCTAGAAATTCTTTGAATGCTTTTGATGTAGGAAAGAAGGATCAAGATGAGGAAAGCCACGAAGTGCAAGCCTATGCTATGGAGGAATATGGAGGACCAGAGAGCCACGTCTACATCAACCATAAATGGTGGTTCTATGGATACGAAGGCGATGGCAATGGGCATGATTGTGGCGAGCAATACACCGTGTTTCACCCACCATGAGGTCGAGGTTGGAGAGTCAAGCTAATGACGTTAAACGAGCGCTTCTCGGGAGGTAACCCGAGCGTGTTTATATCCTTTTCATAGTTTTAGTTTGATTTTTCTTAGCTTAGAGTAGCTTCTTCTCTAGTCATTCCCTATGGTGTGTTTTGTGGATTTGTGGTGTTATTTGTGCTTCAAGATTGTGTAGGGGTAATGGTGAAAAATAAAATGGATTCATGGAGAAAGATGTTGGAAAAGAAGTGGAGTAACTTTGGCGACCGAGTCGATCCACGTCGAGCCCAGGTAAGTGGGGCCCGAGGTGTGCACGTCGGTCCACGTCGGTCGAGCGTTGTGAAGTGCCATTTTTACCCTTTGACCTAAGAGTTGTCTTTTTCCCATTTAATCCTCTTCGTTTACCTACCTACCAACCTCATTATAACTACCATACCCAAAAACACCCATCTCCCCTCAAAACCTATCAAAATCGGCCCCCCCTCACCATACTCGATCTTCACCATATTTTCCCATCTTCATCTCGATCCAACACAAACAAACCCTTTCAAACCCAAAATCAAGAAGAAATTTCAAGTTGACATTGTTCTTCATCCCCTTTCTTGACCTAAGTAGGGATAATTTGAGTTCTAATTAGATTTGTTGCTTAAAGTTTGAGATCTCTTCAATTTCGGTATGTGCAACTCGATCCCTACTTATTTCTTTGAGAATTGTGTACTTACATTGCTTAGATTGAGTTTTACCATGTTTGGATGAGAGCTTGAACTTGAGCATCAATGGTGGATTTGCATAAGTGATGAATTTGCTCTTCAATGTTGATTATGCATGCTTGAATCCATTTAGAACTTTGATTAGGGATGTTTGATGGTTGAAATTGAAATTTAGGTGCATGATAGAGTGAATTGGATTGATTTGTTGAAGTAGACGAAGCATGAACTAGGTCGAGTTACCTAGGTACCTCGGTCCCGACTTATGGAAGTCGGTCCATCACCTCGGACCGAGGTTGAGAGTGTATCGGGCCCGATGTACTAGCAAGTCGATCATGATGTTTTTGCTTTCTTCTCGTGTTGTCATGTGAACTCATGTGTTTTAATGTTGGTTATTGCTTGATCATGATATGATACATTCATTAGCATAGCCATTGCTTGATAATTCCATGATGATTCATGTTGGATTGAGTGAGATTTGTGTCTAGAGCCTAAGTATGGGGTACTCTTTGTGTGTGTTGTGTGCGTGAGTGATGTGTGTTTGTATGAGATGTTGTTGTGTTGTATGGATCTTATCTTGTGGCTTTTTGCTTGATTTGAGTGTGTGTAGGTACGATGGAGACCCGTGCATCCTCATCTCATACGGAAAGGCCCTCAAAGAAGTCGAAGAAGTCAAGGAGAGAGCCTAAGATGGATGATGTTCGGCTCGACAATGATGAGGTAGCCGAGAGTTATGAGCGGTACATGGAGCTAGCGCACCACACTAGGTGGCTAGATTGGGAGTCCGTAAGGAAGATGGGAATGGAGGTAGCTCTCCCTCGATGCTATTCATACATAGGCCTCAATGTAATGTTGAGGTGGGATAACCCACACTATCCCGCCTTGACATCGGAGTTCATGGCCACGTTCGAGTGCACCTACGACGACGTGGAGGATGAGGAAGGCATGATCACTTTCCAATTGGGCAATGAGACACATGAGCTTACTCTTTGAGATTTGGCAACCTTCTTTGGGTTCCCTTTTCCAAGAGAGGAGGCCGTCATGGACAATGAGAAGGTGAACTATGTATGGAAGCACGTGGCGGGGAAGAGTGAGATGAGGAAAGGTGCCTCAACAACCGAGATTGCTAGTCCCCTTTTCCGAGTCATGGTGCGCGTCTTGGGGTGTGCTATCTTTGAACGCCATGAGTTGAGTAAGCCCATGAAGGAGGAAGTGATGCTACTCCATGAGATGATCTTCCACAACGACAAGCCCTTGAACCTCACTTGGGAGTGGGTCAAGATGGTGCGAGACTTCCAAAGCACCTCATGGATCTACTTCCGTGGGATGATAGCTCGTCTTGCCGCGCGTCTCGATGTTGATCTCTCCAAGTACACTCCGGCTCCTAATGGCGTGGAGTACCTGAACATCAAGTACTTCAAGAAGGCAAACATCATCAAGGAAAAGCTCAACATCACCTCCTTGGCTCCTCATTCAAACTTCAATGGAGTGTCTATCCGGTTGGGTCCCAACCTCTATGATCTCTCAAGGTACACCAATTGGTACCAAGTATGGGCCGGAAAGTCACACTCATTTGGTGACCCGGAAGGTCAAGGGAAGGTCGTTGTCGCGATGCGTATCTCGAACAAATAAATTTGTCAAGACCCCGCTGAGTATAGCGAAGTCAAGATCGTCCACGGGAGTTAGTAGATCTATAGTCTAGCAATCAAACTACGAAAGCAAAACCAAACAAAACAAAGCAAATCGGGCAAACGAACACAAAACACACGTCTCGGGAGGAGGTCGGAGCCGACCCTAGGGAGGTCGTGGCCGACCAAAAACAGAACTTAAAAACACACTAGGAACACCTACTGAAAGGGGTCGTGGCCGACCAGTTACAGGTCGGGGCCGACCGTTTCTGGGCACGAAGATTGGTTTCAAAAAACAGGGGAAAACAACTAGGGGTGGGGATTCACCACACCACGAGCATGCATTCGAACAATGATACAAGACCAACTCAACTCATAATCTCATGGGTGACTTTCGTCACAAAAGAACACATTAAAATCTCGACTTTCATAAAGAAATTAACATGCAATCCAACTTGATTTCTAGGGCTCTAACTTTCGTCCTAACCCGGATAGTCCCTAATTAGCAAGTCAATCTTTCAATTAGCTTGCAAACAAGAACATTCCCCAACTTTCGTCAAGGGTTTTAAGCATGCAAGAGGGATTTATCCAAAGATTACAAATCAAGCATGGATCTAGGTCTCAAGGCTCAAATGCACTTTCATGGTGGGTTTCACCCCACACCTAGCAAGCTAACTACTCACACATCATCACACACACAACCAACGAAAGGGAAGAGAAAGACATCATCCAAAGCAAACTACTTCAATTGATTTCAAGATCCAACTTACAAGCTTTAGCAAACCCACAAGTTTTCTTCACACACCATTGTCTTCTTCTTCCTAGAACAACAAGTAAAACAAGCTTTCTTCTCTACTACCTCTTCTTACAAGCAATATCTCTTTCAAACTCGAACTCTTCTTCTCCACCGTCACCTTCCTCTTCTTCTTCTTCTTCTTCTTCTTCTTTCTTCTTCCTTCTCAGCCAACCCTCCTCTCTCTCCCCTCACCCTTGAGCCTTTTCCAAGAAGAAAAACTCTCTAACCTTTGAGCCTTTTCCAAAAAAGAAAAGCTCTCTAACCTTTGAGCCTTTTCCAAAAAAGAAAAGCTACTTCAAAATGGAGACAAAATGGGGGTTTTGTAGCAGCCCACAAAAGTCAACAAAAGGAACCTTCCTCCTCTGCCACAAGTCTGCCACAGCCTGCAGCAGCCGCCCACTTTCGGAGTTCGAAAATCCCGCCAAAAGTGTTACTTCCGTAGCACGGATTTCTCGGGCGGTATCGGTCAAGGTCGCGGCCGACCATATGGGGGTCGGTGCCGACCTACTGCAGAAAGTGAGATTTTCTTCGTTTTTGTTCCGTTCTTGCTCCAGTTGCTCGGTCTTTTGCTCGACGTTTCTGCCTTTTTGCTCTTTGATTTCCTTGAGTTCCTTGTACTTCTTTGGGGCTCTCTTGGCTGCAACTTTGGATCTTGGTTCTATGACGACTTGACTCTTGCAAATCTAATCGGTTCCTAGAAAGCTCCGAAAATGCACGAAAAACTTCTCCAAAAGGCTCCAAATACTTACACAACACGAAACAACACACAAACGACTCCAACCCTCGAAAGAGAGGTGAAATCTTATGCAAAACACACAAACACAAGGGAAAACATGCGAAACAAGCTAGATAACTACCTAAGAAATCTAACTAAAAAGCACGACATCAAAATACCCCATACTTAAGCTTGCTTGTCCTCAAGCAATCACTCACATGCATCAAGACCGAGCAACAAGCTCAAAGAATGCCTTTAAAGAAGGTAAGCACAAGTAGAACAATGAGCCAATAATTTCAATATCATAGCACACATGTGTAAATTCCAAGCAATAACAATCCAACCTCACAAGGTTAATGTGTTTCACTCATTTTCAAGTGTTTAAGATATGTCAATGAGCACTCAATCTCAACTCCAAATGCAATACCTCATAGACAATGGAAATTGTATTCAAAATTCTCCACCGAAGAAATCAAAACAAGTTAAACCATCAAGAGAACTTAGGTGGCTCAATGAAGACTTCAAAGAAGTTCCATTCGGCCGGGTTGTAATGGGGCTCGGTAATTCAAAGGGTGTGGAAAACTTTGGTCTTGTGGTGCTAATGAATCCGGGAACCTAGACTCCTAGACTTCAAAACTCAACTACACTCAACCAACTCTTCTTTCTTCCTCCAAACACCAAACACTTCAAACTTTCAAGGCACACATCACTTCACCTATTTCTTCATCTTTTCTTGCGAAGAAGCATCGACTCTAGCACTTATTCAAACACCACATTTTTTTTTTGAAAGGCCTGGTGGGGGTCGGCCACGACCCATAGCAGGGGTTAGCTATCCACTACTCATGTGCTATCCGAGCCAGCACTTCATCTTTCTCGGTTCTTTTCTTTTCTTAAGACGACTCCTTTAATTTCCACCTTTACAATCTCTTCATCTTCACTCCTCATCCATACCAACATCTCAATCCATTCTAAGTCCTAATTGCCGGATTAATGGGGGTCAAGCTTATAATGGTAGGAAACTTTTGTGGAGATAGAAATAAGGCTTTAGGCTCAAACAAGTGGCTTTAAATCAAGGGATCATGTATAGGTAGGATAAAAAGGAGAGAAATGGGCTAATGAAAATAAGTTCAATATCATTTGATCTAACAAGTCATGAATACATATTCATTGGTTTCAAATTTCAAATAAGCATGCCATTGTCAGGTGATAAATGCATTTGGAAGAGTAAAGATCACACATGAAAAACCAAGGAATAAAACATACATTCCTTGTGGCCAAAAGATATCTCACTTAGGTTCAAATTGTTGGATTGCTTTTCACTTAGAATCATACATGCTCAATGTCCATTATATGCTCAAAATTTCGAAAATCAAAGTCATGGTAGGCAATCTTACAAAGCAAGTTACAAGGAATTACATGATGATGCTTGTAATTATTATCCTAGGACATCTTAGCAAAGGGCATTCATCCATCATGAAAATCAAAAAGAAAAGACTCAATCGTGCAAACACACATATGCACACATGCAAAGACACACACAAACATGGAAACACATAACACAAACAAGTAGTATCTCCCAAACCACCCCATACTTAAAACATCAATGTCCCCATTGATTAAAAAGTAAAGAGAGGGAAAAGAGGTACATACTTGGGTTTGAAGCATTGTTGGAGAAGGTTCATCTTTGAGGAGGTTGAGGGAATGGAGAGTCCGGGAACATCTTTTAAGCAAGCCAAGCATTGTAGGCAAATTGGGCTTGGCGGTCTTCATTGTACTCATCCCGGAAGTTGTCGAAGCCTCGAGTCACATCTTGGAACCAGGTCAAGGTTTGGTTGTGGTGGTGTTGGATGGTGGAGTGCAAGAGGTTTTGTTGAATGCCGAGGGCGTCCATCTTGGCGTTGAGCATCTCCATGGTCGGAGGAGCTTGAGAGCTGGACGCGCCACCTTGAGGATCAAATTGGGGACCACCGGACCACTCAAATCCGTAGGGAATGGAGGAGTACGGGAACATCTCGGGTTGAGGACCCATCGTGTAGTCCATCGGATCACCGCTCCCCAGCCCTGCCTCGCCGCCGACCCTAGACTGCCCGAAGCCGACCCCCTCATGAGAAGGATCACCTCGCTGGAAGTGGTCGCGGCCGACCTCAGGGTGGTCGGCGCTGACCCCTTCCAGGGAGTCCCTTCTTCCGCGCTTTTTCCTTGTGCTTGTGGTGGAGGCATCTCTCGGGAACCGACTCGGTTGGCGTCTTACATGTTGATTCTCCAAGAGGAGTTGGGAATAGGGGGAGGGCTTTTCCGAGGGTGCCCAAGCTTCATACCAATTAGGAAGGTAGAACAACTCACAGTTTTCATCATTGAGGCGCACTTTGTGAGTGACGCCGGTGGGAGCGGTGAAGTTGTTGAAGTAGCCGGTCCCATCTCTCCACTCGACCACCTTGGTATTCAAGTAGTACCGGACATCCATGCGGGTCACGGGCTTGGAGTTGTAGCGGGCGAGATCAACCTCGAGGGCTTGGGCAACGAGGACCACCAACTAACCACACATGGTATACTTCGGGCTCTTTCGTTGGTTGATGATGTTGTGGACGAACTCATAGGCAAAGTTTATTGTTGGAGCATCGGTGAAGAGGATGGAGGACAAGCACGCGAGCTCTCGCAAGGTGGGGCGAGAGAGCTCGTACTTGCACCAAATAGCGGCGCCAAGAATGCGCAAGATCACCTTGAAGACCGGGCTAGCAATGTCCCGGGCATGTGGGTTGCTCGTGGTTTCAACTTTGCACGCGAGGTAAGACCACATCCATTGGACGGGGAAGTCCTTTACGGCGTAGGTTCCCGATGGTGTAGGGAGGCCTAGCATCTTGTTGAGCTTGGAGATAGTGGTTGCGTGCTTCTTCCCGCCAAGTTGAAATTCGATCTTGGTCTTGCCAAAGTCCTCCTTGTGTGGCCCCAAGATAGTGAGAGTCGCGGCGAACTCACAAGTAAGCGCCGGGTAGTGTCTTTGAACGGGGTCATGAATGAGTCCATCGGCTCCAAGCAAACGGAATGCTTCCTCTACCGCCGAGTGCACATGGAGGTTGACGTGCGACTCTTGATAGTAGGACCGCACCTTCACCGTTTCCTCCATCATTTTCTCATAGAGTTGCATTTGCCCTTCGTCTCGGAGCACCACGTCATCCATCACCGCCACATTCTTGCCCTTCTTTTGTTTCTTGGTCGCCCTTGAGGATGATGCCATTTTCCTACAAAACCAACAAGAAACCTCCAAGGTAATCTCCAACGCAAAGAACACGAACACCACACAAGAGGGGCTCAAATAATCACCAAAAAGTCACCCCATACTTGCAAGAAGCACACACCTTCAAGTTCACATGAAAATTCTCAACCAAGCATGCATAGTCGTGAAAAATAGGCAAGAAGTGGGCAAGGCTCATGGTTTAATCAATCAAATCATGGCAAGAACAACTCAATTAACATGTTTTCAAAGAGAACACGAAGCATCCGGGGTCGAGGGCGACCCATGGAAGCTCGCACATACACAAGTACGCGCCAAATCAAGCAACGAACAACTGTCAAATTCGGATGGTGGTCGCCGACGACCCATTGGTGGTCGGCGCCGAGCTGTACGTACCAGCTAGCCATGCTCGAAAAATTCAGCATTAAATCCTCTAATGGCTACCAAAAATCCTAGAAAAATTCTATTGACCCAAAATCACCCAAACAAGCGTAGATCAAGCAAGAAACCATGCCAAAACTCAACAATCCTCAACCAAACATGTAAATCTAAGCACATACAACCCAAATTTCAACATTCAAGCTCAAGAACACCCAAATCTAGATTTCAAACTAAACCCTCAAAATTACTCAAGTAAACTTGAATATAAGAGCAAGGGAGTAGAAGAACATACTAAAAGAGTGTTAAACAAGATGAATGCAAGCAAAATAGTGGTCGAAGCCGAGGTTTTGAGAGGTCGGGGTCGTGGGTTTTGGGTATGGGTGGTTCGAAATTTCAGGGATTTTGTGGTGGATTTGGGTAGAGGAAAGAAGATTAGGAAGGATTCTGGTGGAATTTGGAAGAAAAGAGGTAGATCTAGTGGTTATGGAGCAATAGGGGTGAAGGAGAGCTTAGAGGAGGCAACAATGTGGGAGGTCGTGTGAATGGGCTGCTAGGTCGTGGGTGGAGGAGTAAAGAGGGGTGTGGAAGGGATAAAAATTGTAAAGAAAAAGTTCAGGGGCTTTCGCCAGAGGGGGTCGGCCGCGACCACAGGGGGTCGGCGCCGACCAATTCCAGTGAGTTTCCCATCCTTTTCGTCCGTTCGACTCCGTCTTCTTGCACCCGACCAAAGCCTCGGATCCCTACAAAATACTTATGGAAATGCAAAGCAAATTACCTATCTAGACTAAGAAAAGGAAAGAACGGGTTGCCTCCCGAAAAGCGCTTTCTTTAACGTCTTTGAGCTAGACGAGGGGTACCTTAGTTAGGTGGCGGTGGTGAGAGCCCAAGTGGCTCGGATTTCTTCGTCGGGTTCCACCTTCTCATAGTACTTCTTCAATCGGTGGCCATTGACCTTGAAAATTCCTCCATTGTCATCTATGAGGTCGGCCGCCCCGTGAGATTACATACGATGAACCGTGAACGGTCCACTCCATCGGGTTCTCAATTTCCTGGGAAAGAGGCGAAGCCTAGAGTTGAAGAGAAGTACTCGGTCACCTTCCTTTATGTTTTTGGGCACAAGCCTTCTATCATGCCACCTCTTTGTCTTTTCCTTGTAGATCCTTGAGTTCTCATATGCCTTAAGCCTCAATTCCTCTAGCTCTTGCAAGTCCATGAATCTTTTTGCTCCGGCCGCGTCGAGGTCCATGTTGAGCTCTTAGAGAGCCAATAAAGCTTTATGTTCAAGCTCAACGGGCAAGTGACATGACTTGCCATACACCAGGTTGAAAGGAGTGGTGCGGAGTGGTGTCTTGTAAGCGGTGCGGTATGCCCATAAAGCATCATCAAGCTTGGAGGACCAATCTTTTCTTGAGCGGGACACCGTCTTTTCAAGAATGCTCTTGATTTGCCGGTTAGAAACCTCCACTTGACCACTGGTTTGAGGATGATAAGGTGTGGCCACCTTGTGAGACACCCCATACTTGGTCAAAAGAGATTCAAAGCTCCTCTCAATAAAATGTGAACCACCATCACTAATAAGAACACGGGGGACACCAAAACGGGGGAAGATGTTGGTTTTCATGAACTTAGCCACCACTCGTGCATCGTTGGTTCTCGTGGCCACGGCTTCAACCCACTTGGAAACATAGTCAACCGCCACGAGTATATACTTGTAGAGACCCGAAGAGGGGAAGGGCCCCATGAAGTCTATACCCCAAACATCAAAGAGTTCCACCTCCAAGATTCCGGTGAGCGGGTTCTCGTTCCTCCATGTAATATTTCCCGCCCTTTGGCACTCACCACAAGTCGTCACATAAGCTTGCACGTCCTTGAAGATAGTAGGCCAATAGAATCCACTTTGAAGAATCTTCGCGGTGGTTTTGAATCCTTTAGCATGGCCTCCCGCCGGAAGAGTGTGGCAATGACGAATGACTCCCTCTATCTCCTTATCCGGCACACAACGTCTAAAGATGTGATCACTTCCTAGCTTGAACAAGTAAGGGTCATCCCAATAGTAGCGTTTGACGTCGTGAAAGAATTTCTTCTTAGCTTGGGAAGTCAACCCATCCGGAACAATGCCACCTACAACATAATTGGCAAAATCCGCAAACCACGGGGCTTTCCCCCCCTTAATAGCATCTATTGAGTGTGAAATGGGGGAAGGAGAATGAGGATCATGATATACACAAGAGAGGGAAAAGATGTGACCTTGGGCGACCTCGCTCGGGGCCGCTTTCGAACCATCTCGACCATCATCAACAACCGGAGCAGGGGCAAAGGAGGTCGCGGCCAACCATGAGGGGGTCGCGGGCGACCTACTCCAGGAGCTTCCTTCTCGAGACACTTCGCAGCTTAGAAGAGTTTCGTCGGGCCGGGAGTCGTTGATTGGTACCATGATTCCGGACTCCGATGTGCTCAATGGGTAGCCTTGAAAGGTGATCCGCCACAAGGTTTTCCGCCCCTTTTTTGTCTCGTATCTCCAAGTCGAATTCTTGCAGGAGGAGCATCCACCGGAGTAAGCGTGGTTTAGCGTCCTTCTTATCCATGAGGTAACGGACAACCGCGTGGTCGGTGTAGACTATCACTTTCGAGCCCACCAAATAAGAGCGAAATTTCTCAAATGCGAACACCACGGCTAGACACTCTTTCTCCGTTGTTGTGTACTTGTTTTGGGCCTCATCAAGCGTCTTGCTTGCATAATAGATGGCATGAAGCTTCTTCTCCTTCATTTGCCCAAGACCGCACCCACTGCATAATCACTTGCATCACACATGATCTCAAAGGGGAGTGTCCAATCCAGTGGTTGCATGATAGGAGCCGACACAAGTGCATCCCGGATCCTATGAAAAGCTTCAAGACACTCGGAAGAAAACTTAAACACCACATCTTTCATAAGAAGGTTAGTCAAAGGTTTGGAAATTTTTGAGAAATCTTGAATGAACCTTCTATAAAACCCGGCATGTCCTAGAAAGCTTCTAATGCCTTTTACGGAGGTGGGGGGTGGCAACTTTTCAATCAATTCAATTTTTGCTTGATCCACTTCAATTCCCCTCTTAGACACTACATGACCTAGGACAATCCCTTCTCGAACCATAAAGTGACATTTTTCCCAATTTAGCACTAAGTTGGTTTCTTCACATCTCTTGAGAACTCTGGCAAGATTAGCAAGGCAAGAGTCAAAAGTGGTACCGTACACCGAGAAGTCATCCATGAACACCTCCACAATATCCTCAATCATGTCGGAGAAGATGGCCATCATACACCTTTGAAAGGTGGCGGATGCGTTGCACAGTCCAAATGGCATTCTCCTATAGGCAAACGTCCCATAAGGACATGTGAAGGTCGTCTTCTCTTGGTCATCGGGGTGTATTGGAACCTTCCAAAGGAAAATGATCTTTCCTAGTGGCACTATTGAGTAGTCATGAAGAGCTAATCTCTCTAGCACTTGATCAATAAAGGGCAAAGGAAAATGATCTTTCCTAGTGGCACTATTGAGTTTCCTATAATCAATGCACATGCGCCAACTAGTAGTAGTCCTAGTAGGAATCAATTCGCCCTTCTCGTTTTCCACCACGGTGAGACCGCTCTTCTTGGGCACTACATGAACCGGGCTCACCCACTTGCTATCCGAAATTGGGAATATGATTCCCGCATCAAGCATCCTCAATATCTCCTTTTTCACCACATCCTTCATGTTTGGATTGAGTCGCCGTTGATGCTCAATGGTTGGTCTATGTCCTTCCTCAAGAAAAATCCGATGCATGCACAAGGAAGGTGAAAGTCCACTTAAGTCCTCAAGCGAGTACCCAATGGCTTTCCTATGAGTCCTAAGAACATCAAGCAACTTTCCAACTTCTTCCACATTTAGATTTGCATTGACAATAACCGGAAAAGTGGAATTCGGGCCAAGAAACTCATACCTCAAAGACTCGGGGAGAGTCTTAAGCTCCGGAGTAGGCGGTGGTGGTGTAATAATGTCATCGTCTTCATCCGCCCTCAGAAACTCCTTTGCTTCACCATATTCATCTTCACTTAAGCATGTTGGGGAAATTCCGTCGGGGGTCGCGGACGACCTAGGGGAGGTCGGCTGCGACCTATAACAGGGGAGGTCCGCTTCTTTTCCGTCATCTTCACTCGTGTACTCTTCAAGCAATGCCTTGACCTCCATAACTTCACCGGTCTCCTTCATGGTAGGGTTGAATCGGAACTCTACCACCTCTTCTCCAATCTCAAAAGTGAGGAGACCTTTCTTCACATCAATAACGGCACCGGCGGTGGCAAGGAATGGTCGTCTAAGAATGATCGGGACGACGGGATCTTCCGGCATTTCCATCACAATAAAGTCGTTGGGCACAAAGAACTTGCCGACTTGAATAGGAAAGTCATCAACAATGCCGGTGGGTTGCACACAAGATCCATCCGCCATATAGAGCCTCATATTCACCGGAACCAAAGGACCCATGTTGGTCTTGGACCATATAGAGAGAGGGAGAAGACTAGCACTTGCACCAAGATCACATAGAGCTTTGAATCGGTGAGCACCTATGCCAATGGTAATAGCAAACTTACCCGGATCACCAAGCTTTTCCGGGAGCTCTATAGACCGCACATCATTGGTTAATTCGGACATTGACCTCTTCTTTGACAGGATCTCTTTGAGAAATTTGGTGTAGGCGGGCATCTCGTTCAACGCCTCGGCAAAGGGAATGGTGATGTTGAGGCCTTGGAGAACTTTCACGAAGCGTTTGAACTTTCCTTCCGTAAAATCATTAGCCTTCTTGGACGGGTAGGGAAGTACCTTTGTTGTCGGAGGCAATGGGACGGACGTCGGGACTTTCTGAGGGTGGTCGGCTGCGACCTGGGGGTGGTCGACTGCGACCTCCTCTGTAATGGGGATAGGGTCGGTGGCGACCAAGGGAGGGTCAGCCACGATCTTCTCCAGGGATGGTTCGTCCTCTTTTTCCGCCGTTTCTTCACTTACAACTCGGTCCGACAACTTCTTCCCGCTTCTTAAGTGAACGGCGGCAATATGGCCTCTTGGGTTCTCATTGGGGTGGCCCGGTAAGCGCCCTTGAGGTCTTGGGATTTGAGCCGCGAGATCACCGAGTTGGGAGTCAACGTTCTTCCTCCATTTGTCAAGATCTCCCAATCTCGTATGGACTCCTTTCAGCTGAGTGGTGAGCTCGGTCCTCACCCCTTGCATCAGTCCTTCTTGCAACTCTTGAACCCATGATGGTTCCGCTTGATAACCGGGAGGTCTATAAGGAGGAGCCCTTTGTTCTTGCGGGGGAGGTGGATAACCTTGACCTTGCCCATGGTTATTCCATTGAGGATAGTTGTTGTTCCTCCCCGCGTAAGCATTGTTTTGGCCTCGGTAGGGTCCTCTTATATAGTTCGCCTCCGCATAAGCCTCGGCGGTCCGGACTTGCTCCACATTAGTACAAGAAGCGGCGGTATGAGATTGAGAACCGCACTCTTGACAAGGTGGGCCGGCGGATGTGAAGTAGCTCACTTGCTTTTTGAGCTTGTTGATCTCATCTTGCATAAATTGAAACTTCACATCTTGATCAATTGGCTCACTATTGGGATCATAGAGCTTCTTTGGTTGAATCCGGATGGCTTGTTGGGTCCCATACATGGCATCATAATTGGTGAGTTTGTCCTTGAGATCCCATGCCTCGTCGGGATTCATCTCAATAAAGCCGCAATTTGTTAAGAGGTTGATGCGGTCTTTCGTTGCAGCATTAATCCCTTGAAAGAATATTTCTTGAAGAACATAAGGAGGTTGTCCATGGGTTGGACATTGCCGAAGGAGCTCCTTGAATCTCTCCCAAGTTTCAACAAATGTCTCGTTAGGAAGTTGGTGGTTGGAGGTGATGCGCTTTCTTAGCTCGGTGGTCTTGGCCGGTGGAAAGAACTTCGTCATGAACAAGTCGTGCAAAGCCTTCCATGTAGTGATAGACCTAGCGGGCAAACTTTCGAGCCAATGAAGAGCCTTCCCACATAAAGACCACTTGAACGCTTTAAGGAGAACATACTCGAGTGAGACACCATCGGCGGCGATAGTGTCACATAGGTCGGTGAAGTTTTTGATGTGCTCCATGGGGCATTCGGTGGCCTTGCCTTCATATTGAGACCTTTTGATGAGAGTGATGAAGTGGGACTTGATCTCAAAAGCGCGCTCAATCACCGGGAGCACAATAGCGGACTCGGGAACTCTAAGCTCAGGATGCATGTATTGCTTAGCGTTCCTCGGAATAGCATTAAGTTGTTCTCGGAGGTGGGCGGCCTCCTCTCTTTCTTGCCGCGCAGCTGCGGCTTGAGTATCACGCTCCATTTGCATACGCTCCATTTGGGCGCGAAGTTCAGCCATTTGATGAGCAAGAGCCTCAGCGTCGGCCATTGCTTTTTGTTCTCTTAGTCTTCGACGAAGGGTTCTCTCTATTTCGGGATCAAAGGGGAAATGGTCGATTACCCTTCGTGAACTAGAGGGCATACACCTGCGCACAAAACACTAGAGAAACGGATTAGTAACAAAATAGGGGCTCGGGCTAGACTTGGAAACTAAACTAACTCCCCGGCAACGGTGCCAATTTGTCGCGATGCGAATCTCGAACAAATAAATTTGTCAAGACCCCGCTGAGTATAGCGAAGTCAGGATCGTCCACGGGAGTTAGTAGATCTATAGTCTAGCAATCAAACTACGAAAGCAAAACCAAACAAAACAAAGCAAATCGGGCAAACGAACACAAAACACACGTCTCGGGAGGAGGTCGGAGCCGACCCTAGGGAGGTCGTGGCCGACCAAAAACAGAACTTAAAAACGCACTAGGAACACCTACTGAAAGGGGTCGTGGCCGACCAGTTGCAGGTCGGGGCCGACCTTTTTTGGGCACGAAGATTGATTTCGGAAAACAGGGGAAAACAACTAGGGGTGGGGATTCACCACACCACGAGCATGCATTCGAACAATGATACAAGACCAACTCAACTCATAATCTCATGGGTGACTTTCGTCACAAAAGAACACATTAAAATCTCGACTTTCATAAAGAAATTAATATGCAATCCAACTTGATTTCTAGGGCTCTAACTTTCGTCCTAACCCGGATAGTCCCTAATTAGCAAGACAATCTTTCAATTAGCTTGCAAACAAGAACATTCCCCAACTTTCGTCAAGGGTTTAAGCATGCAAGAGAGATTTATCCAAAGAGGGATCTATCCAAAGATTACAAATCAAGCATGGATCTAGGTCTCAAGGTCTCAAATGCACTTTCATGGTGGGTTTCACCCCACACCTAGCAAGCTAACTACTCACACATCATCACACACACAAACAACGAAAGGGAAGAGAAAGACATCATCCAAAGCAAACTACTTCAATTGATTTCAAGATCCAACTTACAAGCTTTAGCAAACCCACAAGTTTTCTTCACACACCATTGTCTTCTTCTTCCTAGAACAAGTAAAACAAGCTTTCTTCTCTACTACCTCTCCTTACAAGAAATCTCTCTTTCAAACTCGAACTCTTCTTCTCCACCGTCACCTTCCACTTCTTCCTCTTCTTTCTTCTTCCTTCTCAGCCAACCCTCCTCTCTCTCCCCTCACCCTTAAGCCTTTTCCAAGAAGAAAAACTCTCTAACCTTTTAGCCTTTTCCAAAAAAGAAAAGCTCTCTAACCTTTGAGTCTTTTCCAAAAAAGAAAAGCTACTTCAAAATGGAGACAAAATGGGGGTTTTGTAGCAGCCCACAAAAGTCAACAAAAGGAACCTTCCTCCTCTGCCACAAGTCTGCCACAGCCTGCAGCAGCCGCCCACTTTCGGAGTTCGAAAATCCCGCCAAAAGCGTTACTTGCGCAGCACGGATTTCTCGGGCGGTATCGGTCAAGGCCGTGGCCGACCATATGGGGGTCGGCGCCGACCTACTGCAGAAAGTGAGATTTTCTTCGTTTTTGTTCCGTTCTTGCTCCAGTTGCTCGGTCTTTTGCTAGACGTTTCTGCCTTTTTGCTCTTTGATTTCCTTGAGTTCCGTGTACTTCTTTGGGGCTCTCTTGGCTGCAACTTTGGATCTTGGTTCTATGACGACTTGACTCTTGCAAATCTAATCGGTTCCTAGAAAGCTCCGAAAATGCACGAAAAACTTCTCCAAAAGGCTCCAAATACCTACACAACACGAAACAATACACAAACGACTCCAACCCTCGAAAGAGAGGTAAAATCTTATGCAAAACACACAAACACAAGGGAAAACATGCGAAACAAGCTAGAAAACTACCTAAGAAATCTAACTAAAAAGCACGACATTAGTCGTCAACAACCTCAACATATCCGATTCACGACTCCCTCGTCCTCACCGGATTCCGATCAAGACACCTTTGAGCTCGCACCGAGAAGAGATGCCATGGATGTTGACACACCTCCGGAAGAAGATGAAGCCTTCCAAGGCTTAATGGCAAACCTCCGTGCAAGGCAACAAGCTCCCACTCTCTTGGACCGAGATGCGGGGCATGTCGGGCCCGACTTCCATCAAAGTCGGTCCGACGTGTTTCTTCCCGAGTCGGTCCCGCGGCACTATGAACAAGGTGAAGGGAGCGGTGCTAGGCACGAGTAACCTCAATTTGGCGGATATGAAGGATATGCACAATGGTACGGCCCTGGCATGGTCTTCCCCGAGCAACAACAACCGGTGGACATGACGTTTTTGGCCAATCAAATGTCCCACCTTCAAATCCAACAAGAGAGTGTGCTCCATGAGGTCCACCAAGTCAACCTCCAACAACAACTCATGTACCAACAACAACAACAACTCCTCCAACAACAAAGTTCCTTCGAAGCCCAACAAGAAGATATGAACCGGCACCTTGGCTACACTAGGAGAGAGGTGGATGACCTTAGGACGGTGGAAGATGAAAGGTGGCGCGTCCAAGAGAGTTTCAACAATTGGATGAGTGGGAATTATCCTTCATGGGAGGATCCATGGACACGCCCGACGCCTCAACTCCAACCACCAACCCAAGATTTCCATCAAGAGCAACTGTATGAATGGGAAAGGCAAGCAAGGCTCCAACGAGGATATCGGCGGGAGCACCCCTTCGACTAAATCTAGACATGCCAATGAAGAATAAGAAATTGTGAGCTTTTCGAACTCTTTTCTCTTATGCTTTGAGTTTTGGTTTCCTTGTTTGATGGGGACATCAAAATTTTAAGTATGGGATGGGGGTTAGTTGCTCATAGTTTCATGTTAGTTTGCTTGTGTGTTTTGAAGATGTTTGTTTCTAGTTTGTTTTTGGAATGTTTGCCTTTGGATTGTGGATTGATGATGAAAGACATGAATGATTGTTTTTTTGGTTTGAATGGAGGAGTTTTTGTTTGTTTGAGAAAAGTTTTTGCAAAAAAAATCCATAAAAATTCGAAAATTTGGTTTAAAAACAACAAAAAGATTTTGTTTTTGGACTAAGGAATCCCTATCTTAGATGTTCAAATGAAAGCTAGTGATGATGTGAGCATATAAATTCTTTTGCATATGTTTGGATGGTTTAGCCTCTAGTGATGTTGCTTTTGATGTGATCATGATATCTTGCTTGTTTTTATTGAGCACATGAGTTCTAGGATGAGTTCTTATGCAACTAAGTATGAGTGAACCTTGTGAAATATTTTTTTGGCCATTTTCGGGATGCTTGTTCATGATTGTATATCCCTCATGCTTCTTGTGTGATTAGCTCATGCATGCTTAATAAAACTTGCTATTGCGGTGTTTATCTATTTTCCAAGACCGTCATGAGATTTGTTCTAAGCATTGTTACATTAATTTGAACTTTATTTTTCTAGTCACAAAATGTTCCATATCCTACCTTGAAGTGAATCCTTTGTTTGTAGCCCCGTTCTGGCCTAGACCTTTGCTTGAAACTCCTCAAAAATATGATTCCTAGCCTATATGACTTGACCCCTTATGGGATTGGACTTTAGTGAGAGGTTTTGGAGATTTGGAGAGTTGAGATTCTCTTTGGTGAAAGACAAGGAATGGTGTTATAATTCAAGTGGGTAGTGCATCTTTGTTAGCATAAAGTGAAAAAAAGAAAGAAAGAAAATGTTGGAAATAGGAAGTGATTGAAAGAAAAGAGCTTACGTGAAGAAAAGTGGTCCGACCGAGTTACAAGGCATATCGGGCCCGACGAGTAATGAAAGTCGATCATGTGTAAAAATGTGAAAAATCCAACAAAAAGCCTTAGTGCAAAGATGATGTGGAATGTTAAGTGAAGTTGTGGGTTGGGAAAAGAAAATTCAAAGTCTTTTGGAAGAGTGAAATTGAAAGTGGAATTATTGGTAGAGTTGGTGAGAGATTAGGAAGTTCAATCCCCATTATGAGCACCACAAGACCAAAATGATTCCCACCTTGAGAAGTACCCGAAAGGCACATTACAACCCGGCCGAATGGAACCTCTTCGATGAGCCAAGTTCATATTCTTTGTGTGCATTGCATTAGGCATCTCTAGGTGCAGGAATTGGCGTTATAAGCTTCAATGGTAAAGTCTTACTTGTATGATTGATGAGCTTGAGTGATTATTTGCCATACATAAACACATGATGAGAGATACACGTCTACATGTCCCTTAAAGTGAGGCTTGGTTGCATATGTTGCTTGCATATCTATCACTTGTGCTTAATTGTGTTTTCATACGAGGCTTTACTTGAAGATCATGCTTCGGTCTTGCTTACATTGTTATTGCTTGAGGACAAGCAAGTTTAAGTATGGGGTATTCTGATGTCTCTCAAATTGGTGGTGTTTCATAGGTTATTTTCCCTTGTAAATATGTGTCTTTTGTTCCTTTTCTTGTGTATTTTGCCCCTTTTTAGCTTGGATTCCGATTTTCCATGAGATTCAGAGACTATGCGATTTTTGTGCATTTTGTAGGTGTTTTTGCCATGATTTGAGGACATTTCGAAGGAGACCCGAAGAAGGAGTAGGACACGAGTCAAGGAGCGGAAGAGCGGAGCAACTCATGAAGAGAAGCAAGAGAAGAACCAAGGAGAAGAAGTGGCTAGAGACCAGGACCGAGTTCCAGCTCACCTCGGGACCGAGATCGACTTGTGGACCTCGGACCGACGTGCCAACACATCGGGCCCGACTTCTATCCGAGTCGGCGACAGTGGATTGGGCACCAAGGCAAGCAAATGTGATCTACCACTTTTGCCCCTCTCCTAATTTGGGCATTCATAAGCTTCTAATTAGAGAGAGAAAGAAGACATTCAAGCTACACCACACTAATCACCCTCTCAAAGGCTCAAGAAGACTTGGAGAGCAAGGAGAAAGGAAAGGAGAGTGAGAGGAAGAGAATTCGGTGGAGAGAGAGAGAGAAGTAGGGATTGTTAGTGAGGTTTGGATTTGTTTTGCTTTGCTTTTGTGGATTTGGATTGATACTTGTGGATTTCCTTTGCTTTGAATGAAATTTGGCTTTGAATCGAGTTTGATGATTGAGATTGATTTGCTTTGCGTTTTGATTGCTTTTTACTCTAGCCATATGGAGTAGATTCCATTGATCTTGGGCTATGGGGGAAACCTCTAGCTAGATTTGGATTGATCTAGGAACCACTCTACATAGAGCTTCAATTCCTTGTGGAAGCAAGGGATCAAGGGCTTGTGGTTGGAAAGAGTGAACGGAAGTGATCACTTTCCATCACGAGACCTTGCATCAAAAGGGAGGTAAAATCCCCTATGGGTCGATGTGTAGAAAAGTGGCGGGAACGAGGCAAACAACCTCGATCCTACGAGGATCAACACTTATTCGCTGAATTAGGGTGGAATTACCCACATCTAGCTAGAAGCGGAACCCAAAAGGCCGAGATCTATCTCTCCAAATTTGCAGTTCGACATACCATACCATATCGGGCCCGACTTGCCAGTGTCGGTCCCGACTTTCATCTCGTCGATCCACCTCGGGCCCGAAGTGACAATGTCGGTCTTGAGCGATTTCTCTTGTTTTGCTTTGTTTTAGCTTTCCTTTTCCGTTTTCGAGTCTTTTAGGTGGACTCAACGATAGAACTCCCGAGCGTTCGACACCCACCTTGTGCTACAACGGTGTCGGGTTTATAAATTGTATTCTTGTGACCCTCGCGTTCGAGAGCGATTAGTAATCCTAGTACAAAGTTCATGGAGATGTCCTCCAACGGAGCATGTGGAATCGGGAGGGGAGTATATAGTCCATGGGAGTTTAATTTGGACTTAGCAAGTAGGCAATTTACACTGGAAGCACATAATTTCTCTACGTCCCTATGCATTCGAGGCCAATAGAAGTTCTTACTTTTTCAAATTTTACACTTGAATTTCAACTATGTTTTTTTCAAAATTTTCAATTAAATTTCAACAATCTATGTATATATATAAAATCCGTAAGGATTGGAGCCACCACGTTGCGTCACCTCGGATTTTCCCACATGTCGCCCTGAGAATGTGTCACGTAGGATTTCACCACGTGTCAACCTATCATTGCACCATGTCACAATTTTTTATTTTTTAATTATTTTGTATTAATCCACCTCATACTCATTCATTATCCATGTCATCTATAAAAAATTTCCACATAGGATTTTGTTAAGACACATCATATGTCAATATGAGATTTTTCTTTAATCATAAATAGACATTATATTTTGGGCAAATCTTTCATTACTAATTAATATTTTATTAAGTCACATTATATTTGGGAAAAGACTTAATAATTAAGATATTACTTAAGATAAGAAGGATTTTCATAAATATATATCTCAAACGATATTTTTATCAAATAGTCAAAATCTTTCATTTCTAACTAATATTTTATTTAGTTTTTTAATTAAAGATTTATTGTTGAATTGTATATTTCTTTAAATGTATATATTATTTCTAAAAATTTATATTTTTCACCACTTAAACATGATTCATTAGAATACTATGCTAAAAAAATAGAATAATAAAAATATATCCAAACTTAAAATATATTTTTTTCTTAAAATATAATGTATTAAATAATCATGTAAAATTATATATACAAAATTATAATCATGTCCGCACAAGGTGTAGGTAACTACACTTGTAAGGTATGTTCCTAATCTTCCAAGGGAAATATAACACTACACAGTGGCAGTGATTCTATGGCTTTGATAGAATATTTGTTCGCGGACAATATTTGTATTGTACAATGTGCATCAAAAGGTCGATGCACAATTAGCTAGTTATATATGATGCACAAGCACGATAAAACTTATGCACGTGTGTACAGTTGTCAAAACCTTTCCTGACCCTAAAAATCAATCCGAATTGATCGTAAATTTTAGGGTTGAAATCAGTGGGGGACCCAGGAAATTATCTCAGAGGGGGGAAAATCGCTTATTTTAAGTATAATCGTTAAAACCAGTTAAAAATTTAATCAATGTGTTAATAATTGGAACTTGAAATAAACCTAAAATAACTTAATATGAGTATAAAATTAGTCCTCATTTTAGTAAAGAACATTAAACAAATTTAAGTTTTTATTAAATCCAAAGTGGATTTCAGAAAATATTATACATAAAAATCCATCCCTTTTTTAAAAATTTAGCTAATATTTAATATTTTCACTTAACATACATTTCACCATCTTTTTCTTATAATTTTTTTTTATGACCAACATAACTTCATTTCAATTGAAGTGTATGACTAATATGTTTATTTATATATGTTCTTTAATTTTAATATTCCATTCGTCTTAAACTAGTTGTTCATAACACCACTTTTTGTTATTTTTACAATATTTATCTAATTCATATTTTTTCCATCTCTATACATGTATAACCGTAATAATTAATTTTATCGTAATCATATACGTTTTCCATATTTCTTTATACTAATAATTAATTCTACATTGATATCGGTAATATAGAAAAACCAATTATTTCTTAATATATATACAAATCCTATTTAGACAATTATTTGAAACGGAGGCATATATATATATATATAAATTTATAAAATCCCAGCGGGGGCAAGTGCCCCCACTAGGTCTTACATAAGTCCGCCCCTGGTTGAAATGCGACCCGAATAGTAATGATCGAGCAAAGAAAAAAAAACCGAACCCGATTAACCCGAACTTGATCGGGTTGAAACACGAACCTGACTCGACCGATCCGATTTTTTTTATATATGTATAATAAATATATTTTCTTTTAAATATTTTAATATATTTTATTATAAAACCTGTTATTCATAAAATATTATTATAAAAATCTATTAAAATAATATTTTTATTAAATATTTTTATTTAATCATAATATTATTTGAAAAATTATTAAAATTTCAAAATCTTGACCTGTTAGGTCGATCCGAACCCGCACATTAACCTGTCAAGACCTGACCGGACTTGACCTGTAAGTCGATTGACCCGAACCCGCACTAAACTCGAACCCGAAAAGACCGAACCAAAATCCACCCGACTCGACCAGTTTGACACCTCTACACCTGTGTACATGTTATGCGCGTAACCTTAAAATGATTTTTGGAAAAATATGTACGTTTAGTTAAGACTATTTGATCTCCTTTTGTAACGAAAGTTTAATCTTAGGCATTGAATTTTATTGAAGGAAAAGATAAGGCTTGTTTGTATTTTGCATCCAAGAGCTTCTCCCTACCCATCACCTGATGGCAATTTAATTTATGGTCAAATCTGCTGCGAACTTCTTTCAACGACAAGGATCCCGCCCCTGTTTTGGTGGGAATTGGATTTGGAAGCTCCTAACACCACCAAAAATTAAGACATTCCTTTGGAAGGCCTACTCGGATGTCCTTCCTACTACAGAACGCCTTAATCAACACTAGCACAGAGTCTTTAGCCAATGTAGCCTCTGCGGATTGGCAGATGAAGACTTACATCATCTTTTTTTCCAATGCCCTTTTACTATTAATACACTTAAGAACATGGAACGGATAATACAGAGATCTCTCCCGCTCATCTCTAACCATGATTTTTTCATCAACTTGGAGCTCGATCACGTGCGCTGGAAATGATTCCTTTCATCTTCTATGTTTTGCTTGGTGGCAGGTGTGGCTCTCTCGAAACTCTATCATTTTTAGAAATGCTTCAAATGCTGATCCCAAAGTGGTTGGAAACACAGCTACCAAGACTTACTTTACCTGGCTTTCTTTTATACAAGCTCCCCCGAACAACAAGAAAAAATCCAACACGCAAGTCCTCCATTGGCAGAAGCAAAGAGCTGACTGGGCAAAAATTAATTTTGATGCCTCCTTCAGATCTGATGGGAGGGCATCCATCTCGTCTATTTTTCGGCTACAAGATGGGAAGGTGTTGTCCATTACTAGAAAATGTTGTCGTGCGAGCAGTGCTAAAGAAGCTGAAGCACTGGCTCTTCTCACGGCTATCAACAAAGCTCATCAGCTTCATCTTTCCAAAATCATCATTGAAGGTGACAACCTTACAGTCATCAAGGCCTTGAAGCGTATCTGGAAGGTTCCTTGGGAACTTGGTACAATCTTTCATGACATCCACAACATCCTTCAAGGATTCATACAGGTCAAGATCTTCCATTGCTTTCGAGAATGTAACCAAGCCGCAGACTTTCTGGCCAAACATGATATTCGAGACTCCTTCCTCGACTACTACAACAACTTCATTAATTCATCCCCCTCATCAAGGACGTCTGTAAACCCGGATGCCTGGACTCCGGAAACATTATTTCTCTTGAAGGAGTTTATTAAAATCATCCGAAAGGATGATCTAGGTTGGCCCTACTTTAGAAAGGGAGCCTAATGTTTACCTTATGCAAAAAAAAAAAAAAAGAGCTTCTCCCTACGTCAGGTACTTGCTCTTGATTGGAAAGTTGAAGATACAAGAGGAGTAGTAGATGACACAAGTCAACAAAACAAAGTTAAGTCAAAACAAGCAATAGGCAGTAGTGCTTAAAGTAGTAGTCCCTCCCACAAAGTTAAGTCGAAGAGGCGACCTATGACAGTCTAGATCAACCAATAATCTGCTGGTATGTCCTGATTACTGAATACGGGTCAACAATATACTCTCATACTATCACAATCAGCATGCATAAATGTAGCCCCTCCCACATTGCAGTGTTAGTCACGACTGCCCAGAATCAATACTACATGTTACTTGACGGGGTCAACATTCTAGCTACTTCGTATTGCGATCGAAGACATGCAAACGTGCATTTCGGGGCTTGTTTTCCAGCCAAGACAAATTAATCAACTTTGACGAACCCACTAGTCTGGAGAAGTTCAAATTTGAACCAAAATAAACACTTTCAAACACGTACGTATGTACAGACCAACTTTCTGAATACCATGCAAATCTATCTATCTATCTATTACTATATACTAAAGCGGAAGCAAATTCCGCCACCATATTGCGCCACATTACCTCCTTATTTAAAAATCTATCTTATTAAATTTTGATTTTATCATAATCTTATACATACTTATTTAATTAAGATATTAGTTCTATCTTTTTTTTTTTTTTTTTTTGATTGAGGAGCTACTAGCTCGAACAAGCCAAAATAAGGTCACCTATCTATTATAAGGATAGCCTAAATCATCACGACGGACGATCTTTAAAAAATCAAACAGCAAGGGTTGTTGACTCAACAAACCCCTTGACTGAGTTACAAAAGAATTAGAAACGGAAAGAGACGAAGATGAAAGCTGGATGGCTGCATTAAGACTTTGAATGTTGACTGGTCTTCTTGCAAGGAAATCAGCAGCCGTGTTGGATTCCCTGAAACAATGATAAAATAACACACAAGGGATATTTGCAATTGTATTTCTAATATCAGTTATAATTGAATATATTTCCCAAGGAACTTTCCATTGCCGTTTTAAAGAATTCATAACAGTTAGGTTATCTCCTTCAATGATTAATTTGTGTATGTTTGAGCAGTCAATATTTCTAAGGGCGTATAGGAGAGCAGATGCTTCAGCTTGGACTATTGACATAGGTGGTAGTTGTTGGCGACCAAGGGACTGAATGGTCCCATTATATTTTCGTAGGATGAAAGCAGCGTGAGTAGTACCATTGTTTAATCTGGATGCATCACAATTTAGTTTAGACCATTGACAGGGTGGTTTCTTCCAAATGGAGTTATTTTTTCTTCTGGATGTGCCGCTATAAATTTTCCTAACTGGGTTGTTTATACTTTCCCATTCAAGCGCACCTGAAAAGGCAAGTTGAAAAGGCAATTTTTTTGGGTTGATCCTTGCTGGGTCAAAGATTTTAGCATTCCTATGGGCCCAGAGGAACCACCAGAGGAAGCAGAGTTGGTTATTAAATTTTGTATTTGCTAAGGTATTTTTAATGTTATTGTAGAATGTATCATTTGTGGCAATGGTAAATTTATGATTTAGTAGATTACCTAATTTTACGATCATTTTTTTGGTAAAGGGACACTCGAAGAATAGATGGTTAAGATTTTCATTTTGTAGCTCACAGAGAGAACAAAGATCTGGAACAGAGTTATGAGATCTATTAATCCGGTCTGTGGTAGGAAGACAATCCGAAGTTGCCTTCCAGAGGAAATTCTTAACTTTGGGAGGTAGATTTGTTTTCCAAATCCAAGAACAATCATCATTATGAGCCATCGTGTTGTTGTTTATTATCGAAGTTGCCGATTGAACAGAAAATTCCCCGTCAGAGGACGGAAGCCAAATCAGTCTATCGGGTTGATCTGTAAATGGTATTCTAATTGTGGCAATGATATCAACAATCTGTAGTGGTAATAATTGTAAGAGGGACGCAACATTCCATAAGCGATCTGGTAGAATGAAGTTTGCAACTCTCAGATTAGGGTCGGCTGAGTCAAGAAAAGGCAATAGGTGAATGTCTAGAACCCAAGGGTCCTTCAAGAAGTTAATAGTAGAAACGTTTCCAACACACCACCTAAGACCTTTGGAGAAAGAATCTCTAATATTGAGAAGACGGCCAAATTGCCAAGAACAATTTTTCTTTTGGTAATCGAAGATTGAGTCTGTTTTTAAGTATTTTTCCTTAATAACTTTCACCCACACATTAGAGGGTTGAGTTACTAATTTCCACAAAAGCTTCATCTGAAGTGAGAGGTTGATGTTTTCAGCCGAACGGAGACCTAAACCCCCTTCATGCTTCGGTGAACAAATCTTATCCCAGCTGAGAAGCGGATGGTGATTAGGGATAAATTTGTTCCAAAAAAATGCTTTACAGATACTATCAATTTGTTTGTGAATACCCTGAGGTAACATGAAACTCTGCATAAGATAGTTAACTTTACTTAAGAGACAAGACTGGATGAGAACCACCCTGCCTGCCTGCGAAATTGAATTTGCTTTCCAATGAGATAATTGTTTTTTAAGGTTAGAGATAGTATCATTGAACATAGAGTTTTGAACTCGTCCTTTGATAATCGGGATCCCAAGATATTTTTCCATCGAAGTTGTAACTTATATGTTAATAATACTGGCCAAAGCAGTCGAAGTAGTTTGAGAGACATTTGCCGAAGTCTGAATTGAGCTTTTATGGTAGTTGATTGCCAATCCAGAGATTGATGTGAATTTATCGAGTGTGTTTCTAATATATTCCATATTCTCGATAGTTGCGTCAGCAAAGATTATTGTATCGTCCGCAAAGCTAAGAAAAGGTAACTTGGTACCATTCTTAGTTAATTGAATACCTACACGGTTAGGGGAAGATGAAGATTCAATTTGCAAAGTTCTTGAAAGATATTCCATACATAGGACAAAGATAAATGGTGACATTGGATCTCCCTGATGAATACCACATCGAGGGAGGAATTCTGTACCAGGTTCATTATTGACGAGGACAGACGTGGAGGAAGTCGTGATACAGGTCATAACAAGTTGGATCCATGTAGGATGAAAACCAAACTTTTGCAGGATAAGCCGAATAAATTCCCAGTTAATTTTGTCGTATGCTTTTTCGAGATCTAGTTTGATGGCCATCCATCCGAGGTGTCCTTTTTTCTTTTTGTGAAAGGAATGGAAGATTTCATGAGCTATAAGTATGTTATCTTGAATGAGGCGTCCTTTCACAAAAGCACTTTGTAAGTGATGAATTATAGTTGGAAGGATATGTTGAATTCTATTTGATAGAAGTTTAGTTATTACTTTATAAATAGTGTTGCAGAGGCTGATAGGACGAAAATGGTTAATTGATATTGGGGCATCGTTTTTGGGGATTAATGTGATAAATGTTTTATTTGCAGCAGTTAGCATTCAACCTGAATGGAAGAAAGCTGTGACTGCACGAATGACAGACTGACCAACCGTGGGCCAGTAGTGTTGGAAAAATTCAGCAGTAAATCCATCAGGACCTAGTGTTTTATTTAAGGCAAGATCAAAAACTGATAACTTGATTTCCGAAGGAGTTAGTGCCTTAGCAAGGGAGACGTTGTCAATTGGGCTTACAATTGTAGGGATGACTTGTAAGTCATCATTACTAATGGGTAAAGCAGAAGTACTTTGGAATCTAGAGGCTAGCTCCGACGTGATATTTGTTGAAATGGAGGCATGGCCCGAAACAACAAGACCATCATGAGTTTGGAAAGAAACTATATTTTGTTTGAATCTTCTTATTTTTGAAATTGTTTGGAAGTACGCTGTTTTTGTGTCAACATTAATCAGATGGTTTGTTTTAGCCCGTTGTTGCCAAAATTTATGGTGAAAATCCATTAAAGCATTGTACTTATTGAGGTGTTGTTGTAGTTTGGTAATGATAATCGTATTTTGAGGTGTTAATAATAGTTCATTTTGTAGACGGGTTAACTGTTGTTCAGAAAGTTTTAACTGTTCGAAATTATTGTTTATATGTTGCTTAGCCCAAGCTTTGGAATATTTTTTGAGTAATTGCATTTTCATATAGATTTTGAACATAAAGGAACCCGTAAGTTTATATTTCCAAACTTTTTCCACCAATTTTGCATAGGCAGGGTTAGCGGTCCACGCATTTTCAAATCTGAAAGGGTATTTAATAAATTTCTTTTTAACATTTAAGTTGAACAAAATTAGGCAGTGGTCCGAGGTGGTGAATGGGTGGTGATGGATTTGCAATAAAGGAAAGTTTGTCGTGAGGTCTTGGTGAATAAGGACCCGATCAAGACGCTCAAAGGTGTTGTCCGTAGACGTAGTGTTTTTCCTCCAGGTAAAGGGAAACCCAGAGAACCTTGTATTGATAGCTCCTTGGTTATTTTGAAAGGTTCAGAGCCAGTTAAATCTATTAGGGAGTGGTAAGGAGCCCCCAGATTTATCAGAAGTACAATCAATCTCATTTAGGTCTCCAATCAAAAGGAACGGAAGATGGTAAGTTGCAATAGTTTGTTCAAGCCAATCCCAGAAGAGAGGCTTATTTTCCTCACGAGTAGGCGCGTAAACAAAAATTAAAAGGTATGGATGGAAAGGATCATTAACTTGCATTATGATAACGTTTGTTGTTTGAAGAGCAAGGTGACACGAACGAGTGAAATCTGTTCGGTAAATAAAGAGGGCAATACCACCTTTAGTACCAATTGCGGGAGAGGATATACATTGGTGGAACCCAATTTTTTTTATGATAGCGTCAGAAGGATGCGTTTCAGTTTTAGTTTCTGCTAAACATAAAAATTGTAACTTGTGAAGTTTTCGTAGGAAAGCAATTTCGTCCCAGAAATTGGCCCTCCAAATACCCCGAACATTCCAATAGGCGCAGGTCATAATAATGATTTTATATACGGACGGTCATAAAAGGTTGTATTTAGAGTTGGTATAGCATAATAGGACATTATGATACTACTTTTTGCATACGTGTTTGAGTTGTAAATAGAGTAGTGATGATTGTGTAAGGTCAATCCTCTTTCAAAGGCAAATGGTACATGGTACCCATGGCATAAGAACTGCAAGATCAGTAAACAAGGAGGGCTACATCCAACCTGGAAGGATAGATAAACTTTAAAGCTAGCAAACTTAGGATATAAACAAACGGAATGTAAGTGGGTATTCATACACACAAAATTGGTAGCTGTTTTTCGGAATGTTTGATGCTCATAGAGCATATGATAAAAGAAACAAGCAGGATCAAACTCAAAATAGCTAATAAGCTGAATACATAAATACAAGCCTAAAAGTGGTAATTTGACATTCCTTCAAACACAACTTTGAACATCAAATAGATACAATCTGCAAATATTTGTAGCAAAACATTTCTTCTTGCATAGAGAGGAGAAAAAGCCTAGGTCCACTGAGTTCATTTTGGCAGGCGAGCAATGCGGGTGCAAAGTCCAACCTGGAATCAGAAAATTGGTAATGTGACATCTATTATAATGAACCGAGATAATGAAATTGTTATTTTGTAGTAGAAAAAAGAAGAGGTTATTGACACATACAAAAGAGTAAGTATGATAGCAGATATTTCTGTTGCCAATCACCAGAGATGGATACTGTAATACAGAACAGTCCATATATAATTTTGAGTATCTGCAAAAAACGTACCATGCATAAGTTATTTGGTTTGTTGAGTGATACTGTGTAAGCAAAACATTCCAACAACATGGAAAAGCTAGATCAAAACTCTTGGGATATACTTGATAATATTTATCAGCAAGAGAACCAGTAGTCACAGGCATTAGTTCAGAAAGAGAAGGCAAGATCTTGATGAAAGTAGTAAAGACATAGATTGATATTATACAAAGGGCTGCAGTAGAAACTGCAGCCATAAGAGCCTGCACCTAAAGTGCTATAAGGTGTCCTAGCTGGGTCAAAAAGCAACCAAAATTAGGCTCACACAGGAGCCACCATTTCCAGCTAGGATGAGCATACAAATCAAAGCAGAAATGACATAGACGATTACATTGTTGGTTAAGCAAAGACTGAAATGGGCAGTGAAAAACATAGTGTACATATATTTTGGTTTTACAGTTCATCTAAACAGCTTTAGCACGACCCTTGGACTTCTTTGGTTTCTTTGGGACAGAGGCATCATCCACCAATTCAATGGCAAGGATGTTGTCCTTTCTCTTTGAAGATTCAGCAGCTGTGTCAGCTGAGCTCCTAAGATCAACAACATTCAATTGGTGGCGCAACTGTGAATTTGAGGATTCAGCTCCAGTGTCCATACCATTCAGACCTTGGTAGGTGAGTTGAGGGATAGGAGCAGCATTAGAGCTGCCACCATACCCCGCAGAGATCAAAGCTGAGGCACACAAATAAGGAGGAATCATGATTGTCTCAGGCAGGGGAGAGGTGAGATTGGACAGTGCAAAAGCCACTTGTTCACGGGCTTGGGTGAGCATTATAGGATCAGTAAACATTGCAGGGTCAAAGTTGGAGTACATTTGTAGAGTATGCAGGGGGTTGTAGGGTGGTAATGGTTCAGTAGAAGGTGGGATGGTGGTGACAATACTTTGAAGGGGCATATGCTGAGTAACAACAGCAGAGTTGATCATCTGAGTGGGGATTGAAGGAGAGACCACATTGGACCTAACAAAGGTGGGACCATTCTGTTTTTTTGGGAAAACAGGTCTAGTGGTAAGGTTGCCATGAAGCCTGAAGTTTGTTTGGTTGATCAGGTTAAGGTCCTCATTGGTTTGTTGGATGGTTAGTTTGATCCTCCTAGGCTGGATGTTGTTAAGGGGACACTCATCAAAGCCATGAGTAGGATCCCCACAACAGCCACACCCCTTAGAGACAGATTCATAGAAGACTTCGAGGGTGAGAGTGGAACCATCATGAGTTTGAACTTTGACACAACCCTTGAGAGGGGAGGTGACATCAACATTAACCAGGACTCTACAAAATTTCATTTTGTTCCTGGAATTTGATATTGCATCAACCCTAACAAAGCTTCCCACAAGATTATCCCTAAGGATAAGGTCAACAGCAGAAGGATTAAACAGATAGTAGGGCAAGGAGGGAATTCTAACCCAAATGTCAGCTTTTCCAACCTCATCAGCAGTAGGATTGAAATCTGGATAAAAGGGAATAAGAGCCACCAACTTGCCATGCACAAGATAGGGGCGCCTGCTCCAATCTAAGTCTCTTGTTTCCTTATTGGAGAATTTGAAGAGCATCCAGAAGTTAGCAAACTCCTGGAACTGCACTTCACCATTGACTGAGTCCTTCCAGACCTCCTTCATTTTTCCATTGATGAGGTGAGTTGAAATGGGATCCTCAACCATCTTGAGAAGCAAAGTGAAGTTCATAAGCTCATACAGGTATTTTTTGACAGAAGGAATAGCTGTGGGATTTGGCAAAGGGATGCCACCAGGGAAAACCTGTGGCTGCAGGATGTTATTGTTGTTGACAAAAGTCATCTCAGGAGCAAGAGCAGGCTCATGAGACTCATCAGAGTTATGGGACAAGGCTTCATTGGCAAGAAGAGGGGTTATAGGACTGTTACTTTGTAGAGGAGGATGGAAGGTTGGGTCAGAGTTGAGGATGGGAAGATTAATCCCATCAAGGTCCATTGCAGCTGTTATGGGATGGTGAGCAGTGAAGTTAACAAGAGCATCTTGGTAGGAAATATTATCAGACATGAGTACAGGATGGGAGATGTTGGATCGTTAGTACTAAGGGACGTCCTTTACTTTGGTAAAGGAGTCCTTTGGTCAGGCATCCCTACGAGGAGTAGGGGTGTCGTTGAGTAATGCAGCGGAATAAAGTACTAAACATGTAAGTAATGAACGCAGTGAATTATAGAGGAACCACTCAAGACCAAGTAGTCCTTGAGTGTAAACCTCTACCTCCTTGGAGGATTTTTGAATAGTTCTTCCTTTATATTGAACGTTCTTACAGCTGTACTGGCGAGTCTTTACAGTTCTCTGACACTTAGCTTTTCCCTAAGTTCACTTGTAAAGAACTCCTTTAAGCCTACAACTAAAGCTGGTTCAATCTACTAAAGGACTCTATTCCTACGTTCTGCAGTACTTCGCAGAACTCTCTCTTTCTTTTTGGTTTTTCTGATTACAAACTGTTTTGTGGTTTGGGTACAAAATCTCACTCGATCTAACACAAGTCCTAGCACTGTTCTTGAGTTCTTGAGTTAGTTCTTCGTGTTCTTGAGTGAGTCGCTTTCCTCTGATTCTTCCTGAATATTCTCTGAAAGCGTTAATGTCACAATAAATGCCTTGGGGTATTTATAGGACTTGGGGAAGGGCGTCATTTCTCTGGGACGATCATGCCCTTCGTGGACGTGGCTACAAGATCTTCCTCCACGTAGAAGGGCGGTGATGAGAAAGCTTCCTGTATCCAGCTGTATATGATGAACTCCGCTACAGGATCGGCCGCCACGTGTTGATGAACTCTGCAACAGGATCGTCCGCCACGTAGTGTTGGACTCCGCTACAGGATCGGTCTCCACGTGTCCTTGGTTGATCAAACATTATCGAGTGATGTCATCCTGTCGGCTAGTGAGTAAGGACTCCTTTCTTGCGTTCCTACTTGCTTGGGACTCCGTCCTTGCTCAAGTAGTCTCTAGCTAGTCCTTACTTCCTGTTAGCTAGCGTCCCTAAGCCTGGGGGACGCTCATACACATTTGTTGTCCTTTTGTCACTGGCGTTCCTGAACACTTGGACAATTTTATTAGAATCAAAGTGAGTTTGTCATATCAAATCTAAGGGACGGTTGTGTGGTACACTAACAAGTACGCAGGCGTCCTTGATAGCGTCTCAACAATTTCCCCCTTTTTGATGATGACAAACTCTTCAGCAAAATAGTTTTGACATTGGAACTTAGCATGCATGAAAACTTAGAAGTGTCCTCTAACACTTAGAGAAGATTTCGGTAAGCACAAGTTTTCATTCTTTGATTCTCTAACATTTGGATTTTAAGGTGAGAGTCGCGTCCTAGAAATGTTTTCTAAGCATCCTCTTTTATTCTAGCATGGGCGTTCCTTAGACCTTTCACTTAATAGTTTCCCCTTAACACTTGCTTATTCTAGATAACTAATTTATAGCGCATCTCTGCAAAACTACACTTCCCCCTTTTGGCATCATCGAAAAGGATAACAAGTGATAAGGACGTTAGCATAAAAACATAACTATAAGCATTGGAACGCTTAAACAAACACATGCAAGCAAACAGTGGAACTTCCATTCAAACAAAAGTAGAGTACAATTATTACAAACCAAGAACCAAGTGTTTGAAGCATAAAAGAAGCAAGAGCAAAACAATTTAGGGATTAAAGGGTTGGAGGACGGCGATCACTGAGGACGGCTCTGGTCTTGATAAAACTTTAGAAGTTTTTCGTGAAGTTCAGCCGACTTAGAGAAAGCAGAGGAGAAGTCTTTGAGAGCGGAGAAGATGAGGCACTGGTTGTCCATAATAGCACCCATGAGTTCTGCAGGAGGATGCTGGGTAATATTAGCAGGGGCAGAACGGGGCACTGGTCCTGAGCTGGAAGAGGGAGCGTCCATTGGAGGTTCTGGAGGAGGAGGAGAAGGAGCCATAAGCACTTGATCAAGAGCTGAAAAGTTGAGGGCTGGCTCTTCTTCTTGAGTGAACTCCTGAGACATAGAAGCGAGACGTTCTTCTTCGGCTTCAGCTGCCAGGCGTTCTTGCTCAGCCTTCTGTCTGGCTTCCTCAGCCTCAGCTTCTAACTGTTTTAGCACGGAAGGCAACTCTTCATTGTGCCTGATCTCTACAAGTCCCTTCTTGGCGTTCCATTTTAGTCCAAGCTCTTCAGAAGGAGCGCTTTCATCGTAAGCATTTTGGGACTTGAGAATCAGCTTCACCAGACCCGGGTACGGCAAGGCGTGACGCTTCCTCCCACACTTAGCCATATGTTGCATAGCAATTCTGGCAAGATTTATGGGGCGGCGTTCTAGCAGAGCGTCAATCAGAATAATGTCATGTGTTTGAACGATTGAACGCTTCTCTTGCCTGGGCAGGACGGCGCGACAGATGAAACAATGTGCAATGGCGCCTACCTTGCTCAAAACATGAGCAACCCTGTCCAGTCCCATTGGCCTTTTGCCCTGAAACACTTTTTCAACTAAGGGCAGTTCTTCATCAGTTGTCTCAAATCCGCCTTCTGGAAGTGAGGTTAGAGCATCGGACGGGGGCTTTTGAGGATTGAGACCCATGAAGGAACGGATCTGGCGTTCATTAACTGATGCTTTCTCACCATCTATCTTGAAGTGGAGAGAACCATCTTTAGGCTTGTAGCGCAGATCCCTGTAGAACTTCTTGACCTGTTCTTTGTCAACTTTAGCCGGCGCAGGCTCAACGTTCAACCATCCTTGAAACCTCAGAAGCTCAAGGAACTCCTGAACTTTGTCATCTTGGAAGGAGGCGAGCCATTCTTCCGAATATATTAGGGGGCTGAGAACTTTGACGGGGGCGCCATTAGGCTTTCTTTTGCGTTTGCCCTTAGGGGACTCAGAGTCCTCATCATCTGAAGAACTGTTCTCATCAGCAGAGTCCTCGGACTCTTCTTCATCAGCGTCCTGGCCAGCAGCATTCTCTGTGCCTTGTTCATTTTCAGCATTGCCACCAGCTGTGGCTTGATCAGCACCAGAAGAATCTTGGCCTTGGGACGTGCCCTCGGCGTCCTGAGCCTCTGATTGATGTTCTGTTTGTGGCTCAGCGTCCGCTGGGACTTGGTGGGATTCTGTTTGGATTGTGGGGGAGGGGTTTTCTTGAGGAGTTGGGATGGGATTTAGGAGAGGGAGGGATTGGTTGTAGGGAGGGACTTCTTGAGCATCACGCTCGAGCTCCTCAGATAAAGTGGGCTCGGCGTCCTTTTGAGCGACCTGGTGCTCGCCAGCGTCCTCAGCAACTTGTTCTTTTCCAGCCTCTGCTGCCTCAGGAGCATTCTCGACTCCTTCCGCCTCGTCACTAGAGTCCCCAACTACATCAATGAATGGGGAGACTTGATCAGCAGGCGTTCCTCTTTGGCTCTCAGATGAGCTAGAGGAGGAGGAGGAGATGTGCTCGGGCTCTGGAGCGTCCTTAGGTAGCAACACCTTAGGCTTTTCGCCAGCTTTGTGTCGGCGAAAGGTGTGCTCTAGAGTGGAACGCTTCTCAGCTTCATCCGGTCCGCTTTCAGAGGAAGGACGGCGGGACTTTGGAGTCTCGGGGTCCTTTGGCGGTGAGATATGGGCCGGAGCAGATGGGAAGTTGGCTAGATTTAAGGGAGAGTAGGGTTTGGGAGGAAAAGGAATGAGGGCATTTATTTTTGAAGGTTGAGGGGACGGTGGAGGAGTGGGAAGTTGAACAATTGAAATTTGTTTAGGAGGAGGAGTGGATTCCTTGGAGAGGTTGGAGGGCCTTTTTGTGGAGCTAGGCCTTTGTTTGGAGCTTTTGGAGGAGGGGACGCTTGAAGTCTTGGCCTTTTTGAGGGGCCTTGGGTCGTGGGTTTTCTTGGAGCGTCCCTCCTTTATGTGGGGTGGAAACTTGTCCACTATTTCAGTAGGTTTGGAGGAGGAGAATGGTTGAGATGATTTTGATAGAGGGGAAGCAGGGGTTGGACGTTTTGAGGGAAGGATATTTCTTGTGGTGATGGTGGGGACTTGTGGAGGTGGTGGAGAGGGACTTGGCACACGGTTTTTGAGCATTTTGTAGGCCAAGGAGTCCCTAGGATACATGGGAAAGTCTGGGAGGACGGCGTTGTGCAAGTCTGGGATTAAATCAAGTAAAGGACCGAGATTCTCACCACCAAATTGCGAGAAGAAGAGAACGTCGTCCATCGTCCCCGACAAGTCCTTGTAGTCTGTTTTGTGGAGGCCTTGAATGACGAACCGTTCTATGAATTTTTCATAGTTCCTTGTCTTGATT
Source organism: Polygonum maritimum (assembly GCA_963924305.1). Classification (NCBI taxonomy): domain Eukaryota; kingdom Viridiplantae; phylum Streptophyta; class Magnoliopsida; order Caryophyllales; family Polygonaceae; genus Polygonum; species Polygonum maritimum. The sequence goes on along the minus strand of OZ002730.1, from coordinate 12,232,888 downwards.
GCGTCCTCCTTCACGTCAGGTCTGTCCATCAGTTCCCTAATCAAATTGTAGAAGGTTTTCGGCTTCCTATTGATGAAGTCCACCAAAGATTCATTGAGGACGATGGGCTTTGGCTTTTCTATGTAGTGGGACTTCACCAATCGTCTTCGCTTCCCGCCGGTAGAAGATCCGGCCACGTTCATCAGTCTTTGAGACATATTCCGGTGAGTTTTAGTGAGAGAAAGTTGCCGGAAAGCTAGAGAGAAGTCAGAGCACTGATTTGAGCAGGGAAGTGGTTGAGAATAATAAATGAACGAGAGCGACTGTTCTGGCCTTATATAGAGGAAGCGGTGGCACAAACTGTAATTACCACTGTTTTACTGTGCGACACGTGTCAAAACTTCCCCCTTAAGATTTGAGCAAAGGCAACGGTCACTGTTTACACTTTCAAAAGTTCAAATTTCTGACTCTTCAACTTCTTCTCAAAAGTGAACTGGCGTCCTCTCTTACAAACATTGAGCGTTCTCTCATACTTAGCAAAAATTTCCTCTTCAAGCAAACCAATAACCAATCAACCGTCCTTGTGATCACCTTTCGAACCATTTGAGAACAAAGCAAGTACGTCCCGTAAAGAAAAATATGAAGCTCATAGGATGCTTTTGCGGAGTTCTCGGCTAGGGTAAGCTTAGAGTTCCCATCATTTCGGCTTATAATGAGGGTTGGGTGATCAGGGATACTCTTTTCAAGACAAAATAGAGAAAATTTGAATGGCGTTCCAAAGTAGCAAACACATTAAGTTTTAGACTAGCGTCCTTGCAAATATGAATTTAATGCATAACAGTCCTTAAACACTTAGAATCTACAAAACATAGCCAATCATTGAGGGAATAGTAGAACGGGACTTGCTACTTAAAAGTTATCATCCCCAAGAGCAGCCTTAGATGCTCATAGGGACGTCTATCAAGCGCCTTAGTGAAAATATCAGCTATTTGGTCTTCAGTCCTTACATGCTCCATACTAATAAGTCCAAGTTCAACATTATCACGCAAGAAATGGTTCCTTATATGAATATGCTTTGTGCGTGAATGAAAAACAGGATTCTTAGGAATTTCAATAGCACTTGTGTTATCACAACGAATGGGAATAGTTCAAGATTGATACCGTAGTCCTCCAGTTGATATTTGATCCAGATAACTTGTGAACAGCACGAGGCAGCAGCAACGTACTCGGCTTCCGCAGTTGAAAGCGCCACAGAGTTCTGTTTCTTAGATCCCCAGGAGATTAAGCATGAACCAAGGAACTGTGCCATTCCTGAAGTGCTTTTCCTATCAATCACATGACTGGCATAATCAGCGTCCGAGTAGCCAACAAGCTTGAAGGACGTCTTCCTAGGGTACCAAAGACAAAGATCATCGCGTCCTTTGAGGTAGCGAAAGATCCTCTTGACTTCTTGCATGTGGGACTCCTTTGGATTTGCCTGGAAGCGTGCACACAAGCAAACGGCAAACATGATATCGGGACGGCTTGAGGTCAAATAGAGCAAAGAACCAATCATTCCTCTGTAAAGTTTTTGATCAACGTCCTTTCCCTTTTCATCAGCGTTAAGACGCGAGTTGGTGGAACAAGGGGTTGCGACAGGCTTGGACGTGTTCATCCCGTACTTCTCAAGCATTTCACGGACATATTTTTGTTGATGCATGCGCGTCCCTTCCTTGAGTTGATTGATTTGAAGTCCCAAGAAGAAATTGAGTTCTCCAATGAGGGACATTTCAAACTCACTACTCATTAAGGACTTGAACTCATCTACAAGTTTCATGTTAGTAGTACCAAAGACTATATCATGAACATAGACTTGGGCAATTAAAATGTCCTTGTAAACTTTCTATATAAACAAAGTTTTATCAATTGAACCTCTAGTATACCCATGAGACAAAAGAAAGGACGCAAACCTGTCGTACCATGCACGAGGGGCTTGCTTGAGTCCATAAAGTGCTTTGTCCAAGTAGTATACAAAATCTGGGTGAGAGGCGTCCTCGAAACCAGGCGGTTGAGCAACATACACTTCCTCCTTCAATTTTCCATTGAGGAAGGCGGTCTTGACGTCCATCTGAAATAACTTGAATCCTTTGTGCGCGGCAAAGGCAATGAGGAGACGAACGGCTTCAATTCTAGCAACAGGAGCAAAGGTCTCATCGTAGTCTATACCTTCCTCTTGCTTGAATCCTTGAACCACCAGTCTTGCCTTATTCCTTGACACACGTCCGCTCTCATCAAGTTTATTTCTGAACACCCAGCGCGTCCCTATAATGTTTTTTCCTTTGGGACGAGGGACGAGGGTCCAAACTTTGTTCCTTTCAAGTTGGTTGAGTTCTTCTTGCATCGCTTGAATCCAGTCAGCGTCCAGGAGTGCTTCTTTGATATTCTTTGGTTCCACCATAGAGACAAAGGCATTGAACGCACAAAAAGCTAAATTCGCACTCTGGGACTTGCTTGCAGCTGATCTTGTTTGAACTCCTTGAGAAGGATCTGAGATAATCTGAGAAGTTGGGTGATCCTTAGAGAAGCGGGACTCCCTTTGAAACAATTGAGCAAATCTTGGATCAATCTCTTCATCAGAATCATCACTATTATCTTGAGCATCGTCCTCAGTGTGTTCCCCCTCAAAGAGAGCGTCCACACCTTGGCGTTGCTCGCCTTGTTGACTTGATTCACCCATATCTTGTTGAACTGGGGATTCACTACGAGAGGGAACTCGCTGCACAACACTAGGAACGTCCACTGAGACTTCTTCAGGATTTGGGGTAGCGTCCTTAGGAACATAGTATTTTCCAGAGGACCAATCTTCACCTTCGTCTTCAGAGTCGTCCTGCTGTTGTGACGAGGAGCGTTCTTTCTTACTTGATTTTTCTTTGTGAGAAGAACTTTCCTTAAACACAACATGAATACTCTCCTCAAGCTTTAGAGTCCTTTTGTTGAAAACTCTATATGCTTTGCTGGTGAGAGAGTACCTAAGAAATATGGCTTCATCACTCCTTGCATCAAACTTTCCAAGTTTTTCTTTATCATTGTTGTGAACGAAACACTTGCAACCAAAGACTCTGAGATAATCAATGCAAGGCTTCCTTCCATTCAACAACTCATAGGACGTCTTTTTCAGCAAGGGACGGATCATGGCACGATTGATGATATAGCATGCTGTAGCAATAGCTTCCGCCCAGAAGTACTTGGGGACGCCATTAGCCAGGAGCATAGTCCTTGCCATATCCTCCAGCGTCCTGTTCTTTCTTTCCACAACTCCATTTTGTTGAGGAGTTCTTGGAGCTGAGAAGTTGTGCGAGACACCATGTTGATCACAGTTGGCCAGGAACTCTGAATTCTGGAACTCCGTCCCATGGTCTGATCTTATGGCTTTGAGAGGCGTCTCAAGGGCAACTTCCACTTGTTTGATGAAGACTTTGAATGCATTGAAACAATTTGCTTTGGATACCAAGAAAAGAACCCAAGTGAATCGAGAAAAATCATCTACGAGAACGTAAATGTACCTCTTTCCACCATAGCTCAACGTCTTCATTGGTCCACAAAGATCCATGTGGAGAAGTTCCAAAGGCTTCTTTGTGCTAACTTCATTTTTAGATTTGAAAGACGTTCTTGTTTGCTTCCCTTTGATACAGGCTTCGCACTGTTCAACTTTCTCAGGATCAATTCGGGGAAGTCCCTTTACAAGATTTCTTTGGTGTAGCTTGAGGATTGTGCTTGGTCCAGCATGGCCAAGTCGGCGATGCCAGAGATCAGCGTCCTCCTTTGAGGCAGATAGGCACAATTCTGATTTAGGCTTGAACTCTTGATTGAAGATATAGATATTGTTCTTGCGAACTCCTTTGAGAACAACTTTGTTGGACTTCTTGTTGATGACAAGGCACTCCTTTGAGTCAAATATGACTAGGTTCTCACCTTGATCACACATTTGGGAAACGCTGAGGAGATTGAAGCCAAGTCCTTCAACAAGACTTACATTTGTTGCTTTGATGGACGGGTTTAGAATAGCAGTTCCCGTTCCTTTGATCTTTCCCTTACCCTTGTTGCCAAACGAGAAAGTTCCTCCCGTGGCACTACTCTGGATAGAAGTGAGATGGATCTGGCTTCCTGTCATATGATTTGAGGCGCCACTATCAATGATCCATGGGCGTCCCCTCACTTCCACCTGCCAAAACAAGATTAGTTCTTGGCGACCCAGGCAAGGTGTTCCTTACCTGGCTCATTACAATAATAGAACTCTGGTTCTGGCATATAGTCATTTAGATTAACATCATTAAAAATGGCATGCTTTCGGAAAGAACTCCTAGAACGTCTGGGACGCCTAGGATTAGCTTTGGGAACGGACTCAACTTTTTCATTTTTAGTCCTAGCAACTTTGCCACTTGCAATATCTTGTTTTAGTTTCACACAGTCATATTTGAAGTGGTCTCCTTGTCCACCGTACCAACACGTCCTATAGTAAGTACCGAGGTAGTACTTCTTGTTGGGAGGTTGGATTTTGTTTTGCTTCATCTTTTGGGGATCACACACTTTTGAACCGTCCCCTTTTGCAATTTTCTTATAAATTTTATGACTGGTGGAATTAGTATAGTAGTCCTCTTGCCCTTTGTCTCCACTTTCTAGGACTCTAATTCTTTCAAGAAGATTCTTGGTTTTCTCTCTTTCAAGTTCAAGTTCTAAAGTTTTGCTAGCCTCAAAGTCGCTAGGGAGAGAGTTCCTAGTGTCAGATTCATAGCCTAGTCCTCTTTTGGCTGGGACAAAAACTATTGGTTTCACTTCCTCAACTATGGGACTCTTTCCCAATACTTTCACTTCTTCCCTAAACTTGGCGTTCTCAAGTTTGAGACACATAAGTTCAGTTTTTAGGGACTTAGTTTCTTCACATGAGGACTCTAGTTGAATAGTCATTGAACTACAGTTTTCACATTCAACTACAATATTTTTATCTTCAAGTTCATCCATTCTTCTTTTCATAGCAAGATTTTCCTCCATGATTTTACCAATAAGTTTAAGGAGTTTTGGTTTTGAACATTTTTCTAAGGAACGCATCATGGAATCGTGAGTTACCTCTTGTTCATTGTCGGAGGCGTTCTCTTCAACAACTGGGGCGTCCTCCACTGCCATGTATGCAACTTGATCTTCACGTTCATCATCACCTGAACTAAGATCATCCCATGCAGCTGTGCATGCTCCAATGACAGCTTTCTTCTTGTCCTTGGAGGACTTTCCCACAGTACACTTTTTGGCAAAATGTCCTTTCTTGTTGCATTTGTAACATGTGAGTTCCTTCATTTCAGCCTCTGTGTACTTGGGACTCTCCTTTTTGTAAGACTTGTTCTTGCTGCTATGCTTGTTCTTCTTGTTATAGTACTTGAGAGCCTTGTGAATAAGAGATAGTTCCTCATCTGAGTCAATCTCTTCCTTTGACTTTCTTTCTTTCTCTTTGGGACGCAAGTTCTCAAGCTTTTCTTTTGATTTACTTTGCATCATCAATGCTAGATCTCTTTGGCCGCGTAGGTACTCAGCGTACTCTGGTGTTGTGGACGCCAAAGCAAGATCAGTTTGAGGGTTCTTTCCTAGCTGAGCCATGTCAGAGATTCTTCTTTCTTCGTACTACCTGAGCTTCCCATAGATCTCTTCCATATCTAGAGTTTTGTTAGCTGTGTTTTCTTTGAAGGTCGTCCTATCAAAGTTCCAGACTCCAGTCAACCCATCAATAACTACTTGAACTCTGTTCCTCATGGAGATCTCTGATTCTGGAATGCCCAAGTTTTTCATCTTGGTGACAAGACCTTCAAAACGGTACGAGTAGTCATTGACCGTTTCATTTGGAAACATACTAAAAGCATAGAACTCCTTTTTGATTTTCAGCTGGACGTCCTCCTTCATTTCTGCATTTCCCACATGAAATTTCTCAAGAGCTTCCCACTGTTGTTTTGCTGTGGGCAGATTGCTAACTCTTGTGGCGTCCCTTTCGCAGAGGGACGCTTGAAGAAAGCACACTGCTTTAGCATTTGTTTCCATCAGCTTGAATTCATCAGGACCCCACTCGTCCTCTTTGTCTTTCTTGTCATCGGGAACCTTGAGGTCACCTTTTCTGATCACGTTCCAGCATTGATAATTTGTGCTTCTGCAGAAGTTCTCAAACCTAGTTTTCCGGCGGTTGAAGTTGCCGTCCGTCAGACGCGGAGGCTTCACAAAAGAGATTCCAATAGGTTCCATGTCCATTTTTACCTGCAACTCAGTAAGAATCTAGAGCGCATGCTCTGATACCAATTGTTGGATCGTTAGTACTAAGGGACGTCCTTTACTTTGGTAAAGGAGTCCTTTGGTCAGGCGTCCCTACGAGGAGTAGGGGCGTCCTTGAGTAATGCAGCGGAATAAAGTACTAAACAGGTAAGTAATGAACGCAGTGAATTATAGAGGAACCACTCAAGACCAAGTAGTCCTTGAGTGTAAACCTCTACCTCCTTGGAGGATTTTTGAATAGTTCTTCCTTTATATTGAACGTTCTTACAGTTGTACTGGCGAGTCTTTACAGTTCTCTGACACTTAAGTTCTTCCTTTACAGTTCTTCCTTTACAGTTCCTTTATATTATCTATATATTTAATATTATAATATATTAATCCGAGTTTTTATTCAAACTTATTGATTTTATTATATAACTTAGTTACGTAATTTAATTTTAATGCCAAAAGATTTGTATGTGCTAATAAAATGTGATAATGCATCTTATCTTATGTCATTCTTCCCTAATTATTTAAATATATATTTACGTATGTATATTAAGTAAATATATAAATAAAATTTATTTATATATGATGATATAAAAGAATTGTGTCATTTTATAATCCAAAAAATAAACGCCGTTTTAAAACAAAGTATACCTATGATAATATTTGTAATTGTTATAGTAAATTCATACACAAAATAATAAATAAATAACTAACACCCCCGTACAAGGCACGGGTCATCTGCTAGTATTGTTGTATTGCTAGAAATACATTTTAGTCCATTACGTTTCGGTTACTTGGCTAACCGAACTAATTAATACCAATTAGCTTGAGTACACCGACCAATATTAATTAGCTGTATGTTTTCCATAACTACGTACAATATTGGAATACAAATTTGCATATGCATGCAGATCAACGAAATAATCACTTACTAGTTGATTGTCCGTACTTGTACGGGAGACAATCGATAACGTTCCTTGACATATAATCTAATCGATGAAACAAATCAAACAATGCATATTAATATTATGAGGATTTTGATATTGACATCGTTTTTTAACCGAAACTATAATAATTTTTTTGAATCCAAGATCTTGATTTGATGTTAAAAATATGCTCAAAATTATATATTAAATCGTATTACCTAAATAAAAATCATAGATAAAATGATTATATTTTATTCAGCAGATAAGATTCGGCTACATATAAATTTGTTTGATATTATACATAATATTATTTAAAATAGATATGAGTGACTTAATATTACTATTTTAACATCTATAGATGAATTTGGAGGGAATGGGGTGGGGGGCTATTTGGGGGTAATAATGTAGTAAATGATTATATTTTATTCAGCAGATAAGATCTAGGTTTTTTTTAGATTTTTTAGATATAGTTTTTTTTGAAAGTTCTAATTCTAGATATAGATCTATGGGATTGTCATCGTTGTTTTTGGATCTAGATATAGATCTAGAGTGTTTTTTAGATCTAGATCTAGATAAAAAAAAACGGAGATAAAAATCCTAAAAAACCCTCTAGAAATTTCATAGATCTAGATCCCAATCTATGCATGGTGATAAAATCTGTACGTGGTGACAATCTTAGATTTATAAACTCTAGATCTAGATCTAATTGTATGATTTTTTTTAGATCTAATATCAAAATCTGTACGTGATGACAAGTTTTTAGGTTCCTAACAAAATCTGTAGCAATGACATCTTGAATGTAACCAAGTTTTCTCTGTGGTGACAAAATCTGTACGTGATTTAGAGTTTTTTGTGTTTGTCACCAAGTTTTGTGCACAATCTAGGGTTTTTTTTTGTAAACAAAATCTAGGGTCAAGATCTGTACATGATGACAACTTTTTAGTTTGGTAACAAAATCTGTACACGGTGACATGTTGAATGTAACCAAGTTTTCTATGCGATGAAAACATATGTACGTGATCTAGGTTCTTCTGTTTGGTGATAACATGTCACCACAGTTTGTGCTTGGTGAATTTTTTTTTTTTACGATGCGACAATCCTTCACAACCGATGACAACTACGATTGTTAGGTGATGCTAAATTTTTATATATTAATTTTAATCATAGCCTATTAGCTCAAATGGTAGAGCAACGTGCCTAGCATACAATAATGTGGGTTCGAATCCGACATAGGCTTACTAATAAATTTTGATGACAAGTTTGAGTTCAATTAGGGGTGGTTCTAGGTACGGTGACAAGTTTTTGTACGTGATGAACAAATTAGAGTACAATATTGGTGATACTAGTTTGAGAGGTGACAAGTTTTAAATGCGATGACAAGGTTTTGTATGGAGGTTTTTTGTACGTGGGGGGAGGGGAATTTTCTGTACGCGTTGACAAGTTCATATACGTTAACATGCTTGGTGGTGACAAGTTTGGGTGTGATGACGTCATGTTCTGTCACTGGTGATGTCACAATGTCATGTTTTTGTAGTTGTCACCAAAAGAGCCTATTTACTTCATTATTTCACCACATGGCCTATTTACCTCATTAATGTCACCAAATAGCCCACCTATCCAAATTCGTCATGAATTTGATACAAAAAATAAAGATCATAAATATTATTTTTTATACAAATATCTATATAGATAAAATAAAGATGTTTATAGCTTTATTTTATAAATAAATATGAATATTTTATTGTCAAATATAAGTAGTTTAGTGTGAAGTAGGACTAGAATTCACGTGAGAATTCGAAAAGAGACAAGTTTTATATATAACATAGATCATCCAAGACAGGCCTAGAATTTTAATTTTATGTGGGCTAAATGTAGTGTATTTTTTAAGGCTAGAACATTAAAGTTAGACTCTTTGAAAAAATTGAAAAAATTTAGGTCTCACTTGCAAGTGACCGGCACCTTGTACAGGGTGTTATTTTTTTTTTTTGTTTTGGTATGAATTCACTATAGTAATTACATATATTATCATATGTTTAATCTCTTTTAAAATGACATGTATCTTTTAGATTATAAAATAATATAATTATCGTATATCATCAAATATTTCTATAGAAATATTATAGTTATATATTAAATTTTTTATACATACATAAATATTGATAAAGTTGAGGAATTTAAATTAAATTTTATAAACCAACTTATATAGATTAATTAATAGTTTGAATAAAAATTTGGATTAATATAGTATTACATTTGAAAAATATAGAGAATATTTAATAAGGTAAAAAAGAAAACCAAATTATCATGTATATATGTTATTATGATGTAAAACATTATTTAATAAGAAGTATATAAATATAAAATAAATTTTTTTTATCAAACCATTATTTTAAGAAGAAATCTATCTTTTATCTAAAATGTAATCGGTATATGATGTTATAGATATATTTAGAGTAAATATATAATCTAATCTTTCTATTAATATTTTATTGCATTTCAATAAGATATGATAGGATATATATATATATATATTATTTTAATAGAAAAAAGATGTAGCGTAAATATATTGGTAAAATTTACTACTATTGATACTTTTTAGAAAATCTTAGAAAAAAATTACGAAAAAATACTTATGAATAGTATACTATTTAATTAGTTGGGTAAAAAAATTTAATTAAAAAAATCATGATAGATCCATTTATGAACTAAATAGGTAATCATATAATGATATGATTGAATCTTAAATATTAAGCTAGAATATTAATTAAGCAACTCAAAATTTAAGATAGACCTAATATTTAATTAAATGTATATAAGATTAAGATTATATATTATTATAAAATTAAGATTTGGAAAGATAATTGTTTTAATATGGGAGTGATGTGGCATAATATGGTGGCAGAAATTGTTTCCGCTTTAATATATAGTAATAGATGAGCCATTCGGCCAGAATTAAAAAGGAAAGAAAACTTAATAAGTGTTGTTGAATTTTAGGTTGAACTAGCAACCGCACCTTGTACGGAGACATGATTTATCATTTGCTACTATTGATGGTTTATTAATATTCATGGCGTTTGGCACATCAGCTCACTGGTTGAGCACTCATGTATGATGATGTATCGGGTTCGAGTCTTCAGGGCAACGATTTTACTCAAATCTTTTTGGAACTGGTAGTAACTATTTTGCTCAATTCTATAAATTAGATTTTGCCCTATGCACGTTTTTGAGTTACCACCACCCTAATCTTTTCTTTATAAAAAAAAGTAAATTATTCATGAGTTGATTAAGTGATTCGTTTTTGTCATGCTTTTATGGATATTTTTATTGATCGATCTGAAAAGTTTTTTGACAGATGTATGGTGAAAAATGTTGGGGAAATTTGTGGTGATAATCCTCTCAAATTGTTGTTTTTTGCAAAAACACCCCTAAGCTACCAATTTAAAATGTATGCTATTTTGGGCATATTTGTAACAAAATTTACTTTTTTTTTTTGAAAGTTATGAGAAATTATTTTAATTGTGTTAAATACAATTAGAAATAATTTTGAAATTTTATTTCTAAAAACAACTCTTAAACTAAAAAATGCAAAAGAAAATAGAAGACGATCAGAGGTACCGACGAAACTTGGGGCCAAAGAGTGGTGACGATGGACTCAAACGGTGCAATGGCGGCGACAGAGACGACGGGGATGGGCGGTGGTGGTGCTTGCGTAGTAGAACTTTGGAATCTTATTTTCTTTAGTTTTTGGCTGTCTGGCGTTTGTTTTGGTTTTGATTTCGGTGTGCGGTTTTTTGTCGTTGTTTTGGTTTCGATTTGTTTTGTGTGTGCGTTGTATGCTTTGATGCTTCTTTGCTCCGTTGTTAGGGTCTTTTGGACGCACCCCCCTTGCGTTAGCCAGGGGTGTCTCCATTCTAACCCCCCAGATTCCATGGAATTGCACTGGGTTATTGTTGTAATTTAGAAACGATAGATGTACTTAGGGGTGGGAAAAAAACGCATACCGTTAAACCAAACCCTTAAACCGGTAACCAATTGTTTAACCGTATCAAGAAAAATCGGAAAATCAACCGGTTGCAGTTAACCAACCGAAACTTTAAACGGTTTAACGGTTCGGTAATGGCTATACATACTTTTTCATCCGGTTAACCGATGAACCGATAATAGTATATATATATATATTTTTTAGAAAGAAAATAATATATACAAGCTAGTTTGATACCATTAGGCTTTCTTTAATAAAACATGAAGTCTTTAATTCAAATACATATAATTATATCTATTTAATATCATTGTCTCCCAAAATAGCAAGTGTCATAAGTTAATAACTAATTATTACATTGTACTCATTACTTTGGATATTTATAACTGATATTTCATCTTCAATCTAGCCCACCATTGATTTGCGCGCATCCGCATAGACGTATAGACATACTACACAGCGACAAAGCCCGCACTAACGCATTGTCCATTCTCATCTCTTAGATCATTCTCTACTCAAATTATTTCGATCCATCCCTTCCATCCAATCCCGCACTAACACTCCTCCCCAGATCAATGTATCCTCTCGACTCGACTTCGCTCGACTTTGACAAGGCTTGCTTCTATTTATGTTGGAGTAGACTGTCACCGTCAATAGAAATCGATGAGGCTATGGAAGAATGAAGAAATACGAATTCGTTTTTATTTAGTTATGTATTTTGATCTTAATGATTCCACTGAAGAAATATTTGTTCTTATTTTGTATTTGTGAAACTCTATAAATTATGTAATTCGAAGCTTTGGTATGTAATTCGACTACGTATCTCAACAATTTATTCGACTATATCTTTTTATTATGTATTTCGACATTTATTGGTCAAAACACATGTGTTTAAAATAAATAATATATCTTTCAAATAATGGTTAACTATGGCTGAGCATCAGATCAAAACCGAACCGAACCGACAAAAACCGAACAGAACCAAAAACCGAAATTGGGAATATGTTGAACTGAAAACCGATCCGAAATACATCGGTTCGGTTGGGCTTTGATGTCTCTCATTTTGGTGGTGTTTTAGTGGTTAATTTCCCTTGTTAATATGTGTCTTTTGTTCCTTTCTTTGTTAGTTTTGTCCCTTTTTAGCTTAGTTCCCGGTTTTCTATGAGATTCAGAGACTATGCGAGTTTGTTGTGTTTTGTAGGTAAAATGGCGCATTTGAGGATGTTTTTGGAGGAGTTTCTAAAGAGGAGACGAGCTAAAGAGCAAAGGAGCGGAAGAGCCATGCAAAGATCGAAGAAAGACTCAAGGAAGACCAAGAAAAGAAGAGGATCGAGGCCCCAGATCGATGTCCCACCAAGTCGGGCCCGAGTTCAAGCTTCAGAGGCTCGGACCGACGTTGGCAACGTCGGGCCCGAGGTGCCTCCGCATCGATCCAAGTCGGCAAAGGAGAGGATTGGGCTCCAAGGCACATTATTGTGATCTTCCACTTTTGCCCTTCTTCTAATTTTGGAATTCCTTGGTCCCCAATCCAAGAGGGAGGATAATTAGAGGAGATTAGAGAGCATCTAACAACAATCACACACTAAATCACTCTCAAAGGCTCAAGGAAGACTTGGAGAGCAAGGAGGAGAAAGGAGGAGGAGAAGAAAAGAGGAAATCGGTGGAGAGCTAGAGAGATTAGTGAGTTTGAACTTGTTTTGCTTTTGTTTAGTGGATTTGAGACTTGGATATTGTGAACCCCTTTGATTTGAATGCAATTTGGCTTTGAGTTGAGATTGATGATTGAGATTTGCTTGCTTTGCCATTTGATTGCTTTTTACTCTTACTTGATGGAGTAGATTCCATAGTCTTGGGCTATGGGGGAATCCCCTAGCTAGGATTGGGTGTGAACCCCCAATTCCATAGCCTTGAGTGCTTGATCTATGAATCATATCTACATTGAGCTTCAATTCTCTTGTGAGAACAAGGGATCTAGGGCTTGTGGTTGGTAAGAGTAAGCGAAAGTGATCTCGAGCCCATCACTAGACCTAGCATCGAAGGAGGTGAAAACTCCCTAAGGTCGAAGTGTAGAGTGGAGGGATCGAAGGCAATAACCTCGATCTCATAAGGATCAACACTTATTGGCTGAATTGGGGTGGAATCACCCAAGTCTAGATAGGGGAGGAACCCAAAAACCCAAGACCGATCTACCAAATTTGCCTAGCTCGAGTTACCCAATACATCGGGCCCGACGTTCTGTGTGTCGGTCCCGACCAAATCTCCTCGATCCACCCTCGGACCAAAGTGACCTGTGTCGGTCCGAGGTGTTCTCTTTGATTTTCCTTGTTTTTGCCTTTCTTTTACCTCTTTTTAGTCTTTTTGGTGCACTCAACGCACGAACTCCCGTGTGTTCGACACCCTACCTCTTTTACCACAATTGGGGTTCGGTTTATAAATTTAAATTTTGAGACCCTCCGATCTGGAACCCATCAGAATTTTGGCGCCGTTGCCGGGGAGTTCTACTTTTTTGAGGTACCATCTTTTGTTGAGTCTTTGATTTGGTAGTGATTTGGGTGAGGGGTTAGCCCAAACCCCTTGTTTGTTTTGATTCTGTTTTTGTTTGTGTCTTGGATTGTAGGTGTATGCGAGCTCGTTCCGCCCGAGGAACACTTGAGTTCGACTTTGTGTGTGATCCGGAGAGCATTATCAAACAAGCTCAAAAGAAGGAAAGAATGACGGACCAAGCACAACGTGATGAGGAGGTTGATAGGATGAGGGCCGACATGGCTAGAATGCAACTTGAGATGGCGAACCGAGATGCCGAGGCCCGGAGAGAGCGTGAGCAAAGGATGAGATTGGAGGCTCAAATCAACACCCAACCCCGGAATGCACGTCAATATATGCATCCGGAGTTGAAGGTGCCGGAACCGGCCATTGTCTTGCCGGAGGTGTCAAAGAACTTTGAGATCAAAACTCAATTCATCTCACTCATCAAGAGAGACCAATTTCAAGGGAGACCGAATGAGTGCCCGATCGAGCATGTGAAGCAATTCAAGGATCTATGTGAGACCATCTCGACGGATGATGAGACGCTTGAGTACGTACTACTCAAGGCCTTCAAGTGGTCGTTGGGAGGCAAGGCATTGCATTGGTTGGAGAGCCAAGCACCTCGATCCATCACATCATGGAGGGCTCTCAACGAAGCATTCTTGATGAAGTTCTTTCCGCCAACCAAGACAACGGAGCTTAGAAGGAAGATAGCAAGCTTTCAACAAGGAGCCCACGAGCCACTCTTTGAGGCCTGGGATCGGTTCAAGGAAATGTTGAGACAATGTCCAACGCATGGGCAACAACCTTATGTTCTTCAAGACATATTTTTCCAAGGAATCAACCCCGCCACCAAGGACAAGTTGAACCTTCACACCGATTGTGGGTTCATTGATTTGCCCCCGGAGCAAGCATGGGAGTTGCTAGACAAACTCTCTGACTACGAAGCCATGTACGGAGTGAGTCAAGTCAACAAAGAGGCAAGAGTCCAAGGAGATGGTGCAAAGAGGCTCTACGACCCAAAGAGTGAGGAGGTGGATAAAGATGTGAAGATCCAATTCCTTGAGGATGAGTTGAACAAGATGAGGAGGAAGATGAGTTATCTCCAACAAACCACAAGAGCATGTGAAGAATGTGGTTCTTTGAAGCATGGAGCCCAAGAGTGTCCCAATGAGCGCCAAGTTCGTTTGGCCGAGCAAATCGAGGAGGCACATTATGTTCAAAGATACTTTGGAGGAAGAACCAACTTCAACAATGGAGGAAATGGAAGGTGGAATCAAGGCCAAGCTAATGGCTACAACAACAACTTCAATCAAAACGAGCCAAGGGCCCAACCACCACCATACCGACCTCCGGGATTCTATGAGCAAACACCACCATGGGCTCAAGACTTGAAGAATCAATTCACCAACATGGAGAGAAGATTTGATGACATGGGCACCCAATTCAAAGAGTTTGGTGTATGGAGAAGGCAAGTGGACAACCAATTTGTTCACATGGCGAATCAACTTCCAAGAGAGGAAGGGAGACTCCCGGACCGACCCGAGGAGAATCCCCATGCCCCACAACAACAAAACGAAGTTCGAGCCATAGGATTAAGGAGTGGACGGAGTTTGCCCGAGCCACAAGTTCCAAGGACAAGAGAAGAGAGTCGGACCGAGTTGCCCAGTAACTCGGGCCCGACCTGCCATGATGTCGATCCAGAAGACGGAAGAGAACCCCTGACTCAGACCGAGGTGGAGCGGAACTCGGGCCCGACATGCCCTGTAGTCGGACCGATG